>JAPYXD010000685.1:600000-1007720 GCA_030998225.1 Diplolepis rosae | reverse complement strand
TCTTTGTCGTCCCCTTTTTCTCGGGATATCACGGCAGCGACAACTTCCTAATAATTTGCTTATTTTTAAAGAGCGACTCTTTCTCCTCACACTTGACGTGACGAACACACAAGACAGAATGGCGTCTCTCCTCGCGGTTCAGCTCCACGTTCCGCGTTCCACGTTCCATGACCGGGAGGTGCTGCCATCTCGATCTTTACCAAACCCTTTCATTATGGAACTGGCCGCCCCGCACGCCTCTCCTCGCTTCTGAAAGAGTTATTATTATTATTAGATATGGATTAAGACCTCCTCCCGGCCAAAAAACTGGCAATATGGAGGAGTCTTAGTTTCCTTGGTTGTTTTCTTATAGACTTCCAATCGATCTTAAGCGTGATAAGCAGAAGTCGAGCGGCGAACGGCCATTCACTTCATTGGCTGGCTGCCATTGGCCCACCTTCCCGGTCCAGACCATGCGTCCTCGCTCTCCGTTTAGAGAGCCGCCATTACTGCCCACTATTCACTGTCCTCTTTTCTCCTTCTTCATTTTATCTCTCTTTCTCTCTCTCTCCCTCTCTCTTCCAGAAAGGCTTCGGAGCATTACAGTGCTGGAATACAAAGATATTATTACAATAAAAATCCATGATTCGGAACGTAGACATTACAAACGAAACATGTAACTTAGTAACTAAGTAAAAGATAATACAATTCTTCCACCCAGATCAAGTTCTTCTGTCTTCTTGGTTATTCATCAAGATTTAACCCTTCCTACTCGATCTGGCGTGGTCCTACTTACGTAAAGTTACTTACTAGTTACGTCGTGGATCCTGCCTTGTGTGTCTTTGCCTCTCTACCCGTGCCAGGTGAGAGAGTGCGTTTAAGTGGCAACATGCCACGTTACAACCTTCATACGTAGTTACAATAAAAATGTATACTACATATAATTTAATAATTATATTATATATCAATCATCATAATTGTAGTAATTGATTAATTACATTATTTTTTTGAAATATTTTATGAAAAATTTATGAAAAAAGTTGATTCTTTCTTAATTAAGTGAGGCTCAAAAACTCTAGTCACGATACTGATCCATAAGCTCTAATAAAATTCTTGCAGTCACTATATAAGAAAGTTCCAAATCTTATGTCTCAGCATTGTAAGCAAGCGTGTGCGTAATGCGACGAAAGAGTATCGTTCCATATAAAAGTGTAGTTATTAGGTATATATATGTAAGGTTATGTGTTGAGTTTATTTGTGATTAAAAATATTATTGTATTTGGATGATGTTTATGTATGTATGTATCGCATGACTAATGGCAGGATCCAGGTAAGAAGTTTTATTTATTTAAGAGAACAATACCCCTGCGGGTTAAAGTAATACGCAAGATACTCATTTCACGCAACTATTGTTTGAAGCACCTGAAGCGTCGGTGATATATTGGACCTACTTGTATAACTTAATTCGTGCGCTTTTTTTCAAAATTTAAACGTTTATTTAAGAAAAACATGTACAATCGTATTATTAAAAGTATTGCCCATCTGAATCTATGACTCTTTTCCATCTTTCTGGCAATTCCAGTGAGGGCGTTCTGCATCGAACGGAACAAATCCTAGTCAGAAGGAGACAGGTCTGGCCTATAAGGCGGGTGGGGTAAAACTTCCCATCCACTGAAATTAATAGAGAACGAATTAACGCTTAGTGTTTCGTTTACAAAAAGGATTGAAAATTAAACAACAAGCTAACAGAGAACGAATTAACGCTCAGTGTTTCGTTTACAAAAAGGAATGAAAAATAAGCGACAAATTAACAGAGAACGGATTAACGCTCAGTGTTTCGTTTACAAAAGAATTGAAAATAAGCGACAAATTAACAGGGAACGAATTAACGCTTAGTGTTTCGTTTACAAAAAGGTTTGAAAAATAAACAACAAGCTAACAGAGAACGGATCAACGCTCAGTGTTTCGTTTACAAAATGTTTTAAAAAATAAACAACGAGCCAAGAGGGAACTGACTAACGCTCAGTGTTTCGTTTATAACAGTTTCGAAATATAAGCGCCAAACTAACAGAGAACGAATTAACGCGTAGTGTTTCGTACACAAAAAGTTTTGAAGAATAAGCGACAAACTGACAGAGAACGAATTATCGCCCAGTGTTTCGTTCACAAAAAGGTTTAAAAATAAGCGTCAAAGTAACCGAGAATGAATCAACGCTTAGTGTTTCGTTTACAAAAAGGTTCAAAAATAAGCACCGAACTAACAGAGAACGAATTCAGGCTTAGTGTTACGTTCACAAAAAAGTTTGAAAAATAAACAACAAGCTAACAGAGAACGGATCAACGCTCAGTGTTTCGTTTACAAAAAGGTTTGAAAAATAAACAAGAAGCTGAGAGGGAGCGGTCTAACGCGCAGTGTTACGTTTACAAAAAGGAATGAAAAATAAGCGACAAATTAACAGAGAACGAATTAACGCTTAGTGTTTCGTTTACAAAAAGGATTGAAAAATAAACAACAAGCTAACAGAGAACGAATCAACGCTTAGAATTTCGTTTACAAAAAGGTTTAAAAAATAAACAACAAGCTAACAGAGAACGGATCAACGCTCAGTGTTTCGTTTACAAAAAGGTTTAAAAAATAAACAAGAAGCTGAGAGGGAGCGGTCTAACGCTCAGTGTTACGTTTACAAAAAGGAATGAAAAATAAGCGACAAATTAACAGAGAACGAATTAACGCTTTGTGCTTCGTTTACAAAAAGGATTAAAAATTAAACAACAAGCTAACAGAGAACGAATTAACGCTTTGTGCTTCGTTTACAAAAAGGATTAAAAATTAAACAACAAGCTAACAGAGAACGAATTAACGCTCAGTGTTTCGTTTACAAAAAGGTTTCTAAATAAACAACCAACTAAAAATGAATGGATTGGCCCTCAGTAATTCGTTTACAAAAAGGTTTGAAAAATAAACAACAAGCTAACAGAGAACGAATCAACGCTTAGAATTTCGTTTACAAAAAGGTTTGAAAAATAAACAACAAGCTAACAGAGAACGGATCAACGCTCAGTGTTTCGTTTACAAAAAGTATTGAAAATAAACGACAAATTAACAGAGAACGAATTAACGCTTAGTGTTTCGTTTACAAAGAGGTTTGAAAAATAAACAACAAGCTAACAGAGAACGGATCAACGCTCAGTGTTTCGTTTACAAAAAGGTTTAAAAAATAAACAAGAAGCTGAGAGGGAGCGGTCTAACGCTCAGTGTTACGTTTACAAAAAGGAATGAAAAATAAGCGACAAATTAACAGAGAACGAATTAACGCTTTGTGTTTCGTTTACAAAAAGGATTAAAAATTAAACAACAAGCTAACAGAGAACGAATTAACGCTCAGTGTTTCGTTTACAAAAAGTATTGAAAATAAGCGACAAATTAACATGGAACGAATTAACGCTTAGTGTTTCGTTTACAAAAAGGTTTGAAAAATAAACTACAAGCTAAGAGGGAAGGTTCTGACCCCCAGTGTTTCGTTTAGAAAAAGGAATGAAAAATAAGCGACAAATTAACAGAGAACAAATCGATGCTCAGTATTTCGTTTCACAAAAAGGTTTGAGAAATAAACAACAAGCTGAGAGGGAAGGTTCTAACGCCTAGTTTTTCGTTTACAAAAAGGAATGAAAAATAAACTAAAAGCTAACAGAGAACGCATTAACGCTCAGTGTTTCGTTTACAAAGCGGTTTGAAAAATAAGTTACATACTGGCAGAGAACGAATTAACGCTGAGTGTTTCGTTTATAACAGTTTCGAAATATAAGGGCCAAACTAACAGAGAACGAATTAACGCGTAGTGTTTCGTACACAAAAAGTTTTGAAAAATAAGCGACTAACTGACAGAGAACGGATTAGCGCTCAGTGTTTCGTTTACAAAAAGGTTTGAAAATAAGCGACAAATTAACAGAGAAGGAATTATCGCCCAGTGTTTCGTTCACAAAAAGGTTTAAAAATAAGCGTCAAAGTAACCGAGAATGAATCAACGCTTAGTGTTTCGTTTACAAAAAGGTTCAAAAATAAGCACCGAACTAACAGAGAACGAATTCAGGCTTAGTGTTACGTTCACAAAAAAGTTTGAAAAATAAACAACAAGCTAACAGAGAACGGATCAACGCTCAGTGTTTCGTTTACAAAAAGGTTTGAAAAATAAACAAGAAGCTGAGAGGGAGCGGTCTAACGCGCAGTGTTACGTTTACAAAAAGGAATGAAAAATAAGCGACAAATTAACAGAGAACGAATTAACGCTTAGTGTTTCGTTTACAAAAAGGATTGAAAAATAAACAACAAGCTAACAGAGAACGAATCAACGCTTAGAATTTCGTTTACAAAAAGGTTTGAAAAATAAACAACAAGCTAACAGAGAACGGATCAACGCTCAGTGTTTCGTTTACAAAGAGGTTTAAAAAATAAACAAGAAGCTGAGAGGGAGCGGTCTAACGCTCAGTGTTACGTTTACAAAAAGGAATGAAAAATAAGCGACAAATTAACAGAGAACGAATTAACGCTTTGTGCTTCGTTTACAAAAAGGATTAAAAATTAAACAACAAGCTAACAGAGAACGAATTAACGCTCAGTGTTTCGTTTACAAAAAGGTTTCTAAATAAACAACCAACTAAAAGTGAATGGATTGGCCCTCAGTAATTCGTTTACAAAAAGGTTTGAAAAATAAACAACAAGCTAACAGAGAACGAATCAACGCTTAGAATTTCGTTTACAAAAAGGTTTGAAAAATAAACAACAAGCTAACAGAGAACGAATCAACGCTTAGAATTTCGTTTACAAAAAGGTTTGAAAAATAAACAACAAGCTAACAGAGAACGGATCAACGCTCAGTGTTTCGTTTACAAAAAGTATTGAAAATAAACGACAAATTAACAGAGAACGAATTAACGCTTAGTGTTTCGTTTACAAAAAGGTTTGAAAAATAAACTACAAGCTAAGAGGGAAGGTTCTGACCCCCAGTGTTTCGTTTAGAAAAAGGAATGAAAAATAAGCGACAAATTAACAGAGAACAAATCGATGCTCAGTATTTCGTTTCACAAAAAGGTTTGAGAAATAAACAACAAGCTGAGAGGGAAGGTTCTAACGCCTAGTTTTTCGTTTACAAAAAGGAATGAAAAATAAACTACAAGCTAACAGAGAACGCATGAACGCTCAGTGTTTCGTTTACAAAGCGGTTTGAAAAATAAGTTACATACTGGCAGAGAACGAATTAACGCTGAGTGTTTCGTTTATAACAGTTTCGAAATATAAGGGCCAAACTAACAGAGAACGAATTAACGCGTAGTGTTTCGTACACAAAAAGTTTTGAAAAATAAGCGACTAACTGACAGAGAACGGATTAGCGCTCAGTGTTTCGTTTACAAAAAGTATTGAAAATAAACGACAAATTAACAGAGAACGAATTAACGCTTAGTGTTTCGTTTACAAAGAGGTTTGAAAAATAAACAACAAGCTAACAGAGAACGGATCAACGCTCAGTGTTTCGTTTACAAAAAGGTTTAAAAAATAAACAAGAAGCTGAGAGGGAGCGGTCTAACGCTCAGTGTTACGTTTACAAAAAGGAATGAAAAATAAGCGACAAATTAACAGAGAACGAATTAACGCTTTGTGTTTCGTTTACAAAAAGGATTAAAAATTAAACAACAAGCTAACAGAGAACGAATTAACGCTCAGTGTTACGTTTACAAAAAGGAATGAAAAATAAGCGACAAATTAACAGAGAACGAATTAACGCTTTGTGTTTCGTTTACAAAAAGGATTAAAAATTAAACAACAAGCTAACAGAGAACGAATTAACGCTCAGTGTTTCGTTTACAAAAAGTATTGAAAATAAGCGACAAATTAACATGGAACGAATTAACGCTTAGTGTTTCGTTTACAAAAAGGTTTGAAAAATAAACTACAAGCTAAGAGTGAAGGTTCTGACCACCAGTGTTTCGTTTAGAAACAGGAATGAAAAATAAGCGACAAATTAACAGAGAACAAATCGATGCTCAGTATTTCGTTTCACAAAAAGGTTTGAGAAATAAACAACAAGCTGAGAGGGAAGGTTCTAACGCCTAGTTTTTCGTTTACAAAAAGGAATGAAAAATAAACTAAAAGCTAACAGAGAACGCATTAACGCTCAGTGTTTCGTTTACAAAGCGGTTTGAAAAATAAGTTACATACTGGCAGAGAACGAATAAACGCTGAGTGTTTCGTTTATAACAGTTTCGAAATATAAGGGCCAAACTAACAGAGAACGAATTAACGCGTAGTGTTTCGTACACAAAAAGTTTTGAAAAATAAGCGACTAACTGACAGAGAACGGATTAGCGCTCAGTGTTTCGTTTACAAAATGTTTTAAAAAATAAACAACGAGCTAAGAGGGAACTGACTAACGCTCAGTGTTTCGTTTATAACAGTTTCGAAATATAAGCGCCAAACTAACAGAGAACGAATTAACGCGTAGTGTTTCGTACACAAAAAGTTTTGAAGAATAAGCGAAAAACTGACAGAGAAAGAATTATCGCCCAGTGTTTCGTTCACAAAAAGGTTTAAAAATAAGCGTCAAAGTAACCGAGAATGAATCAACGCTTAGTGTTTCGTTTACAAAAAGGTTCAAAAATAAGCACCGAACTAACAGAGAACGAATTCAGGCTTAGTGTTACGTTCACAAAAAAGTTTGAAAAATAAACAACAAGCTAACAGAGAACGGATCAACGCTCAGTGTTTCGTTTACAAAAAGTATTGAAAATAAGCGACAAATTAACAGAGAACGAATTAACGCTTAGTGTTTCGTTTACAAAAAGGATTGAAAATTAAAAAACAAGCTAACATAGAACGTATTAACGCTCAGTGTTTCGTTTACAAAAATTTTTGAAAAATAAACAATAAGCTGAGAGGGAGCGGTTTAACGCGCAGTGTTACGTTTACAAAAAGGAATGAAAAATAAGCGACAAATTAACAGAGAACAAATTAACGCTTAGTGTTTCGTTTACAAAAAGGATTGAAAATTAAACAACAAGCTAACAGAGAATGAATTAACAATCAGTGTTTCGTTTACAAAAAAGTATTGAAAATAAGCGACAAATTAACAGAGAACGAATTAACGCTTAGTGTTTCGTTTACAAAAAGGATTGAAAATTAAACAACAAGCTAACAGAGAACGAATTAACGCTCAGTGTTTCGTTTACAAAAAGTATTGAAAATAAGCGACAAATTAACAAGGAACGAATTAACGCTCAGTGTTTCGTTTACAAAAAGTATTGAAAATAAGCGACAAATTAACAAGGAACGAATTAACGCTTAGTGTTTCGTTTACAAAAAGGATTGAAAATTAAACTACAAGCTGAGATGGAACGGACTAACGCTCAGTGTTTCGTTCACAAAAAGGTTCGAAAAATAAGCGACAAATTAACAGAGAACGAATCGACGCTCAGTGTTTCGTTTCACAAAACGTTGAAAAATGAACAGCAAGCTTACAGAGAACGAATCAACGCTCAGTGTATCGTTTACAAAAAGGTTTGAGAAATAAACAACAAGCTGAAAGGGAAGGTTCTAACGCTCAGTGTTTCGTTTACAAAAAGGAATGAAAAATAAGCGACAAATTAACAGAGAACGGATTAACGCTCAGTGTTTTATTTACAAAAGTGTTTGAAAAATGAACAGCAAGCTTACAGAGAACGAATCAACGCTCAGTGTATCGTTTACAAAAAGGTTTGAGAAATAAACAACAAGCTGAAAGGGAAGGTTCTAACGCTCAGTGTTTCGTTTACAAAAAGGATTAAAAAGTAAAAAACAAGCTAACAGGGAAGTAATTAACGCTCAGTGTTTCGTTTACAAGTAGTTTTGAAAAATAAACAACAAGCTAAGAGGGAACGGACTAACGCTCAGTGTTTCGTTCACAAAAAAGTTTGAAAAATAAGCGACAAATCAACAGAGAACGAATCGACGCTCAGTGTTTCGTTTCACAAAACGTTAAAAATTAGCAACAAGCATACAGAAAACGATGTAATGCTCAGTGTATCGGTTACAAAAAGGTTTGAGAAATAAACAACAATCTGACAGGGAAGGTTCTAACGCTCAGTGTTTCGTGTACAAAAAGGAATGAAAAATAAACTAAAAGCTAACAGAGAACGCATTAACGCTCAGTGATTCGTTTACAACGCGGTTTGAAAAATAAGTTACATACTGGCAGAGAACGAATTAACGCTCAGTGTTTCGTTTATAACAGTTTCGAAATATAAGCGCCAATCTAACAGAGAACGAATTAACGCGTAGTGTTTCGTACACAAAAAGTTTTGAGAAATAAGCGACAAACTGGCAGAGAACGGATTAGCGTACAGTGTTTCGTTCACAAAAAGGTTTAAAAATAAGCGTCAAAGAAACCGAGAATGAATCAACGCTTAGTGTTTCGTTTACAAAAAGGTTCAAAAATAAGCACCGAACTAACAGAGAACGAATTCACGCTTAGTGTTACGTTCACAAAAAGTTTGAAAAATAAACAACAAGCTAAGAGGGAACGGACTAACGCTCAGTGTTTCGTTCACAAAAAAGTTTGAAAAATAAACAACAAGCTAAGAGGGAACGCACCAACGCTCAGTGTTTCGTTTACAAAAAGGAATGAAAAATAAGCTACAAATTAACAGAGAAGAGATTAACGCTCAGTGTTTCGTTTACAGAAAAGTTTGAAAAATAAACAACAAGCTAAAAGGGAACGGACTAACGCTCAGTGTTTCCTCATCAAAAAGGATTGAATATAAGCGACAAATTAACAGAGAACGAATTAACGCTTAGTGTTTTGTTTACAAAAAGTATTGAAAATAAGCGACAAATTAACAGGGAGCGAATTAACGCTCAGTGTTTCGTTTACAATGAGGAATGAAAAATAAGCTACAAATTAACAGAGAAGAGATTAACGCTCAGTGTTTCGTTTACAATGAGGAATGAAAAATAAGCTACAAACTAACAGAGAAGAGATTAACGCTCAGTGTTTCGTTTACAATGAGGAATGAAAAATAAGCTACAAATTAACAGAGAAGAGATTAACGCTCAGTGTTTCGTTTACAGAAAGCTTTGAAAAATGAACAACAACCTAACAGAAAACGGATCAAAGCTCAGTGTTTCGTTTACAAAAAGTATTGCAAATAAGCGACCAACTAACTGAGAACGAATTAACGCTTAGTGTTTCGTTCACAAAAAGTTTGAAAAATAAACAACAAGCTAAGAGTGAACGGACTAACGCTCAGTGTTTCCTCATCAAAAAAGGATTGAATATAAGCGACAAATTAACAGAGAACGAATTAACGCTTAGTGTTTTGTTTACAAATAGGTTTAAAAAACAAACAACAAGCTAAGAGGGCACGGACTAACGCTCAGTGTTTCGTTATCAAAAAGGATTGAAAATAAGCGACAAATTAACAGATAACGAATTAACGCTCAGTGTTTCGTTTACAAAGAGGTATGAAAAATAAGCTACAAATTAACAGAGAAGGGATTAACGATAAGTGTTTCTTTTACAAAAAGGTTTGAAAAATGAACAACAACCTAACAGAAAACGGATCAAAGCTCAGTGTTTCGTTTACAAAAAGTATTGCAAATAAGCGACCAACTAACTGAGAACGAATTAACGCTTAGTGTTTCGTTATTAAAAAGGATTGAAAATAAGCGACAAATTAACAGAGAAGGGATAACGCTCAGTGTTTCATTTACGAAAATGCTTGAAAAATAAACAACAAGCTAACAGAGAACGAATCAACGCTCAGTGTTTCGTTCACAAAAAGGTTTCAAAATAAACAACCAACTAAAAGTGAATGGATTGGCCTTCAGTAATTCGTTTACAAAAAGGTTTGAAAAATAAACAACAAGCTAACAGAGAACGAATTAACGCTCAGTGTTTTATTTACAAAAATGTTTGAAAAATAAACAACAAGCTAACAGAGAACGAATCAACGCTCAGTGTATCGTTCACAAAAAGGTTTGAGAAATACACAACAAGCTGAAAGGGAAGGTTCTAACGCTCAGTGTTTCGTTTACAAAAAGGATTAAAAATTAAGCAACAAGCTAACAGAGAACGAATTAACGCTCAGTGTTTCGTTTACAAAAAGTATTGAAAAAAAAGCGACAAATTAACATGGAACGTATTAACGCTTAGTGTTTCGTTTAAAAAACGGTTTGAAAAATAAACTACAATCTAAGAGGGAACGGACTAACGCTCAGTGTTTCGTTTACAAAAAGGTTTGAGAAATAAACAACAATCTGAGAGGGAATGTTCTAACGCCCAGTGTTTCGTTTACAAAAAGGAATGAAAAATAAGCGACAAATTAACAGAGAACGGATTAACGCTCAGTGTTTTTTTTACAAAAATGTTTGAAAAATAAAAACATGCTAACAGAGAACGAATCAACGCTCAGTGTATCGTTTACAAAACGGTTTGAGAAATAAACAACAAGCTAACAGGGAACTAATTAACGCTCAGTGTTTCGTTTACAAATAGTTTTGAAAAATAAACTACAAGCTAAGAGGGAACGGACTAACGCGCAGTGTTACGTTTATAACAGTTTCGAAATATAAGCGCCAAACTAACAGAGAACGAATTAACGCGTAGTGTTTCGTTTACAGAAAGCTTTGAAAAATAAACAAAACGCTAACAGAGAACGCAGTAACGCTCAGTGTTTCGTTTACAAAAAGAATTGAAAATAAGCGAGAAATTAACAGGGAACGAACTAACGCTCAGTGTATCGTTTACAAAAAGGTTTGAGAAATAAACAACAATCTGAGAGGGAAGGTTCTAACGCCCAGTGTTTCCTTATCAAAAAGGATTGAATATTAGCGACAAATTAACAGAGAAGGAATTAACGCTTAGTGATTCGTTTACAAAAATGTTTGAAAAATAAAAACATGCTAACAGAGAACGAATCAACGCTCAGTGTATTGTTTACAAAAAGGTTGAGAAATAAACAACAAGCTGAGAGGTAAGGTTCTAACGCTCAGTGTTTCGTTTACAGGAAGGATTGAAAAGTAAACAACAAGATAACAGGGAACTAATTAACGCTTAGTGTTTCGTTTACAAAAAGGATTGAAAATTAAATAAAAATCTAACAGAGAACAAATTAACGCTCAGTGTTTCGTTTACAAAAGGAATTGAAAATAAGCGACAAATTAACAGGGAACGAACTATCGCTCAGTGTATCGTTTACAAAAAGGTTTGAGAAATAAACAACAATCTGAGAGGGAAGGTTCTAACGCCCAGTGTTTCGTGTACAAAAAGGAATGAAAAATAAAGTAAAAGCTAACAGAGAACGCATTAACGCTCAGTGTTTCGTTTACAAAGCGGTTTGAAAAATAAGTTACATACTGGCAGAGAACGAATTAATGCTCAGTGTTTGGTTTATAACAGTTTCGAAATATAAGCGCCAAACTAACAGAGAACGAATTAACGCGTAGTGTTCCGTACACAAAAAGTTTTGAAGAATAAGCGACAAACTGACAGAAAACGAATTATCGCCCAGTGTTACGTTCACAAAATGGTTTAAAAATAAGCGTCAAAGTAACCGAGAATGAATCAACGCTTAGTGTTTCGTTTACAAAAAGGATTGAAAATTAAACAACAAGCTAACAGAGAACGAATTAACGCTCAGTGTTTCGTTTACAAAAAGGTTGAGAAATAAACAACAAGCTGAGAGGTAAGGTTCTAACGCTCAGTGTTTCGTTTACAGGAAGGATTGAAAAGTAAACAACAAGATAACAGGGAACTAATTAACGCTCAGTGCTTCGTTTAAATAGGTTTGAAAAATAAGCTACAAATTAATCAGAACGAATTAACGCTTAGTGTTTCGTTTACAAACAGGTTTGCAAAATAAACAACAAGCTAACAGAGAACGGATCAACGCTCAGTGTTTCGTTTACAAAAAGGTTTGAAAAATAAACAAGAAGCTGAGAGGGAGCGGTGTAACGCGCAGTGTTACGTTTACAAAAAGGAATGAAAAATAAGCGACAAATTAACAGAGAACGAATTAACGCTTAGTGTTTCGTTTACAAAAAGGATTGAAAATTAAACAACAAGCTAACAGAGAACGAATTAACGCTCAGTGTTTCGTTTACAAAAAGTATTGAAAATAAGCGACAAATTAACAAGGAACGAATTAACGCTTAGTGTTTCGTTCACAAAAAGGTTTCAAAAAATAAACTACAAGCTAAGAGGGAACGGACTAACGCTCAGTGTTTCGTTTACAAAAAGGTTCGAAAAATAAGCGACAATTTAACAGAGAACGAATCGACGCTCAGTGTTTAGTTTCACAAAACGTTGAAAAATGAACAACAAGCTTACAGAGAACGAAGTAATGCTCATTGTATTGTTTACAAAAAGGTTTGAGAAATAAACAACAATCTGAGAGGGAAGGTTCTAACGCCCAGTGTTTCGTGTACAAAAAGGAATGAAAAATAAAGTAAAAGCTAACAGAGAACGCATTAACGCTCAGTGTTTCGTTTACAAAGCGGTTTGAAAAATAAGTTACATACTGGCAGAGAACGAATTAATGCTCAGTGTTTGGTTTATAACAGTTTCGAAATATAAGCGCCAAACTAACAGAGAACGAATTAACGCGTAGTGTTCCGTACACAAAAAGTTTTGAAGAATAAGCGACAAACTGACAGAAAACGAATTATCGCCCAGTGTTACGTTCACAAAATGGTTTAAAAATAAGCGTCAAAGTAACCGAGAATGAATCAACGCTTAGTGTTTCGTTTACACAAAGGATTGAAAATTAAACAACAAGCTAACAGAGAACGAATTAACGCTCAGTGTTTCGTTTACAAAAAGGTTGAGAAATAAACAACAAGCTGAGAGGTAAGGTTCTAACGCTCAGTGTTTCGTTTACAGGAAGGATTGAAAAGTAAACAACAAGATAACAGGGAACTAATTAACGCTCAGTGCTTCGTTTAAATAGGTTTGAAAAATAAGCTACAAATTAATCAGAACGAATTAACGCTTAGTGTTTCGTTTACAAACAGGTTTGCAAAATAAACAACAAGCTAACAGAGAACGGATCAACGCTCAGTGTTTCGTTTACAAAAAGGTTTGAAAAATAAACAAGAAGCTGAGAGGGAGCGGTGTAACGCGCAGTGTTACGTTTACAAAAAGGAATGAAAAATAAGCGACAAATTAACAGAGAACGAATTAACGCTTAGTGTTTCGTTTACAAAAAGGATTGAAAATTAAACAACAAGCTAACAGAGAACGAATTAACGCTCAGTGTTTCGTTTACAAAAAGTATTGAAAATAAGCGACAAATTAACAAGGAACGAATTAACGCTTAGTGTTTCGTTCACAAAAAGGTTTCAAAAATAAACTACAAGCTAAGAGGGAACGGACTAACGCTCAGTGTTTCGTTTACAAAAAGGTTCGAAAAATAAGCGACAATTTAACAGAGAACGAATCGACGCTCAGTGTTTAGTTTCACAAAACGTTGAAAAATGAACAACAAGCTTACAGAGAACGAAGTAATGCTCATTGTATTGTTTACAAAAAGGTTGAGAAATAAACAACAAGCTGAGAGGTAAGGTTCTAACGCTCAGTGTTTCGTTTTCAGGAAGGATTGAAAAGTAAACAACAAGCTAACAGGGAACTAATTAACGCTCAGTGTCTCGTTTACAAAAAGGTTTGAAAAATAAGCAACAAGCTGAGAGGGAAGGTTCTAACGCCCAGTGTTTCGTTTACAAAAAGGAATGAAAAATAAAGTAAAAGCTAACAGAGAACGCATTAACGCTCAGTGTTTCGTTTACAAAGCGGTTTGAAAAATAAGTTACATACTGGCAGAGAACGAATTAATGCTCAGTGTTTGGTTTATAACAGTTTCGAAATATAAGCGACAAACTAACAGAGAACGAATTAACGCGTAGTGTTCCGTACACAAAAAGTTTTGAAGAATAAGCGACAAACTGACAGAAAACGAATTATCGCCCAGTGTTACGTTCACAAAATGGTTTAAAAATAAGCGTCAAAGTAACCGAGAATGAATCAACGCTTAGTGTTTCGTTTATAACAGTTTCGAAATATAAGCGCCAAACTAACAGAGAACGAATTAACGCGTAGTGTTTCGTACACAAAAAGTTTTGAAGAATAAGCGACAAACTGACAGAGAACGAATTATCGCCCAGTGTTACGTTCCCAAAATGGTTTAAAAATAAGCGTCAAAGTAACCGAGAATGAATCAACGTTTAGTGTTTCGTTTACAAAAAGGATTGAAAATTAAACAACAAGCTAACAGAGATCGAATTAAGGCTCAGTGTTTCGTTTACAAAAAGTATTGAAAATAAGCGACAAATTAACAGGGAACGAAATAACGCTTAGCGTTTCGTTAAAAAAAGGTTTGAAAAATAAACAACAAGCTGAGAGGGAAGGTTCTAACGCCCAGTGTTTCGTTTACAAAAAGGTTCGAAAAATAAGCGACAATTTAACAGAGAACGAATTAACGCTTAGTGTTTCGTTTACAAAATGGTTTGAAAAATAAGCGTCAAAGTAACCGAGAATGAATCAACGCTTAGTGTTTCGTTTACAAAATGTTTGAAAAATAAACAAAAAGCTAACAGAGATCGAATTAAGGCTCAGTGTTTCGTTTACAAAAAGTATTGAAAATAAGCGACAAATTAACAGGGAACGAAATAACGCTTAGCGTTTCGTTAAAAAAAGGTTTGAAAAATAAACAACAAGCTGAGAGGGAAGGTTCTAACGCCCAGTGTTTCGTTTACAAAAAGGTTCGAAAAAATAAGCGACAAATTAACACAGAACGAATTAACGCTTAGTGTTTTGGTTACAAAATGTTTGAAAAATAAACAAAAAGCTAACAGAGATCGAATTAAGGCTCAGTGTTTCGTTTACAAAAAGTATTGAAAATAATCTACAATTTAACAGGGAACTAAATACCGCTTAGCTTTTCGTTAAAAAAAGGTTTGAAAAATAAACAACAAGCTGAGAGGGAAGGTTCTAACGCCCAGTGTTTCGTTTACAAAAAGGTTCGAAAAATAAGCGACAAATTAACACAGAACGAATTAACGCTTAGTGTTTTGGTTACAAAATGTTTGAAAAATAAACAAAAAGCTAACAGAGATCGAATTAAGGCTCAGTGTTTCGTTTACAAAAAGTATTGAAAATAAGCGACAAATTAACAGGGAACGAAATAACGCTTAGCGTTTCGTTAAAAAAAGGTTTGAAAAATAAACAACAAGCTGAGAGGGAAGGTTCTAACGCCCAGTGTTTCGTTTACAAAAAGGTTCGAAAAATAAGCGACAAATTAACACAGAACGAATTAACGCTTAGTGTTTTGGTTACAAAATGTTTGAAAAATAAACAAAAAGCTAGCAGAGAACGCATTAAAGCTCAGTTTTTCGTTTACAGAAAGCTTTGAAAATTAAACAACGGGCTAAAAGAGAACGGATAAACGCTCAGTGTTTCGTTTACAAAAAGGTTTGAAAAATAAACAACAAGCTGAGAGGGAGAGGTCTAACGCTCAGTGTTTCGTTTACAAAAAGGTTTGAGAAATAAACAACAAGCTGAGAGGGAAGGTTCTAACGCCCAGTGTTTCGTGTACAAAAAGGAATGAAAAATAAAGTAAAAGCTAACAGAGAACGCATTAACGCTCAGTGTTTCGTTTACAAAAATGTTTGAAAAGTAAACAACAAGCTGAGAGGGAAGGTTCTAACGCTCAGTGTTTCGTTTACAAAAATGTTTGAAAAATAAACAACAAGCTAACGGAGAACGAATCAACGCTCAGTGTATTGTTTACAAAAAGGTTGAGAAGTAAACAACAAGCTGAGAGGTAAGGTTCTAACGCTCAGTGTTTCGTTTTCAGGAAGGATTGAAAAGTAAACAACAAGCTAACAGGGAACTGATTAACGCTCAGTGTCTCGTTTACAAAAAGGTTTGAAAAATAAACAACAATCTGAGAGGGAAGGTTCTAACGCCCAGTGTTTCGTGTACAAAAAGGAATGAAAAATAAAGTAAAAGCTAACAGAGAACGCATTAACGCTCAGTGTTTCGTTTACAAAAATGTTTGAAAAATAAACAACAAGCTGAGAGGGAAGGTTCTAACGCCCAGTGTTTCGTTTACAAAAAGTATTGAAAATAAGCGACAAATTAACAGGGAACGAAATAACGCTTAGCGTTTCGTTAAAAAAAGGTTTGAAAAATATACAACAATCTGAGAGGGAAGGTTCTAACGCCCAGTGTTTCGTGTGCAAAAAGGAATGAAAAATAAAGTAAAAGCTAACAGAGAACGCATTAACGCTCAGTGTTTCGTTTACAAAAATGTTTGAAAAGTAAACAACAAGCTGAGAGGGAAGGTTCTAACGCTCAGTGTTTCGTTTACAAAAATGTTTGAAAAATAAACAACAAGCTAACGGAGAACGAATCAACGCTCAGTGTATTGTTTACAAAAATGTTTGAAAAGTAAACAACAAGCTGAGAGGGAAGGTTCTAACGCTCAGTGTTTCGTTTACAAAAATGTTTGAAAAATAAACAACAAGCTAACGGAGAACGAATCAACGCTCAGTGTATTGTTTACAAAAAGGTTGAGAAGTAAACAACAAGCTGAGAGGTAAGGTTCTAACGCTCAGTGTTTCGTTTTCAGGAAGGATTGAAAAGTAAACAACAAGATAACAGGGAACTGATTAACGCTCAGTGTCTCGTTTACAAAAAGGTTTGAAAAATAAACAACAAGCTGAGAGGGAAGGTTCTAACGCCCAGTGTTTCGTTTACAAAAAGGTTCGAAAAATAAGCGACAATTTAACAGAGACCGAATTAACGCTTAGTGTTTCGTTTACAAAAAGGTTTGAAAAATAAACAAGAAGCTGAGAGGGAGCGGTGTAACGCGCAGTGTTACGTTTACAAAAAGGAATGAAAAATAAGCGACAAATTAACAGAGAACGAATTAACGCTTAGTGTTTCGTTTACAAAAAGGATTGAAAATTAAACAACAAGCTAACAGAGAACGAATTAACGCTCAGAGTTTCGTTTACAAAAAGTATTGAAAATAAGCGACAAATTAACAAGGAACGAATTAACGCTTAGTGTTTCGTTCACAAAAAGGATTCAAAAATAAACTACAAGCTAAGAGGGAACGGACTAACGCTCAGTGTTTCGTTTACAAAAAGGTTCGAAAAATAAGCGACAATTTAACAGAGAACGAATCGACGCTCAGTGTTTCGTTTCACAAAACGTTGAAAAATGAACAACAAGCTTACAGAGAACGAAGTAATGCTCATTGTATCGTTTACAAAAAGGTTTGAGAAAAAAACAACAAGCTGAGAGGGAATGTTCTAACGCCCAGTGTTTCGTTTACAAAAAGGAATGAAAAATAAGCGACAAATTAACAGAGAACGGATTAACGTTTAGTGTTTGTTTTACAAAAATGTTTGAAAAATAAAAACATGCTAACAGAGAACGAATCAACGCTCAGTGTATCGTTTACAAAACGGTTTGAGAAATAAACAACAAGCTAACAGGGAACTAATTAACGCTCAGTGTTTCGTTTACAAATAGTTTTGAAAAATAAACTACAAGCTAAGAGGGAACGGACTAACGCGCAGTGTTACGTTTATAACAGTTTCGAAATATAAGCACCAAACTAACAGAGAACGAATTAACGAGTAGTGTTTCGTTTACAGAAAGCTTTGAAAAATAAACAAAAAGCTAACAGAGAACGCAGTAACGCTCAGTGTTTCGTTTACAAATAGTTTTGAAAAATAAACTACAAGCTAAGAGGGAACGGACTAACGCACAGTGTTACGTTTATAACAGTTTCGAAATATAAGCGCCAAACTAACAGAGAACGAATTAACGCGTAGTGTTTCGTTTACAGAAAGCTTTGAAAAATAAACAAAACGCTAACAGAGAACGCAGTAACGCTCAGTGTTTCGTTTACAAAAAGAATTGAAAATAAGCGAGAAATTAACAGAGAACGAATCAACGCTCAGTGTATTGTTTACAAAAAGGTTGAGAAATAAACAACAAGCTGAGAGGTAAGGTTCTAACGCTCAGTGTTTCGTTTACAGGAAGGATTGAAAAGTAAACAACAAGATAACAGGGAACTAATTAACGCTTAGTGTTTCGTTTACAAAAAGGATTGAAAATTAAATAAAAATCTAACAGAGAACAAATTAACGCTCAGTGTTTCGTTTACAAAAGGAATTGAAAATAAGCGACAAATTAACAGGGAACGAACTATCGCTCAGTGTATCGTTTACAAAAAGGTTTGAGAAATAAACAACAATCTGAGAGGGAAGGTTCTAACGCCCAGTGTTTCGTGTACAAAAAGGAATGAAAAATAAAGTAAAAGCTAACAGAGAACGCATTAACGCTCAGTGTTTCGTTTACAAAGCGGTTTGAAAAATAAGTTACATACTGGCAGAGAACGAATTAATGCTCAGTGTTTGGTTTATAACAGTTTCGAAATATAAGCGCCAAACTAACAGAGAACGAATTAACGCGTAGTGTTCCGTACACAAAAAGTTTTGAAGAATAAGCGACAAACTGACAGAAAACGAATTATCGCCCAGTGTTACGTTCACAAAATGGTTTAAAAATAAGCGTCAAAGTAACCGAGAATGAATCAACGCTTAGTGTTTCGTTTACAAAAAGGATTGAAAATTAAACAACAAGCTAACAGAGAACGAATTAACGCTCAGTGTTTCGTTTACAAAAAGGTTGAGAAATAAACAACAAGCTGAGAGGTAAGGTTCTAACGCTCAGTGTTTCGTTTACAGGAAGGATTGAAAAGTAAACAACAAGATAACAGGGAACTAATTAACGCTCAGTGCTTCGTTTAAATAGGTTTGAAAAATAAGCTACAAATTAATCAGAACGAATTAACGCTTAGTGTTTCGTTTACAAACAGGTTTGCAAAATAAACAACAAGCTAACAGAGAACGGATCAACGCTCAGTGTTTCGTTTACAAAAAGGTTTGAAAAATAAACAAGAAGCTGAGAGGGAGCGGTGTAACGCGCAGTGTTACGTTTACAAAAAGGAATGAAAAATAAGCGACAAATTAGCAGAGAACGAATTAACGCTTAGTGTTTCGTTTACAAAAAGGATTTAAAATTAAACAACAAGCTAACAGAGAACGAATTAACGCTCAGTGTTACGTTTACAAAAAGGAATGAAAAATAAGCGACAAATTAACAGAGAAGAGATTAACGCTCAGTGTTTCGTTTACAGAAAGCTTTGAAAAAATGAACAACAACCTAACAGAAAACGGATCAAAGCTCAGTGTTTCGTTTACAAAAAGTATTGCAAATAAGCGACCAACTAACTGAGAACGAATTAACGCTTAGTGTTTCGTTCACAAAAAGTTTGAAAAATAAACAACAAGCTAAGAGTGAACGGACTAACGCTCAGTGTTTCCTAAACAAAAAGGATTGAATATAAGCGACAAATTAACAGAGAACGAATTAACGCTTAGTGTTTTGTTTACAAATAGGTTTAAAAAACAAACAACAAGCTAAGAGGGCACGGACTAACGCTCAGTGTTTCGTTATCAAAAAGGATTGAAAATAAGCGACAAATTAACAGATAACGAATTAACGCTCAGTGTTTCGTTTACAAAAAGGAATGAAAAATAAGCTACAAATTAACAGAGAAGAGATTAACGCTCAGTGTTTCGTTTACAGAAAGCTTTGAAAAATGAACAACAACCTAACAGAAAACGGATCAAAGCTCAGTGTTTCGTTTACAAAAAGTATTGCAAATAAGCGACCAACTAACTGAGAACGAATTAACGCTTAGTGTTTCGTTATTAAAAAGGATTGAAAATAAGCGACAAATTAACAGAGAAGGGATAACGCTCAGTGTTTCATTTACGAAAATGCTTGAAAAATAAACAACAAGCTAACAGAGAACGAATCAACGCTCAGTGTTTCGTTCACAAAAAGGTTTCAAAATAAACAACCAACTAAAAGTGAATGGATTGGCCTTCAGTAATTCGTTTACAAAAAGGTTTGAAAAATAAACAACAAGCTAACAGAGAACGAATTAACGCTCAGTGTTTTATTTACAAAAATGTTTGAAAAATAAACAACAAGCTAACAGAGAAAGATTCAACGCTCAGTGTATCGTTCACAAAAAAGGTTTGAGAAATACACAACAAGCTGAAAGGGAAGGTTCTAACGCCCAGTGTTTCGTTTACAAAAAGGATTGAAAATTAAACAACAAGCTAACAGAGAACGAATTAACGCTCAGTGTTTTGTTTACAAAAAGTATTGAAAAAAAGCGACAAATTAACATGGAACGTATTAACGCTTAGTGTTTCGTTTAAAAAACGGTTTGAAAAATAAACTACAATCTAAGAGGGAACGGACTAACGCACAGTGTTTCGTTTACAACAATGTATGATAAATAAACAACAATCTGAGAGGGGAATGTTCTAACGCCCAGTGTTTCGTTTACAAAAAGGAATGAAAAATAAGCGACAAATTAACAGAGAACGGATTAACGTTTAGTGTTTGTTTTACAAAAATGTTTGAAAAATAAAAACATGCTAACAGAGAACGAATCAACGCTCAGTGTATCGTTTACAAAACGGTTTGAGAAATAAACAACAAGCTAACAGGGAACTAATTAACGCTCAG
Organism: Diplolepis rosae; assembly: GCA_030998225.1. Lineage (NCBI taxonomy): Eukaryota > Metazoa > Arthropoda > Insecta > Hymenoptera > Diplolepididae > Diplolepis > Diplolepis rosae. Next base: position 987,093 of record JAPYXD010000685.1, on the reverse strand, counting down.
TGTTTCGTTTACAAATAGTTTTGAAAAATAAACTACAAGCTAAGAGGGAACGGACTAACGCACAGTGTTACGTTTATAACAGTTTCGAAATATAAGCGCCAAACTAACAGAGAACGAATTAACGCGTAGTGTTTCGTTTACAGAAAGCTTTGAAAAATAAACAAAACGCTAACAGAGAACGCAGTAACGCTCAGTGTTTCGTTTACAAAAAGAATTGAAAATAAGCGAGAAATTAACAGGGAACGAACTAACGCTCAGTGTATCGTTTACAAAAAGGTTTGAGAAATAAACAACAATCTGAGAGGGAAGGTTCTAACGCCCAGTGTTTCCTTATCAAAAAGGATTGAATATTAGCGACAAATTAACAGAGAAGGAATTAACGCTTAGTGATTCGTTTACAAAAATGTTTGAAAAATAAAAACATGCTAACAGAGAACGAATCAACGCTCAGTGTATTGTTTACAAAAAGGTTGAGAAATAAACAACAAGCTGAGAGGTAAGGTTCTAACGCTCAGTGTTTCGTTTACAGGAAGGATTGAAAAGTAAACAACAAGATAACAGGGAACTAATTAACGCTTAGTGTTTCGTTTACAAAAAGGATTGAAAATTAAATAAAAATCTAACAGAGAACAAATTAACGCTCAGTGTTTCGTTTACAAAAGGAATTGAAAATAAGCGACAAATTAACAGGGAACGAACTATCGCTCAGTGTATCGTTTACAAAAAGGTTTGAGAAATAAACAACAATCTGAGAGGGAAGGTTCTAACGCCCAGTGTTTCGTGTACAAAAAGGAATGAAAAATAAAGTAAAAGCTAACAGAGAACGCATTAACGCTCAGTGTTTCGTTTACAAAGCGGTTTGAAAAATAAGTTACATACTGGCAGAGAACGAATTAATGCTCAGTGTTTGGTTTATAACAGTTTCGAAATATAAGCGCCAAACTAACAGAGAACGAATTAACGCGTAGTGTTCCGTACACAAAAAGTTTTGAAGAATAAGCGACAAACTGACAGAAAACGAATTATCGCCCAGTGTTACGTTCACAAAATGGTTTTAAAAATAAGCGTCAAAGTAACCGAGAATGAATCAACGCTTAGTGTTTCGTTTACAAAAAGGATTGAAAATTAAACAACAAGCTAACAGAGAACGAATTAACGCTCAGTGTTTCGTTTACAAAAAGGTTGAGAAATAAACAACAAGCTGAGAGGTAAGGTTCTAACGCTCAGTGTTTCGTTTACAGGAAGGATTGAAAAGTAAACAACAAGATAACAGGGAACTAATTAACGCTCAGTGCTTCGTTTAAATAGGTTTGAAAAATAAGCTACAAATTAATCAGAACGAATTAACGCTTAGTGTTTCGTTTACAAACAGGTTTGCAAAATAAACAACAAGCTAACAGAGAACGGATCAACGCTCAGTGTTTCGTTTACAAAAAGGTTTGAAAAATAAACAAGAAGCTGAGAGGGAGCGGTGTAACGCGCAGTGTTACGTTTACAAAAAGGAATGAAAAATAAGCGACAAATTAACAGAGAACGAATTAACGCTTAGTGTTTCGTTTACAAAAAGGATTGAAAATTAAACAACAAGCTAACAGAGAACGAATTAACGCTCAGTGTTTCGTTTACAAAAAGTATTGAAAATAAGCGACAAATTAACAAGGAACGAATTAACGCTTAGTGTTTCGTTCACAAAAAGGTTTCAAAAATAAACTACAAGCTAAGAGGGAACGGACTAACGCTCAGTGTTTCGTTTACAAAAAGGTTCGAAAAATAAGCGACAATTTAACAGAGAACGAATCGACGCTCAGTGTTTAGTTTCACAAAACGTTGAAAAATGAACAACAAGCTTACAGAGAACGAAGTAATGCTCATTGTATTGTTTACAAAAAGGTTGAGAAATAAACAACAATCTGAGAGGGAAGGTTCTAACGCCCAGTGTTTCGTGTACAAAAAGGAATGAAAAATAAAGTAAAAGCTAACAGAGAACGCATTAACGCTCAGTGTTTCGTTTACAAAGCGGTTTGAAAAATAAGTTACATACTGGCAGAGAACGAATTAATGCTCAGTGTTTGGTTTATAACAGTTTCGAAATATAAGCGCCAAACTAACAGAGAACGAATTAACGCGTAGTGTTCCGTACACAAAAAGTTTTGAAGAATAAGCGACAAACTGACAGAAAACGAATTATCGCCCAGTGTTACGTTCACAAAATGGTTTAAAAATAAGCGTCAAAGTAACCGAGAATGAATCAACGCTTAGTGTTTCGTTTACAAAAAGGATTGAAAATTAAACAACAAGCTAACAGAGAACGAATTAACGCTCAGTGTTTCGTTTACAAAAAGGTTGAGAAATAAACAACAAGCTGAGAGGTAAGGTTCTAACGCTCAGTGTTTCGTTTACAGGAAGGATTGAAAAGTAAACAACAAGATAACAGGGAACTAATTAACGCTCAGTGCTTCGTTTAAATAGGTTTGAAAAATAAGCTACAAATTAATCAGAACGAATTAACGCTTAGTGTTTCGTTTACAAACAGGTTTGCAAAATAAACAACAAGCTAACAGAGAACGGATCAACGCTCAGTGTTTCGTTTACAAAAAGGTTTGAAAAATAAACAAGAAGCTGAGAGGGAGCGGTGTAACGCGCAGTGTTACGTTTACAAAAAGGAATGAAAAAATAAGCGACAAATTAACAGAGAACGAATTAACGCTTAGTGTTTCGTTTACAAAAAGGATTGAAAATTAAACAACAAGCTAACAGAGAACGAATTAACGCTCAGTGTTTCGTTTACAAAAAGTATTGAAAATAAGCGACAAATTAACAAGGAACGAATTAACGCTTAGTGTTTCGTTCACAAAAAGGTTTCAAAAATAAACTACAAGCTAAGAGGGAACGGACTAACGCTCAGTGTTTCGTTTACAAAAAGGTTCGAAAAATAAGCGACAATTTAACAGAGAACGAATCGACGCTCAGTGTTTAGTTTCACAAAACGTTGAAAAATGAACAACAAGCTTACAGAGAACGAAGTAATGCTCATTGTATTGTTTACAAAAAGGTTGAGAAATAAACAACAAGCTGAGAGGTAAGGTTCTAACGCTCAGTGTTTCGTTTTCAGGAAGGATTGAAAAGTAAACAACAAGCTAACAGGGAACTAATTAACGCTCAGTGTCTCGTTTACAAAAAGGTTTGAAAAATAAGCAACAAGCTGAGAGGGAAGGTTCTAACGCCCAGTGTTTCGTTTACAAAAAGGAATGAAAAATAAAGTAAAAGCTAACAGAGAACGCATTAACGCTCAGTGTTTCGTTTACAAAGCGGTTTGAAAAATAAGTTACATACTGGCAGAGAACGAATTAATGCTCAGTGTTTGGTTTATAACAGTTTCGAAATATAAGCGACAAACTAACAGAGAACGAATTAACGCGTAGTGTTCCGTACACAAAAAGTTTTGAAGAATAAGCGACAAACTGACAGAAAACGAATTATCGCCCAGTGTTACGTTCACAAAATGGTTTAAAAATAAGCGTCAAAGTAACCGAGAATGAATCAACGCTTAGTGTTTCGTTTATAACAGTTTCGAAATATAAGCGCCAAACTAACAGAGAACGAATTAACGCGTAGTGTTTCGTACACAAAAAGTTTTGAAGAATAAGCGACAAACTGACAGAGAACGAATTATCGCCCAGTGTTACGTTCCCAAAATGGTTTAAAAATAAGCGTCAAAGTAACCGAGAATGAATCAACGTTTAGTGTTTCGTTTACAAAAAGGATTGAAAATTAAACAACAAGCTAACAGAGATCGAATTAAGGCTCAGTGTTTCGTTTACAAAAAGTATTGAAAATAAGCGACAAATTAACAGGGAACGAAATAACGCTTAGCGTTTCGTTAAAAAAAGGTTTGAAAAATAAACAACAAGCTGAGAGGGAAGGTTCTAACGCCCAGTGTTTCGTTTACAAAAAGGTTCGAAAAATAAGCGACAATTTAACAGAGAACGAATTAACGCTTAGTGTTTCGTTTACAAAAAGGTTTGAAAAATAAGCGTCAAATTAACCGAGAATGAATCAACGCTTAGTGTTTCGTTTACAAAATGTTTGAAAAATAAACAAAAAGCTAACAGAGATCGAATTAAGGCTCAGTGTTTCGTTTACAAAAAGTATTGAAAATAAGCGACAAATTAACAGGGAACGAAATAACGCTTAGCGTTTCGTTAAAAAAAGGTTTGAAAAATAAACAACAAGCTGAGAGGGAAGGTTCTAACGCCCAGTGTTTCGTTTACAAAAAGGTTCGAAAAATAAGCGACAAATTAACACAGAACGAATTAACGCTTAGTGTTTTGGTTACAAAATGTTTGAAAAATAAACAAAAAGCTAACAGAGATCGAATTAAGGCTCAGTGTTTCGTTTACAAAAAGTATTGAAAATAAGCGACAAATTAACAGGGAACGAAATAGCGCTTAGCGTTTCGTTAAAAAAAGGTTTGAAAAATAAACAACAAGCTGAGAGGGAAGGTTCTAACGCCCAGTGTTTCGTTTACAAAAAGGTTCGAAAAATAAGCGACAAATTAACACAGAACGAATTAACGCTTAGTGTTTTGGTTACAAAATGTTTGAAAAATAAACAAAAAGCTAACAGAGATCGAATTAAGGCTCAGTGTTTCGTTTACAAAAAGTATTGAAAATAAGCGACAAATTAACAGGGAACGAAATAACGCTTAGCGTTTCGTTAAAAAAAGGTTTGAAAAATAAACAACAAGCTGAGAGGGAAGGTTCTAACGCCCAGTGTTTCGTTTACAAAAAGGTTCGAAAAATAAGCGACAAATTAACACAGAACGAATTAACGCTTAGTGTTTTGGTTACAAAATGTTTGAAAAATAAACAAAAAGCTAGCAGAGAACGCATTAAAGCTCAGTTTTTCGTTTACAGAAAGCTTTGAAAATTAAACAACGGGCTAAAAGAGAACGGATAAACGCTCAGTGTTTCGTTTACAAAAAGGTTTGAAAAATAAACAACAAGCTGAGAGGGAGAGGTCTAACGCTCAGTGTTTCGTTTACAAAAAGGTTTGAGAAATAAACAACAAGCTGAGAGGGAAGGTTCTAACGCCCAGTGTTTCGTGTACAAAAAGGAATGAAAAATAAAGTAAAAGCTAACAGAGAACGCATTAACGCTCAGTGTTTCGTTTACAAAAATGTTTGAAAAGTAAACAACAAGCTGAGAGGGAAGGTTCTAACGCTCAGTGTTTCGTTTACAAAAATGTTTGAAAAATAAACAACAAGCTAACGGAGAACGAATCAACGCTCAGTGTATTGTTTACAAAAAGGTTGAGAAGTAAACAACAAGCTGAGAGGTAAGGTTCTAACGCTCAGTGTTTCGTTTTCAGGAAGGATTGAAAAGTAAACAACAAGCTAACAGGGAACTGATTAACGCTCAGTGTCTCGTTTACAAAAAGGTTTTGAAAAATAAGCGACAAATTAACAGAGAACGAATTAACGCTTAGTGTTTCGTTTACAAAAAGGATTGAAAATAAAACAACAAGCTAAGAGGGAACGGACTAACGCTCAGTGTTTCGTTTACAAAAAGGTTCGAAAAATAAGCGACAATTTAACAGAGAACGAATCGACGCTCAGTGTTTCGTTTCACAAAACGTTGAAAAATGAACAACAAGCTTACAGAGAACGAAGTAATGCTCATTGTATCGTTTACAAAAAGGTTTGAGAAATAAACAACAAGCTGAGAGGGAATGTTCTAACGCCCAGTGTTTCGTTTACAAAAAGGAATGAAAAATAAGCGACAAATTAACAGAGAACGGATTAACGCTTAGTGTTTCGTTTACAAAAAGGTTTGAAAAATAAACAACAAGCTAACAGAGAACGAATTAACGCTCAGTGTATCGTTTACAAAAAGGTTTGAGAAATAAACAACAAGCTATCAGGGAACTAATTAACGCTCAGTGTTTCGTTTACAAATAGTTTTGAAAAATAAACTACAAGCTAAGAGGGAACGGACTAACGCGCAGTGTTACGTTTATAACAGTTTCGAAATATAAGCGCCAAACTAACAGAGAACGAATTAACGCGTAGTGTTTCGTTTACAGAAAGCTTTGAAAAATAAACAAAAAGCTAACAGAGAACGCAGTAACGCTCAGTGTTTCGTTTACAAATAGTTTTGAAAAATAAACTACAAGCTAAGAGGGAACGGACTAACGCGCAGTGTTACGTTTATAACAGTTTCGAAATATAAGCGCCAAACTAACAGAGAACGAATTAACGCGTAGTGTTTCGTTTACAGAAAGCTTTGAAAAATAAACAAAAAGCTAACAGAGAACGCAGTAACGCTCAGTGTTTCGTTTACAAAAAGAATTGAAAATAAGCGAGAAATTAACAGGGAACGAACTAACGCTCAGTGTTTCGTTTACAAAAAGGAATGAAAAATAAGCGACAAATTAACAGAGAACGAATTAACGCTTAGTGTTTCGTTTACAAAAAGGATTGAAAATTAAACAACAAGCTAACAGAGAACGAATTAACGCTCAGTGTTTCGTTTACAAAAAGTATTGAAAATAAGCGACAAATTAACAAGGAACGAATTAACGCTTAGTGTTTCGTTTACAAAAAGGTTTGAAAAATAAACAAGAAGCTGAGAGGGAGCGGTGTAACGCGCAGTGTTACGTTTACAAAAAGGAATGAAAAATAAGCGACAAATTAACAGAGAACGAATTAACGCTTAGTGTTTCGTTTACAAAAAGGATTGAAAATTAAACAACAAGCTAACAGAGAACGAATTAACGCTCAGTGTTTCGTTTACAAAAAGTATTGAAAATAAGCGACAAATTAACAAGGAACGAATTAACGCTTAGTGTTTCGTTCACAAAAAGGTTTCAAAAATAAACAACAAGCTAACAGAGAACGAATTAACGCTCAGTGTTTCGTTTACAAAAAGGTTCGAAAAATAAGCGACAATTTAACAGAGAACGAATTAACGCTTAGTGTTTCGTTTACAAAAAGGTTTGAAAAATAAACAAGAAGCTGAGAGGGAGCGGTGTAACGCGCAGTGTTACGTTTACAAAAAGGAATGAAAAATAAGCGACAAATTAACAGAGAACGAATTAACGCTTAGTGTTTCGTTTACAAAAAGGATTGAAAATTAAACAACAAGCTAACAGAGAACGAATTAACGCTCAGTGTTTCGTTTACAAAAAGTATTGAAAATAAGCGACAAATTAACAAGGAACGAATTAACGCTTAGTGTTTCGTTTACAAAAAGTTTGAAAAATAAGCAACAAGCTGAGAGGGAAGGTTCTAACGCCCAGTGTTTCGTTTACAAAAAGGTTCGAAAAATAAGCGACAATTTAACAGAGAACGAATTAACGCTTAGTGTTTCGTTTACAAAAAGGATTGAAAATTAAATAAAAATCTAACAGAGAACAAATTAACGCTCAGTGTTTCGTTTACAAAAAGTATTGAAAATAAGCGACAAATTAACAGGGAACGAATTAATGCTTAGTGTTTCGTTTACAAAAAGGTTTGCAAAATAAACAACAAGCTAACAGAGAACGGATCAACGCTCAGTGTTTCGTTTACAAAAAGGTTTGAAAAATAAGCAAGAAGCTGAGAGGGAGCGGTGTAACGCGCAGTGTTACGTTTACAAAAAGGAATGAAAAATAAGCGACAAATTAACAGAGAACGAATTAACGCTTAGTGTTTCGTTTACAAAAAGGATTGAAAATTAAACAACAAGCTAACAGAGAACGAATTAACGCTCAGAGTTTCGTTTACAAAAAGTATTGAAAATAAGCGACAAATTAACAAGGAACGAATTAACGCTTAGTGTTTCGTTTACAAAAAGGTTTGCAAAATAAACAACAAGCTAACAGAGAACGGATCAACGCTCAGTGTTTCGTTTACAAAAAGGTTTGAAAAATAAGCAAGAAGCTGAGAGGGAGCGGTGTAACGCGCAGTGTTACGTTTACAAAAAGGAATGAAAAATAAGCGACAAATTAACAGAGAACGAATTAACGCTTAGTGTTTCGTTTACAAAAAGGATTGAAATATAACAACAAGCTAACAGAGAACGAATTAACGCTCAGAGTTTCGTTTACAAAAAGTATTGAAAATAAGCGACAAATTAACAAGGAACGAATTAACGCTTAGTGTTTCGTTCACAAAAAGGATTCAAAAATAAACTACAAGCTAAGAGGGAACGGACTAACGCTCAGTGTTTCGTTTACAAAAAGGTTCGAAAAATAAGCGACAATTTAACAGAGAACGAATCGACGCTCAGTGTTTCGTTTCACAAAACATTGAAAAATGAATAACAAGCTTACAGAGAACGAAGTAATGCTCATTGTATCGTTTACAAAAAGGTTTGAGAAATAAACAACAAGCTGAGAGGGAAGGTTCTAACGCCCAGTGTTTCGTTTACAAAAAGAATGAAAAATAAGCGACAAATTAACAGAGAACGAATTAACGCTCAGTGTTTCGTTTACAGAAAGCTTTGAAAAATAAAATAAAAGCTGACAGAGAACGCAGTAACGCTCAGTGTTTCGTTTACAAAAAGTATTGAAAATAAGCGACAAATTAACAGAGAACGAATTAACGCTCAGTGTTTCGTTTACAAAAAGTATTGAAAATAAGCGACAAATTAACAAGGAACGAATTAACGCTTAGTGTCTCGTTTACAAAAAGGTTTGAAAAATAAGCAACAAGCTGAGAGGGAAGGTTCTAACGCCCAGTGTTTCGTTTACAAAAAGGTTCGAAAAATAAGCGACAATTTAACAGAGAACGAATCGACGCTCAGTGTTTCGTTTACAAAAAGGATTGAAAATTAAATAAAAATCTAACAGAGAACAAATTAACGCTCAGTGTTTCGTTTACAAAAAGAATTGAAAATAAGCGACAAATTAACAGGGAACGAACTAACGCTCAGTGTATCGTTTACAAAAAGGTTTGAGAAATAAACAACAATCTGAGAGGGAAGGTTCTAACGCCCAGTGTTTCGTGTACAAAAAGGAATGAAAAATAAAGTAAAAGCTAACAGAGAACGCATTAACGCTCAGTGTTTCGTTTACAAAGCGGTTTGAAAAATAAGTTACATACTGGCAGAGAACGAATTAATGCTCAGTGTTTGGTTTATAACAGTTTCGAAATATAAGCGCCAAACTAACAGAGAACGAATTAACGAGTAGTGTTCCGTACACAAAAAGTTTTGAAGAATAAGCGACAAACTGACAGAAAACGAATTATCGCCCAGTGATACTTTCACAAAATGGTTTAAAAATAAGCGTCAAAGTAACCGAGAATGAATCAACGCTTAGTGTTTCGTTTACAAAAAGGATTGAAAATTAAACAACAAGCTAACAGAGATCGAATTAAGGCTCAGAGTTTCGTTTACAAAAAGTATTGAAAATAAGCGACAAATTAACAAGGAACGAATTAACGCTTAGTGTTTCGTTTACAAAAAGGTTTGCAAAATAAACAACAAGCTAACAGAGAACGGATCAACGCTCAGTGTTTCGTTTACAAAAAGGTTTGAAAAATAAGCAAGAAGCTGAGAGGGAGCGGTGTAACGCGCAGTGTTACGTTTACAAAAAGGAATGAAAAATAAGCGACAAATTAACAGAGAACGAATTAACGCTTAGTGTTTCGTTTACAAAAAGGATTGAAAATTAAACAACAAGCTAACAGAGAACGAATTAACGCTCAGAGTTTCGTTTACAAAAAGTATTGAAAATAAGCGACAAATTAACAAGGAACGAATTAACGCTTAGTGTTTCGTTCACAAAAAGGATTCAAAAATAAACTACAAGCTAAGAGGGAACGGACTAACGCTCAGTGTTTCGTTTACAAAAAGGTTCGAAAAATAAGCGACAATTTAACAGAGAACGAATCGACGCTCAGTGTTTCGTTTCACAAAACATTGAAAAATGAATAACAAGCTTACAGAGAACGAAGTAATGCTCATTGTATCGTTTACAAAAAGGTTTGAGAAATAAACAACAAGCTGAGAGGGAAGGTTCTAACGCCCAGTGTTTCGTTTACAAAAAGAATGAAAAATAAGCGACAAATTAACAGAGAACGAATTAACGCTCAGTGTTTCGTTTACAGAAAGCTTTGAAAAATAAAATAAAAGCTGACAGAGAACGCAGTAACGCTCAGTGTTTCGTTTACAAAAAGTATTGAAAATAAGCGACAAATTAACAGAGAACGAATTAACGCTCAGTGTTTCGTTTACAAAAAGTATTGAAAATAAGCGACAAATTAACAAGGAACGAATTAACGCTTAGTGTCTCGTTTACAAAAAGGTTTGAAAAATAAGCAACAAGCTGAGAGGGAAGGTTCTAACGCCCAGTGTTTCGTTTACAAAAAGGTTCGAAAAATAAGCGACAATTTAACAGAGAACGAATCGACGCTCAGTGTTTCGTTTACAAAAAGGATTGAAAATTAAATAAAAATCTAACAGAGAACAAATTAACGCTCAGTGTTTCGTTTACAAAAAGAATTGAAAATAAGCGACAAATTAACAGGGAACGAACTAACGCTCAGTGTATCGTTTACAAAAAGGTTTGAGAAATAAACAACAATCTGAGAGGGAAGGTTCTAACGCCCAGTGTTTCGTGTACAAAAAGGAATGAAAAATAAAGTAAAAGCTAACAGAGAACGCATTAACGCTCAGTGTTTCGTTTACAAAGCGGTTTGAAAAATAAGTTACATACTGGCAGAGAACGAATTAATGCTCAGTGTTTGGTTTATAACAGTTTCGAAATATAAGCGCCAAACTAACAGAGAACGAATTAACGCGTAGTGTTCCGTACACAAAAAGTTTTGAAGAATAAGCGACAAACTGACAGAAAACGAATTATCGCCCAGTGATACTTTCACAAAATGGTTTAAAAATAAGCGTCAAAGTAACCGAGAATGAATCAACGCTTAGTGTTTCGTTTACAAAAAGGATTGAAAATTAAACAACAAGCTAACAGAGATCGAATTAAGGCTCAGTGTTTCGTTTACAAAAAGTATTGAAAATAAGCGACAAATTAACAGGGAACGAAATAACGCTTAGCGTTTCGTTAAAAAAAGGTTTGAAAAATAAACAACAAGCTGAGAGGGAAGGTTCTAACGCCCAGTGTTTCGTTTACAAAAAGGTTCGAAAAATAAGCGACAATTTAACAGAGAACGAATTAACGCTTAGTGTTTCGTTTACAAAAAGGTTTGAAAAATAAACTACAAGCTAAGAGGGAACGAAATAACGCTTAGCGTTTCGTTAAAAAAAGGTTTGAAAAATAAACAACAAGCTGAGAGGGAAGGTTCTAACGCCCAGTGTTTCGTTTACAAAAAGGTTCGAAAAATAAGCGACAAATTAACACAGAACGAATTAACGCTTAGTGTTTTGGTTACAAAATGTTTGAAAAATAAACAAAAAGCTAACAGAGATCGAATTAAGGCTCAGTGTTTCGTTTACAAAAAGTATTGAAAATAAGCGACAAATTAACAGGGAACGAAATAACGCTTAGCGTTTCGTTAAAAAAAGGTTTGAAAAATAAACAACAAGCTGAGAGGGAAGGTTCTAACGCCCAGTGTTTCGTTTACAAAAAGGTTCGAAAAATAAGCGACAAATTAACACAGAACGAATTAAAAATGTTTTGGTTACAAAATGTTTGAAAAATAAACAAAAAGCTAGCAGAGAACGCATTAAAGCTCAGTTTTTCGTTTACAGAAAGCTTTGAAAATTAAACAACGGGCTAAAAGAGAACGGATAAACGCTCAGTGTTTCGTTTACAAAAAGGTTTGAAAAATAAACAACAAGCTGAGAGGGAGAGGTCTAACGCTCAGTGTTTCGTTTACAAAAAGGAATGAAAAATAAGCGACAAATTAACAGAGAACGAATTAACGCTTAGAGTTTCGTTTACAAAATGGTTTGAAAAATAAACAAAAAGCTAACAGAGAACGGATCAACGCTCAGTGTTTCGTTTACAAAGTATTGAAAATAAGCGACAATCTAACTGGGAACGAATTAACGCTTAGTGTTTCGTTCACAAAAAAGTTTGAAAAATAAACAACAAGCTAAGAGGGAACGGACTAACGCTCAGTGTTTCGTTGTCAAAAAGGATTGAAAATAAGCGACAAATTAGCAGAGAACGAAATAACGCTTAGTGTTTCATTTACAAAAAGGATTGAAAATTAAACAAAAAGCTAACAGATAACGAATTAACGCTCAGTGTTTCGTTTACAAAAAGGAATGAAAAATAAGCGACAAATTAACAGAGAAGGGATTAAAGCTCGGTGTTTCATTTACAAAAAGGTTTGAGAAATAAACAACAATCTGAGAGGGAAGGTTCTAACGCCCAGTGTTTCGTGTACAAAAAGGAATGAAAAATAAAGTAAAAGCTAACAGAGAACGCATTAACGCTCAGTGTTTCGTTTACAAAAATGTTTGAAAAATAAACAACAAACTGAGAGGGAAGGTTCTAGCGCCCAGTGTTTCGTTTACAAAAAGGTTTGAGAAATAAACAACAAGCTGAGAGGGAAGGTTCTAACGCCCAGTGTTTCGTGTACAAAAAGGAATGAAAAATAAAGTAAAAGCTAACAGAGAACGCATTAACGCTCAGTGTTTCGTTTACAAAAATGTTTGAAAAGTAAACAACAAGCTGAGAGGGAAGGTTCTAACGCTCAGTGTTTCGTTTACAAAAATGTTTGAAAAATAAACAACAAGCTAACGGAGAACGAATCAACGCTCAGTGTATTGTTTACAAAAAGGTTGAGAAGTAAACAACAAGCTGAGAGGTAAGGTTCTAACGCTCAGTGTTTCGTTTTCAGGAAGGATTGAAAAGTAAACAACAAGCTAACAGGGAACTGATTAACGCTCAGTGTCTCGTTTACAAAAAGGTTTGAAAAATAAACAACAAGCTGAGAGGGAAGGTTCTAACGCCCAGTGTTTCGTTTACAAAAAGTTTCGATAAATAAGCGACAATTTAACAGAGACCGAATTAACGCTTAGTGTTTCGTTTACAAAAAGGTTTGAAAAATAAACAAGAAGCTGAGAGGGAGCGGTGTAACGCGCAGTGTTACGTTTACAAAAAGGAATGAAAAATAAGCGACAAATTAACAGAGAACGAATTAACGCTTAGTGTTTCGTTTACAAAAAGGATTGAAAATTAAACAACAAGCTAACAGAGAACGAATTAACGCTCAGTGTTTCGTTTACAAAAAGTATTGAAAATAAGCGACAAATTAACAAGGAACGAATTAACGCTTAGTGTTTCGTTCACAAAAAGGTTTCAAAAATAAACTACAAGCTAAGAGGGAACGGACTAACGCTCAGTGTTGCGTTTACAAAAAGGTTCGAAAAATAAACGACAATTTAACAGAGAACGAATCGACGCTCAGTGTTTCGTTTCACAAAACGTTGAAAAATGAACAACAAGCTTACAGAGAACGAAGTAATGCTCATTGTATCGTTTACAAAAAGGTTTGAGAAAAAAACAACAAGCTGAGAGGGAATGTTCTAACGCCCAGTGTTTCGTTTACAAAAAGGAATGAAAAATAAGCGACAAATTAACAGAGAACGGATTAACGCTCAGTGTTTTTTTTACAAAAATGTTTGAAAAATAAAAACATGCTAACAGAGAACGAATCAACGCTCAGTGTATCGTTTACAAAACGGTTTGAGAAATAAACAACAAGCTAACAGGGAACTAATTAACGCTCAGTGTTTCGTTTACAAATAGTTTTGAAAAATAAACTACAAGCTAAGAGGGAACGGACTAACGCGCAGTGTTACGTTTATAACAGTTTCGAAATATAAGCACCAAACTAACAGAGAACGAATTAACGCGTAGTGTTTCGTTTACAGAAAGCTTTGAAAAATAAACAAAAAGCTAACAGAGAACGCAGTAACGCTCAGTGTTTCGTTTACAAATAGTTTTGAAAAATAAACTACAAGCTAAGAGGGAACGGACTAACGCACAGTGTTACGTTTATAACATTTTCGAAATATAAGCGCCAAACTAACAGAGAACGAATTAACGCGTAGTGTTTCGTTTACAGAAAGCTTTGAAAAATAAACAAAACGCTAACAGAGAACGCAGTAACGCTCAGTGTTTCGTTTACAAAAAGAATTGAAAATAAGCGAGAAATTAACAGGGAACGAACTAACGCTCAGTGTATCGTTTACAAAAAGGTTTGAGAAATAAACAACAATCTGAGAGGGAAGGTTCTAACGCCCAGTGTTTCCTTATCAAAAAGGATTGAATATTAGCGACAAATTAACAGAGAAGGAATTAACGCTTAGTGATTCGTTTACAAAAATGTTTGAAAAATAAAAACATGCTAACAGAGAACGAATCAACGCTCAGTGTATTGTTTACAAAAAGGTTGAGAAATAAACAACAAGCTGAGAGGTAAGGTTCTAACGCTCAGTGTTTCGTTTACAGGAAGGATTGAAAAGTAAACAACAAGATAACAGGGAACTAATTAACGCTCAGTGCTTCGTTTAAATAGGTTTGAAAAATAAGCTACAAACTAAATCAGAACGAATTAACGCTTAGTGTTTCGTTTACAAAAAGGTTTGCAAAATAAACAACAAGCTAACAGAGAACGGATCAACGCTCAGCGTTTCGTTTACAAAAAGGTTTGAAAAATAAACAAGAAGCTGAGAGGGAGCGGTGTAACGCGCAGTGTTACGTTTACAAAAAGGAATGAAAAATAAGCGACAAATTAACAGAGAACGAATTAACGCTTAGTGTTTCGTTCACAAAAAGGATTGAAAATTAAACAACAAGCTAACAGAGAACGAATTAACGCTCAGTGTTTCGTTTACAAAAGGTATTGAAAATAAGCGACAAATTAACAAGGAACGAATTAACGCTTAGTGTTTCGTTCACAAAAAGGTTTCAAAAATAAACTACAAGCTAAGAGGGAACGGACTAACGCTCAGTGTTTCGTTTACAAAAAGGTTCGAAAAATAAGCGACAATTTAACAGAGAACGAATCGACGCTCAGTGTTTCGTTTCACAAAACGTTGAAAAATGAACAACAAGCTTACAGAGAACGAAGTAATGCTCATTGTATCGTTTACAAAAAGGTTTGAGAAATAAACAACAAGCTGAGAGGGAAGGTTCTAACGCCCAGTGTTTCGTTTACAAAAATGAATGAAAAATAAGCGACAAATTAACAGAGAACGGATTAACGCTCAGTGTTTTTTTTACAAAAATGTTTGAAAAATAAAAACATGCTAACAGAGAACGAATCAACACTCAGTGTATTGTTTACAAAAAGGTTGAGAAATAAACAACAAGCTGAGAGGTAAGGTTCTAACGCTCAGTGTTTCGTTTTCAGGAAGGATTGAAAAGTAAACAACAAGCTAACAGGGAACTAATTAACGCTCAGTGTCTCGTTTACAAAAAGGTTTGAAAAATAAGCAACAAGCTGAGAGGGAAGGTTCTAACGCCCAGTGTTTCGTTTACAAAAAGGTTCGAAAAATAAGCGACAATCTAACAGAGAACAAATTAACGCTCAGTGTTTCGTTTACAAAAAGAATTGAAAATAAGCGACAAATTAACAGAGAACGAATTAACGCTCAGTGTTTCGTTTACAAAAAGTATTGAAAATTAAACAACAATCTAACAGAGAACAAATTAACGTTCAGTCTTTCGTTTACAAAAAGAATTGAAAATAAGCGACAAATTAACAGGGAACGAACTAACGCTCAGTGTATCGTTTACAAAAAGGTTTGAGAATATAACAACAATCTGAGAGGGAAGGTTCTAACGCCCAGTGTTTCGTGTACAAAAAGGAATGAAAAATAAACTAAAAGCTAACAGAGAACGCATTAACGCTCATTGTTTCGTTTACAAAGCGGTTTGAAAAATAAGTTACATACTGGCAGATAAAGAATTAAAGCTCAGTTTTTAGTTTATAAAATTTTCGAAAAATAATAGACAAACTAACAGAGAACGAATTAACGCGTAGTGTTTCGTACACAAAAAGTTTTGAAGAATAAGCGACAAACTGACAGAGAACGAATTATCGGCCAGTGTTACGTTCACAAAATGGTTTAAAAATAAGCGTCAAAGTAACCGAGAATGAATCAACGCTTAGTGTTTCGTTTACAAAAAGGATTGAAAAATAAACAGCAAGCTGAGAGGGAAGGTTCTAACGCCCAGTGTTTCGTTTACAAAAAGGTTCGAAAAATAAGCGACAATTTAACAGAGAACGAATTAACGCTTAGTGTTTCGTTTAAAAAAAGGTTTGAAAAATAAACAAGAAGCTGAGAGGGAGCGGTGTAACGCGCAGTGTTACGTTTACAAAAAGGAATGAAAAATAAGCGACAAATTAACAGAGAACGAATTAACGCTTAGTGTTTCGTTTACAAAAAGGATTGAAAATTAAACAACAAGCTAACAGAGAACGAATTAACGCTCAGTGTTTCGTTTACAAAAAGTATTGAAAATAAGCGACAAATTAACAAGGAACGAATTAACGCTTAGTGTTTCGTTTACAAAAAGGTTTCAAAAATAAACAACAAGCTAAGAGGGAAGGTTCTAACGCTCAGTGTTTCGTTTACAAAAAGTATTGAAAATAAGCGACAAATTAACAAGGAACGAATTAACGCTCAGTGTTTCGTTTACAAAAAGGAATGAAAAATAAGCGACAAATTAACAGAGAACGAATTAACGCTTAGTGTTTCGTTTACAAAATGGTTTGAAAAATAAACAAAAAGCTAACAGAGAACGGATCAACGCTCAGTGTTTCGTTTACAAAAAGTATTGAAAATAAGCGACAATCTAACTGGGAACGAATTAACGCTTAGTGTTTCGTTCACAAAAAAGTTTGAAAAATAAACAACAAGCTAAGAGGGAACGGACTAACGCTCAGTGTTTCGTTGTCAAAAAGGATTGAAAATAAGCGACAAATTAACAGAGAACGAATTAACGCTTAGTGTTTCATTTACAAAAAGGATTGAAAATTAAACAAAAAGCTAACAGAGAACGAATTAACGCTCAGTGTTTCGTTTACAAAAAGGAATGAAAAATAAGCGACAAATTAACAGAGAAGGGATTAACGCTCGGTGTTTCATTTACAAAAAGGTTTGAGAAATAAACAACAATCTGAGAGGGAAGGTTCTAACGCCCAGTGTTTCGTGTACAAAAAGGAATGAAAAATAAAGTAAAAGCTAACAGAGAACGGATCAACGCTCAGTGTTTCGTTTACAAAAATGTTTGAAAAATAAACAACAAGCTGAGAGGGAAGGTTCTAACGCCCAGTGTTTCGTTTACAAAAAGGTTTGAGAAATAAACAACAAGCTGAGAGGGAAGGTTCTAACGCCCAGTGTTTCGTTTACAAAAAGGAATGAAAAATAAGCGACAAACTAACACAGAACAAATTAACGCGTAGTGTTTCGTACACAAAAAGTTTTGAAAAATAAGCGACAAATTAACATGGAACGAACTAACGCTCAGTGTTTCGTTTACAAAAAGGAATGAAAATTAAACTAAAAGCTAACAGAGAACGCATTAACGCTCAGTGTTTCGTTTACAAAGCGGTTTGAAAAATAAGTTACATACTGGCAGAGAACGAATTAACGCTCAGTGTTTCGTTTATAACAGTTTCGAAATATAAGCGCCAAACTAACAGAGAACGAATTAACGCGTAGTGTTTCGTACACAAAAAGTTTTGAAGAATAAGCGACAAACTGACAGAGAACGAATTATCGCCCAGTGTTACGTTCCCAAAATGGTTTAAAAATAAGCGTCAAAGTAACCGAGAATGAATCAACGCTTAGTGTTTCGTTTACAAAAAAGGATTGAAAATTAAACAACAAGATTACAGTTAACGAATTAACGCTCTGTGTTTCGTTTACAAAAATTATTTAAAATAAGCGACAAATTAACAGGGAGATGGAGATTGAGAGGGAAGGTTCTAACGCCCAGTGTTTCGTTTAAAAAAGGTTCGAAAAATAAGCGACAATTTAACAGAGAACGAATTAACGCTAAGTGTTTCGTTAAAAAAAAGTTTGAAAAATAAACAACAAGCTGAGAGGGAAGGTTCTAACGCCCAGTGTTTCGTTTAAAAAAGGTTCGAAAAATAAGCGACAATTTAACAGAGAACGAATTAACGCTTAGCGTTTTGTTTACAAAAAGGTTTGAAAAATAAACTACAAGCTAAGAGGGGAACGGACTAACGCTCAGTGTTTCGTTTACAAAAAGGTTCGAAAAATAAGCGACAATTTAACAGAGAACGAATCGACGCTCAGTGTTTCGTTTCACAAAATGTTGAAAAATGAACAAGAAGCTTACAGAGAACGAAGTAATGCTCATTGTATCGTTTACAAAAAGGTTTGAGAAATAAACAACAAGCTGAGAGGGAAGGTTCTAACGCCCAGTGTTTCGTGTACAAAAAGGAATGAAAAATAAACTAAAAGCTAACAGAGAACGCATTAACGCTCATTGTTTCGTTTACAAAGCGGTTTGAAAAAATAAGTTACATACTGGCAGAGAACGCATTAACGCTCATTGTTTCGTTTATAACAGTTTCGAAATATAAGCGCCAAACTAACAGAGAACGAATTAACGCGTAGTGTTTCGTACACAAAAAGTTTTGATGAATAAGCGACAAACTGACAGAGAACGAATTATCGGCCAGTGTTACGTTAACAAAATGGTTTAAAAATAAGCGTCAAAGTAACCCAGAATGAATCAACGCTTAGTGTTTCGTTTACAAAAAGGATTGAAAAATAAACAACAAGCTGAGAGGGAAGGTTCTAACGCCCAGTGTTTCGTTTACAAAAAAGGAATGAAAAATAAACTAAAAGCTAACAGAGAACGCATTAACGCTCAGTGTTACGTTTACAAAAATGTTTGAAAAATAAACAACAAGCTGAGAGGGAAGGTTCTAACGCCCAGTGTTTCGTGTACAAAAAGGAATGAAAAATAAACTAAAAGCTAACAGAGAACGCATTAACGCTCAGTGTTACGTTTACGAAAATGTTTGAGAAATAAACAACAAGCTGAGAGGGAAGGTTCTAACGCCCAGTGTTTCGTTTACAAAAAGGAATGAAAAATAAGCGACAAACTAACACAGAACAAATTAACGCGTAGTGTTTCGTACACAAAAAGTTTTGAAAAATAAGCGACAAATTAACATGGAACGAACTAACGCTCAGTGTATCGTTTACAAAAGGGTTTGAGAAATAAACAACAATCTGAGAGGGAAGGTTCTAACGCCCAGTGTTTCGTGTACAAAAAGGAATGAAAAATAAACTAAAAGCTAACAGAGAACGCATTAACGCTCAGTGTTTCGTTTACAAAGCGGTTTGAAAAATAAGTTACATACTGGCAGAGAACGAATTAACGCTCAGTGTTACGTTTACAAAAATGTTTGAAAAATAAACAACAAGCTGAGAGGGAAGGTTCTAACGCCCAGTGTTTCGTGTACAAAAAGGAATGAAAAATAAGCGACAAACTAACAGAGAACAAATTAACGCGTAGTGTTTCGTACACAAAAAGTTTTGAAAAAATAAGCGACAAACTGACAGAGAACGAATTATCGCCCAGTGTTACGTTCACAAAAATGGTTTAAAAATAAGCGTCAAAGTAACCGAGAATGAATCAACGCTTAGTGTTTCGTTTACAAAAAGGATTAAAAAAATTAAACAACAAGCTAACAGAGAACGAATTAACGCTCAGTGTTTCGTGCACAAAAAGTATTGAAAATAAGCGACAAATTAACAGGGAGATGGAGATGGAGATGGAAGGTTCTAACGCCCAGTGTTTCGTTTAAAAAAGGTTCGAAAAATAAGCGACAATTTAACAGAGAACGAATTAACGCTTAGTGTTTTGTTTACAAAAAGGTTTGAAAAATAAACTACAAGCTAAGAGGGAACGGACTAACGCTCAGTGTTTCTTTTACAAAAAGGTTCGAAAAATAAGCGACAATTTAACAGAGAACGAATCGACGCTCATTGTTTCGTTTCAAAAAATGTTGAAAAATGAACAAGAAGCTTACAGAGAACGAAGTAATGCTCATTGTATCGTTTACAAAAAGGTTTGAGAAATAAACAACAAGCTGAGAGGGAAGGTTCTAACGCCCAGTGTTTCGTTTACAAAAAAGAATGAAAAATAAGCGACAAATTAACAGAGAACGAATTAACGCTCAGTGTTTCGTTTACAGAAAGCTTTGAAAAATAAAATAAAAGCTAACAGAGAACGCAGTAACGCTCAGTGTTTCGTTTACAAAAAAGTATTGAAAATAAGCGACAAATTAACAGAGAACGAATTAACGCTTAGTGTTTCGTTTACAAAAAGGATTGAAAATTAAACAAAAATCTAACAGAGAACAAATTAACGTTCAGTCTTTCGTTTACAAAAAGAATTGAAAATAAGCCACAAATTAACAGGGAACGAACAAACGCTCAGTGTATCGTTTACAAAAAGGTTTGAGAATATAACAACAATCTGAGAGGGAAGGTTCTAACGCCCAGTGTTTCGTGTACAAAAAGGAATGAAAAATAAACTAAAAGCTAACAGAGAACGCATTAACGCTCATTGTTTCGTTTACAAAGCGGTTTGAAAAATAAGTTACATACTGGCAGAGAACGAATTAACGCTCCGTTTTTCGTTTATAACAGTTTCGAAATATAAGCGCCAAACTAACAGAGAACGAATTAACGCGTAGTGTTTCGTTTACAAAAAGTATTGAAAATAAGCGACAAATTAACAAGGAACGAATTAACGCTTAGTGTTTCGTTCACAAAAAGGTTTCAAAAATAAACTACAAGCTAAGAGGGAACGGACTAACGCTCAGTGTTTCGTTTACAAAAAGGTTCGAAAAATAAGCGACAATTTAACAGAGAACGAATCGACGCTCAGTGTTTAGTTTCACAAAACGTTGAAAAATGAACAACAAGCTTACAGAGAACGAAGTAATGCTCATTGTATCGTTTACAAAAAGGTTTGAGAAATAAACAACAAGCTGAGAGGGAAGGTTCTAACGCCCAGTGTTTCGTTTACAAAAAGGAATGAAAAATAAGCAACAAATTAACAGAGAACGGATTAACGCTCAGTGTTTTTTTTACAAAAATGTTTGAAAAATAAAAACATGCTAACAGAGAACGAATCAACGCTCAGTGTATTGTTTACAAAAAGGTTGAGAAATAAACAACAAGCTAACGGAGAACGAATCAACGCTCAGTGTATCGTTTACAAAAAGGTTTGAGAAATAAACAACAAGCTGAGAGGGAAGGTTCTAACGCCCAGTGTTTCGTGTACAAAAAAGAATGAAAAATAAGCGACAAACTAACAGAGAACAAATTAACGCGTAGTGTTTCGTACACAAAATGTTTTGAAAAATAAGCGACAAACTGACAGAGAACGAATTATCGCCCAGTGTTACGTTCACAAAATGGTTTAAAAATAAGCGTCAAAGTAACCGAGAATGAATCAACGCTTAGTGTTTCGTTTACAAAAAGGATTAAAAAATTAAACAACAAGCTAACAGAGAACGAATTAACGCTCAGTGTTTCGTGCACAAAAAGTATTGAAAATAAGCGACAAATTAACAGGGAGATGGAGATGGAGATGGAAGGTTCTAACGCCCAGTGTTTCGTTAAAAAAAGGTTCGAAAAATAAGCGACAATTTAACAGAGAACGAATTAACGCTTAGTGTTTTGTTTACAAAAAGGTTTGAAAAATAAACTACAAGCTAAGAGGGAACGGACTAACGCTCAGTGTTTCTTTTACAAAAAGGTTCGAAAAATAAGCGACAATTTAACAGAGAACGAATCGACGCTCATTGTTTCGTTTCAAAAAATGTTGAAAAATGAACAAGAAGCTTACAGAGAACGAAGTAATGCTCATTGTATCGTTTACAAAAAGGTTTGAGAAATAAACAACAAGCTGAGAGGGAAGGTTCTAACGCCCAGTGTTTCGTTTACAAAAAGGAATGAAAAATAAGCAACAAATTAACAGAGAACGGATTAACGCTCAGTGTTTCGTTTACAGAAAGCTTTGAAAAATAAAATAAAAGCTAACAGAGAACGCAGTAACGCTCAGTGTTTCGTTTACAAAAAGTATTGAAAATAAGCGACAAATTAACAGAGAACGAATTAACGCTTAGTGTTTCGTTTACAAAAAGGATTGAAAATTAAACAAAAATCTAACAGAGAACAAATTAACGTTCAGTCTTTCGTTTACAAAAAGAATTGAAAATAAGCCACAAATTAACAGGGAACGAACAAACGCTCAGTGTATCGTTTACAAAAAGGTTTGAGAATATAACAACAATCTGAGAGGGAAGGTTCTAACGCCCAGTGTTTCGTGTACAAAAAGGAATGAAAAATAAACTAAAAGCTAACAGAGAACGCATTAACGCTCATTGTTTCGTTTACAAAGCGGTTTGAAAAATAAGTTACATACTGGCAGAGAACGAATTAACGCTCCGTTTTTCGTTTATAACAGTTTCGAAATATAAGCGCCAAACTAACAGAGAACGAATTAACGCGTAGTGTTTCGTACACAAAAAGTTATGAAGAATAAGCGACAAACTGACAGAGAACGAATTATCGGCCAGTGTTACGTTCTCACAATGG
The DNA here is from genome assembly GCA_030998225.1 of Diplolepis rosae. Taxonomy (NCBI): domain Eukaryota; kingdom Metazoa; phylum Arthropoda; class Insecta; order Hymenoptera; family Diplolepididae; genus Diplolepis; species Diplolepis rosae. The sequence goes on along the minus strand of JAPYXD010000685.1, from coordinate 964,522 downwards.
GTTAAAAATAAGCGTCAAAGTAACCGAGAATGAATCAACGCTTAGTGTTTCGTTTACAAAAAGGATTGAAAAATAAACAGCAAGCTGAGAGGGGAAGGTTCTAACGCCCAGTGTTTCGTTTACAAAAAGGTTCGAAAAATAAGCGACAATTTAACAGAGAACGAATTAACGCTTAGTGTTTCGTTTACAAAAAGGTTTGAAAAATAAACAAGAAGCTGAGAGGGAGCGGTGTAACGCGCAGTGTTACGTTTACAAAAAGGAATGAAAAATAAGCGACAAATTAACAGAGAACGAATTAACGCTTAGTGTTTCGTTTACAAAAAGGATTGAAAATTAAACAACAAGCTAACAGAGAACGAATTAACGCTCAGTGTTTCGTTTACAAAAAGTATTGAAAATAAGCGACAAATTAACAAGGAACGAATTAACGCTTAGTGTTTCGTTCACAAAAAGGTTTCAAAAATAAACTACAAGCTAAGAGGGAACGGACTAACGCTCAGTGTTTCGTTTACAAAAAGTATTGAAAATAAGCGACAAATTAACAAGGAACGAATTAACGCTCAGTGTTTCGTTTACAAAAAGGAATGAAAAATAAGCGACAAATTAACAGAGAACGAATTAACGCTTAGTGTTTCGTTTACAAAATGGTTTGAAAAATAAACAAAAAGCTAACAGAGAACGGATCAACGCTCAGTGTTTCGTTTACAAAAAGTATTGAAAATAAGCGACAATCTAACTGGGAACGAATTAACGCTTAGTGTTTCGTTCACAAAAAGGATTGAAAATAAGCGACAAATTAACAGAGAACGAATTAACGCTTAGTGTTTCATTTACAAAAAGGATTGAAAATTAAACAAAAAGCTAACAGAGAACGAATTAACGCTCAGTGTTTCGTTTACAAAAAGGAATGAAAAATAAGCGACAAATTAACAGAGAAGGGATTAACGCTCGGTGTTTCATTTACAAAAAGTTTTGAGAAATAAACAACAATCTGAGAGGGAAGGTTCTAACGCCCAGTGTTTCGTGTACAAAAAGGAATGAAAAATAAAGTAAAAGCTAACAGAGAACGCATTAACGCTCAGTGTTACGTTTACAAAAATGTTTGAAAAATAAACAACAAGCTGAGAGGGAAGGTTCTAACGCCCAGTGTTTCGTTTACAAAAAGGTTTGAGAAATAAACAACAAGCTGAGAGGGAAGGTTCTAACGCCCAGTGTTTCGTTTACAAAAAGGAATGAAAAATAAGCGACAAACTAACAGAGAACAAAATAACGCGTAGTGTTTCGTACACAAAAAGTTTTGAAAAATAAGCGACAAATTAACATGGAACGAACTAACGCTCAGTGTATCGTTTACAAAAGGGTTTGAGAAATAAACAACAATCTGAGAGGGAAGGTTCTAACGCCCAGTGTTTCGTGTACAAAAAGGAATGAAAAATAAACTAAAAGCTAACAGAGAACGCATTAACGCTCAGTGTTTCGTTTACAAAGCGGTTTGAAAAATAAGTTACATACTGGCAGAGAACGAATTAACGCTCAGTGTTTCGTTTATAACAGTTTCGAAATATAAGCGCCAAACTAACAGAGAACGAATTAACGCGTAGTGTTTCGTACACAAAAAGTTTTGAAGAATAAGCGACAAACTGACAGAGAACGAATTATCGCCCAGTGTTACGTTCCCAAAATGGTTTAAAAATAAGCGTCAAAGTAACCGAGAACGAATTAACGCTTAGTGTTTCGTTTACAAAATGGTTTGAAAAATAAACAAAAAGCTAACAGAGAACGAATTAACGCTCAGTGTTTCGTTTACAAAAAGTATTGAAAATAAGCGACAAATTAACAAGGAACGAATTAACGCTTAGTGTTTCGTTCACAAAAAGGTTTCAAAAATAAACTACAAGCTAAGAGGGAACGGACTAACGCTCAGTGTTTCGTTTACAAAAAGGTTCGAAAAATAAGCGACAATTTAACAGAGAACGAATCGACGCTCAGTGTTTAGTTTCACAAAACGTTGAAAAATGAACAACAAGCTTACAGAGAACGAAGTAATGCTCATTGTATCGTTTACAAAAAGGTTTGAGAAATAAACAACAAGCTGAGAGGGAAGGTTCTAACGCCCAGTGTTTCGTTTACAAAAAGGAATGAAAAATAAGCAACAAATTAACAGAGAACGGATTAACGCTCAGTGTTTTTTTTACAAAAATGTTTGAAAAATAAAAACATGCTAACAGAGAACGAATCAACGCTCAGTGTATTGTTTACAAAAAGGTTGAGAAATAAACAACAAGCTAACGGAGAACGAATCAACGCTCAGTGTATCGTTTACAAAAAGGTTTGAGAAATAAACAACAAGCTGAGAGGGAAGGTTCTAACGCCCAGTGTTTCGTTTACAAAAAGGAATGAAAAATAAGCGACAAACTAACAGAGAACAAATTAACGCGTAGTGTTTCGTACACAAAAAGTTTTGAAAAATAAGCGACAAACTGACAGAGAACGAATTATCGCCCAGTGTTACGTTCACAAAATGGTTTAAAAATAAGCGTCAAAGTAACCGAGAATGAATCAACGCTTAGTGTTTCGTTTACAAAAAGGATTAAAAAATTAAACAACAAGCTAACAGAGAACGAATTAACGCTCAGTGTTTCGTGCACAAAAAGTATTGAAAATAAGCGACAAATTAACAGGGAGATGGAGATGGAGATGGAAGGTTCTAACGCCCAGTGTTTCGTTTAAAAAAGGTTCGAAAAATAAGCGACAATTTAACAGAGAACGAATTAACGCTTAGTGTTTTGTTTACAAAAAGGTTTGAAAAATAAACTACAAGCTAAGAGGGAACGGACTAACGCTCAGTGTTTCTTTTACAAAAAGGTTCGAAAAATAAGCGACAATTTAACAGAGAACGAATCGACGCTCATTGTTTCGTTTCAAAAAATGTTGAAAAATGAACAAGAAGCTTACAGAGAACGAAGTAATGCTCATTGTATCGTTTACAAAAAGGTTTGAGAAATAAACAACAAGCTGAGAGGGAAGGTTCTAACGCCCAGTGTTTCGTTTACAAAAAAGTTTGAAAAATAAACAACAAGCTAAGAGGGAACGGACTAACGCTCAGTGTTTCGTTGTCAAAAAGGATTGAAAATAAGCGACAAATTAACAGAGAACGAATTAACGCTTAGTGTTTCATTTACAAAAAGGATTGAAAATTAAACAAAAAGCTAACAGAGAACGAATTAACGCTCAGTGTTTCGTTTACAAAAAGGAATGAAAAATAAGCGACAAATTAACAGAGAAGGGATTAACGCTCGGTGTTTCATTTACAAAAAGGTTTGAGAAATAAACAACAATCTGAGAGGGAAGGTTCTAACGCCCAGTGTTTCGTGTACAAAAAGGAATGAAAAATAAAGTAAAAGCTAACAGAGAACGCATTAACGCTCAGTGTTACGTTTACAAAAATGTTTGAAAAATAAACAACAAGCTGAGAGGGAAGGTTCTAACGCCCAGTGTTTCGTTTACAAAAAGGTTTGAGAAATAAACAACAAGCTGAGAGGGAAGGTTCTAACGCCCAGTGTTTCGTTTACAAAAAGGAATGAAAAATAAGCGACAAACTAACAGAGAACAAATTAACGCGTAGTGTTTCGTACACAAAAAGTTTTGAAAAATAAGCGACAAACTGACAGAGAACGAATTATCGCCCAGTGTTACGTTCACAAAATGGTTTAAAAATAAGCGTCAAAGTAACCGAGAATGAATCAACGCTTAGTGTTTCGTTTACAAAAAGGATTAAAAAATTAAACAACAAGCTAACAGAGAACGAATTAACGCTCAGTGTTTCGTGCACAAAAAGTATTGAAAATAAGCGACAAATTAACAGGGAGATGGAGATGGAGATGGAAGGTTCTAACGCCCAGTGTTTCGTTTAAAAAAGGTTCGAAAAATAAGCGACAATTTAACAGAGAACGAATTAACGCTTAGTGTTTTGTTTACAAAAAGGTTTGAAAAATAAACTACAAGCTAAGAGGGAACGGACTAACGCTCAGTGTTTCTTTTAAAAAAAGGTTCGAAAAATAAGCGACAATTTAACAGAGAACGAATCGACGCTCATTGTTTCGTTTCAAAAAATGTTGAAAAATGAACAAGAAGCTTACAGAGAACGAAGTAATGCTCATTGTATCGTTTACAAAAAGGTTTGAGAAATAAACAACAAGCTGAGAGGGAAGGTTCTAACGCCCAGTGTTTCGTTTACAAAAAAGAATGAAAAATAAGCGACAAATTAACAGAGAACGAATTAACGCTCAGTGTTACGTTTACAAAAAGGTTTGAAAAATAAACTACAAGCTAAGAGGGAACGGACTAACGCTCAGTGTTTCTTTTACAAAAAAGGTTTGAGAAATAAACAACAATCTGAGAAGGAAGGTTCTAACGCCCAGTGTTTCGTGTACAAAAAGGAATGAAAAATAAAGTAAAAGCTAACAGAGAACGCATTAACGCTCAGTGTTACGTTTACAAAAATGTTTGAAAAATAAACAACAAGCTGAGAGGAAAGGTTCTAACGCCCAGTGTTTCGTTTACAAAAAGGTTTGAGAAATAAACAACAAGCTGAGAGGGAAGGTTCTAACGCCCAGTGTTTCGTTTACAAAAAGGAATGAAAAATAAGCGACAAACTAACACAGAACAAATTAACGCGTAGTGTTTCGTACACAAAAAGTTTTGAAAAATAAGCGACAAATTAACATGTAACGAACTAACGCTCAGTGTATCGTTTACAAAAGGGTTTGAGAAATAAACAACAATCTGAGAGGGAAGGTTCTAACGCCCAGTGTTTCGTGTACAAAAAGGAATGAAAAATAAACTAAAAGCTAACAGAGAACGCATTAACGCTCAGTGTTTCGTTTACAAAGCGGTTTGAAAAATAAGTTACATACTGGCAGAGAACGAATTAACGCTCAGTGTTTCGTTTATAACAGTTTCGAAATATAAGCGCCAAACTAACAGAGAACGAATTAACGCGTAGTGTTTCGTACACAAAAAGTTTTGAAGAATAAGCGACAAACTGACAGAGAACGAATTATCGCCCAGTGTTACGTTCCCAAAATGGTTTAAAAATAAGCGTCAAAGTAACCGAGAATGAATCAACGCTTAGTGTTTCGTTTACAAAAAGGATTGAAAATTAAACAACAAGCTAACAGAGAACGAATTAAAGCTCAGTGTTTCGTTTACAAAAAGTATTGAAAATAAGCGACAAATTAACAGGGAACGAAATAACGCTTAGTGTTTCGTTAACAAAAAGTTTGAAAAATAAACAACAAGCTGAGATGGAAGGTTCTAACGCCCAGTGTTTCGTTTAAAAAAGGTTCGAAAAATAAGCGACAATTTACCAGGGAACGAATTAACGCTTAGTGTTTCGTTAAAAAAAATTTTGAAAAATAAACAACAAGCTGAGATGGAAGGTTCTAACGCCCAGTGTTTCTTTTAAAAAAGGTTCGAAAAATAAGCGACAATTTAACAGAGAACGAATTAACGCTTAGTGTTTTGTTTACAAAAAGGTTTGAAAAATAAACTACAAGCTAAGAGGGAACGGACTAACGCTCAGTGTTTCTTTTACAAAAAGGTTCGAAAAATAAGCGACAATTTAACAGAGAACGAATCGACGCTCATTGTTTCGTTTCAAAAAATGTTGAAAAATGAACAAGAAGCTTACAGAGAACGAAGTAATGCTCATTGTATCGTTTACAAAAAGGTTTGAGAAATAAACAACAAGCTGAGAGGGAAGGTTCTAACGCCCAGTGTTTCGTGTACAAAAAGGAATGAAAAATAAACTAAAAGCTAACAGAGAACGCATTAACGCTCAGTGTTTCGTTTACAAAGCGGTTTGAAAAATAAGTTACATACTGGCAGAGAACGAATTAACGCTCAGTGTTTCGTTTATAACAGTTTCGAAATATAAGCGCCAAACTAACAGAGAACGAATTAACGCGTAGTGTTTCGTACACAAAAAGTTTTGAAGAATAAGCGACAAACTGACAGAGAACGAATTATCGGCCAGTGTTACGTTCACAAAATGGTTTAAAAATAAGCGTCAAAGTAACCGAGAATGAATCAACGCTTAGTGTTTCGTTTACAAAAAGGATTGAAAAATAAACAACAAGCTGAGAGGGAAGGTTCTAACGCCCAGTGTTTCGTTTACAAAAAGGAATGAAAAATAAAGTAAAAGCTAACAGAGAACGCATTAACGCTCAGTGTTTCGTTTACAAAATTGTTTGAGAAATAAACAACAATCTGAGAGGGAAGGTTCTAACGCCCAGTGTTTCGTGTACAAAAAGGAATGAAAAATAAAGTAAAAGCTAACAGAGAACGCATTAACGCTCAGTGTTACGTTTACAAAAATGTTTGAAAAATAAACAACAAGCTGAGAGGGAAGGTTCTAACGCCCAGTGTTTCGTTTACAAAAAGGAATGAAAAATAAGCGACAAACTAACACAGAACAAATTAACGCGTAGTGTTTCGTACACAAAAAGTTTTGAAAAATAAGCGACAAATTAACATGGAACGAATTAACGCTCAGTGTTTCGTTTACAATAGGGTTTGAGAAATAAACAACAATCTGAGAGGGAAGGTTCTAACGCCCAGTGTTTCGTGTACAAAAAGGAATGAAAAATAAACTAAAAGCTAACAGAGAACGCATTAACGCTCAGTGTTTCGTTTACAAAGCGGTTTGAAAAATAAGTTACATACTGGCAGAGAACGAATTAACGCTTAGTGTTTCGTTCACAAAAAGGTTTCAAAAATAAACAACAAGCTAAGAGGGAAGGTTCTAACGCCCAGTGTTTCGTTTACAAAAAGGAATGAAAAATAAGCGACAAACTAACAGAGAACAAATTAACGCGTAGTGTTTCGTACACAAAAAGTTTTGAAAAATAAGCGACAAACTGACAGAGAACGAATTATCGCCCAGTGTTACGTTCACAAAATGGTTTAAAAATAAGCGTCAAAGTAACCGAGAATGAATCAACGCTTAGTGTTTCGTTTACAAAAAGGATTAAAAAATTAAACAACAAGCTAACAGAGAACGAATTAACGCTCAGTGTTTCGTGCACAAAAAGTATTGAAAATAAGCGACAAATTAACAGGGAGATGGAGATGGAGATGGAATGTTCTAACGCCCAGTGTTTCGTTTAAAAAAGGTTCGAAAAATAAGCGACAATTTAACAGAGAACGAATTAACGCTTAGTGTTTTGTTTACAAAAAGGTTTGAAAAATAAACTACAAGCTAAGAGGGAACGGACTAACGCTCAGTGTTTCTTTTACAAAAAGGTTCGAAAAATAAGCGACAATTTAACAGAGAACGAATCGACGCTCATTGTTTCGTTTCAAAAAATGTTGAAAAATGAACAAGAAGCTTACAGAGAACGAAGTAATGCTCATTGTATCGTTTACAAAAAGGTTTGAGAAATAAACAACAAGCTGAGAGGGAAGGTTCTAACGCCCAGTGTTTCGTTTACAAAAAAGAATGAAAAATAAGCGACAAATTAACAGAGAACGAATTAACGCTCAGTGTTTCGTTTACAGAAAGCTTTGAAAAATAAAATAAAAGCTAACAGAGAACGCAGTAACGCTCAGTGTTTCGTTTACAAAAAGTATTGAAAATAAGCGACAAATTAACAGAGAACGAATTAACGCTTAGTGTTTCGTTTACAAAAAGGATTGAAAATTAAACAAAAATCTAACAGAGAACAAATTAACGTTCAGTCTTTCGTTTACAAAAAGAATTGAAAATAAGCCACAAATTAACAGGGAACGAACAAACGCTCAGTGTATCGTTTACAAAAAGGTTTGAGAATATAACAACAATCTGAGAGGGAAGGTTCTAACGCCCAGTGTTTCGTGTACAAAAAGGAATGAAAAATAAACTAAAAGCTAACAGAGAACGCATTAACGCTCATTGTTTCGTTTACAAAGCGGTTTGAAAAATAAGTTACATACTGGCAGAGAACGAATTAACGCTCCGTTTTTCGTTTATAACAGTTTCGAAATATAAGCGCCAAACTAACAGAGAACGAATTAACGCGTAGTGTTTCGTACACAAAAAGTTATGAAGAATAAGCGACAAACTGACAGAGAACGAATTATCGGCCAGTGTTACGTTCACAAAATGGTTTAAAAATAAGCGTCAAAGTAACCGAGAATGAATCAACGCTTAGTGTTTCGTTTACAAAAAGGATTGAAAAATAAACAGCAAGCTGAGAGGGAAGGTTCTAACGCCCAGTGTTTCGTTTACAAAAAGGTTCGAAAAATAAGCGACAATTTAACAGAGAACGAATTAACGCTTAGTGTTTCGTTTACAAAAAGGTTTGAAAAATAAACAAGAAGCTGAGAGGGAGCGGTGTAACGCGCAGTGTTACGTTTACAAAAAGGTTCGAAAAATAAGCGACAATTTAACAGAGAACGAATCGACGCTCAGTGTTTAGTTTCACAAAACGTTGAAAAATGAACAACAAGCTTACAGAGAACGAAGTAATGCTCATTGTATCGTTTACAAAAAGGTTTGAGAAATAAACAACAAGCTGAGAGGGAAGGTTCTAACGCCCAGTGTTTCGTTTACAAAAAGGAATGAAAAATAAGCAACAAATTAACAGAGAACGGATTAACGCTCAGTGTTTTTTTTACAAAAATGTTTGAAAAATAAAAACATGCTAACAGAGAACGAATCAACGCTCAGTGTATTGTTTACAAAAAGGTTGAGAAATAAACAACAAGCTAACGGAGAACGAATCAACGCTCAGTGTATCGTTTACAAAAAGGTTTGAGAAATAAACAACAAGCTGAGAGGGAAGGTTCTAACGCCCAGTGTTTCGTGTACAAAAAAGAATGAAAAATAAGCGACAAACTAACAGAGAACAAATTAACGCGTAGTGTTTCGTACACAAAATGTTTTGAAAAATAAGCGACAAACTGACAGAGAACGAATTATCGCCCAGTGTTACGTTCACAAAATGGTTTAAAAATAAGCGTCAAAGTAACCGAGAATGAATCAACGCTTAGTGTTTCGTTTACAAAAAGGATTAAAAAATTAAACAACAAGCTAACAGAGAACGAATTAACGCTCAGTGTTTCGTGCACAAAAAGTATTGAAAATAAGCGACAAATTAACAGGGAGATGGAGATGGAGATGGAAGGTTCTAACGCCCAGTGTTTCGTTTAAAAAAGGTTCGAAAAATAAGCGACAATTTAACAGAGAACGAATTAACGCTTAGTGTTTTGTTTACAAAAAGGTTTGAAAAATAAACTACAAGCTAAGAGGGGAACGGACTAACGCTCAGTGTTTCTTTTACAAAAAGGTTCGAAAAATAAGCGACAATTTAACAGAGAACGAATCGACGCTCATTGTTTCGTTTCAAAAAATGTTGAAAAATAAACAACAAGCTAAGAGGGAACGGACTAACGCTCAGTGTTTCGTTGTCAAAAAGGATTGAAAATAAGCGACAAATTAACAGAGAACGAATTAACGCTTAGTGTTTCATTTACAAAAAGGATTGAAAATTAAACAAAAAGCTAACAGAGAACGAATTAACGCTCAGTGTTTCGTTTACAAAAAGGAATGAAAAATAAGCGACAAATTAACAGAGAAGGGATTAACGCTCGGTGTTTCATTTACAAAAAGGTTTGAGAAATAAACAACAATCTGAGAGGGAAGGTTCTAACGCCCAGTGTTTCGTTTACAAAAAGAATGAAAAATAAACAACAAGCTAACAGAGAACGGATCAACGCTCAGTGTTTCGTTTACAAAAAGGTTTGAAAAATAAGTTACATACTGGCAGAGAACGCATTAACGCTCATTGTTTCGTTTATAACAGTTTCGAAATATAAGCGCCAAACTAACAGAGAACGAATTAACGCGTAGTGTTTCGTACACAAAAAGTTTTGAAGAATAAGCGACAAACTGACAGAGAACGAATTATCGGCCAGTGTTACGTTCACAAAATGGTTTAAAAATAAGCGTCAAAGTAACCGAGAATGAATCAACGCTTAGTGTTTCGTTTACAAAAAGGATTGAAAAATAAACAGCAAGCTGAGAGGGAAGGTTCTAACGCCCAGTGTTTCGTTTACAAAAAGGTTCGAAAAATAAGCGACAATTTAACAGAGAACGAATTAACGCTTAGTGTTTCGTTTACAAAAAGGTTTGAAAAATAAACAAGAAGCTGAGAGGGAGCGGTGTAACGCGCAGTGTTACGTTTACAAAAAGGAATGAAAAATAAGCGACAAATTAACAGAGAACGAATTAACGCTTAGTGTTTCGTTTACAAAAAGGATTGAAAATTAAACAACAAGCTAACAGAGAACGAATTAACGCTCAGTGTTTCGTTTACAAAAAGTATTGAAAATAAGCGACAAATTAACAAGGAACGAATTAACGCTTAGTGTTTCGTTCACAAAAAGGTTTCAAAAATAAACTACAAGCTAAGAGGGAACGGACTAACGCTCAGTGTTTCGTTTACAAAAAGTATTGAAAATAAGCGACAAATTAACAAGGAACGAATTAACGCTCAGTGTTTCGTTTACAAAAAGGAATGAAAAATAAGCGACAAATTAACAGAGAACGAATTAACGCTTAGTGTTTCGTTTACAAAATGGTTTGAAAAATAAACAAAAAGCTAACAGAGAACGGATCAACGCTCAGTGTTTCGTTTACAAAAAGTATTGAAAATAAGCGACAATCTAACTGGGAACGAATTAACGCTTAGTGTTTCGTTCACAAAAAAGTTTGAAAAATAAACAACAAGCTAAGAGGGAACGGACTAACGCTCAGTGTTTCGTTGTCAAAAAGGATTGAAAATAAGCGACAAATTAACAGAGAACGAATTAACGCTTAGTGTTTCATTTACAAAAAGGATTGAAAATTAAACAAAAAGCTAACAGAGAACGAATTAACGCTCAGTGTTTCGTTTACAAAAAGGAATGAAAAATAAGCGACAAATTAACAGAGAAGGGATTAACGCTCGGTGTTTCATTTACAAAAAGGTTTGAGAAATAAACAACAATCTGAGAGGGAAGGTTCTAACGCCCAGTGTTTCGTGTACAAAAAGGAATGAAAAAATAAAGAAAAAGCTAACAGAGAACGCATTAACGCTCAGTGTTACTTTTACAAAAAGGTTTTAGAAATAAACAACAAGCTGAGTGGTAAGGTTATAACGCCCGGTGTTTCCTTTACAAAAAGGTTTGAGAAATAAACAACAATCTGAGAGGGAAGGTTCTAACGCCCAGTGTTTCGTTTACAAAAAGGAATGAAAAATAAGCGACAAACTAACAGAGAACAAATTAACGCGTAGTGTTTCGTACACAAAAAGTTTTGAAAAATAAGCGACAAACTGACAGAGAACGAATTATCGCCCAGTGTTACGTTCACAAAATGGTTTAAAAATAAGCGTCAAAGTAACCGAGAATGAATCAACGCTTAGTGTTTCGTTTACAAAAAGGATTAAAAAAATTAAACAACAAGCTAACAGAGAACGAATTAACGCTCAGTGTTTCGTGCACAAAAAGTATTGAAAATAAGCGACAAATTAACAGGGAGATGGAGATGGAGATGGAAGGTTCTAACGCCCAGTGTTTCGTTTAAAAAAGGTTCGAAAAATAAGCGACAATTTAACAGAGAACGAATTAACGCTTAGTGTTTTGTTTACAAAAAGGTTTGAAAAATAAACTACAAGCTAAGAGGGAACGGACTAACGCTCAGTGTTTCTTTTACAAAAAAGGTTCGAAAAATAAGCGACAATTTAACAGAGAACGAATCGACGCTCATTGTTTCGTTTCAAAAAATGTTGAAAAATGAACAAGAAGCTTACAGAGAACGAAGTAATGCTCATTGTATCGTTTACAAAAAGGTTTGAGAAATAAACAACAAGCTGAGAGGGAAGGTTCTAACGCCCAGTGTTTCGTTTACAAAAAAGAATGAAAATAAGCGACAAATTAACAGAGAACGAATTAACGCTCAGTGTTTCGTTTAAAGAAAGCTTTGAAAAATAAAATAAAACCTAACAGAGAACGCAGTAACGCTCAGTGTTTCGTTTACAAAAAGAATTGAAAATAAGCCACAAATTAACAGGGAACGAACAAACGCTCAGTGTATCGTTTACAAAAAGGTTTGAGAATATAACAGAAATCTGAGAGGGAAGGTTCTAACGCCCAGTGTTTCGTGTACAAAAAGGAATGAAAAATAAACTAAAAGCTAACAGAGAACGCATTAACGCTCATTGTTTCGTTTACAAAGCGGTTTGAAAAATAAGTTACATACTGGCAGAGAACGAATTAACGCTCCGTTTTTCGTTTATAACAGTTTCGAAATATAAGCGCCAAACTAACAGAGAACGAATTAACGCGTAGTGTTTCGTACACAAAAAGTTATGAAGAATAAGCGACAAACTGACAGAGAACGAATTATCGGCCAGTGTTACGTTCACAAAATGGTTTAAAAATAAGCGTCAAAGTAACCGAGAATGAATCAACGCTTAGTGTTTCGTTTACAAAAAGGATTGAAAAATAAACAGCAAGCTGAGAGGGAAGGTTCTAACGCCCAGTGTTTCGTTTACAAAAAGGTTCGAAAAATAAGCGACAATTTAACAGAGAACGAATTAACGCTTAGTGTTTCGTTTACAAAAAGGTTTGAAAAATAAACAAGAAGCTGAGAGGGAGCGGTGTAACGCGCAGTGTTACGTTTACAAAAAGGAATGAAAAATAAGCGACAAATTAACAGAGAACGAATTAACGCTTAGTGTTTCGTTTACAAAAAGGATTGAAAATTAAACAACAAGCTAACAGAGAACGAATTAACGCTCAGTGTTTCGTTTACAAAAAGTATTGAAAATAAGCGACAAATTAACAAGGAACGAATTAACGCTTAGTGTTTCGTTCACAAAAAGGTTTCAAAAATAAACTACAAGCTAAGAGGGAACGGACTAACGCTCAGTGTTTCGTTTACAAAAAGTATTGAAAATAAGCGACAAATTAACAAGGAACGAATTAACGCTCAGTGTTTCGTTTACAAAAAGGAATGAAAAATAAGCGACAAATTAACAGAGAACGAATTAACGCTTAGTGTTTCGTTTACAAAATGGTTTGAAAAATAAACAAAAAGCTAACAGAGAACGGATCAACGCTCAGTGTTTCGTTTACAAAAAGTATTGAAAATAAGCGACAATCTAACTGGGAACGAATTAACGCTTAGTGTTTCGTTCACAAAAAGGATTGAAAATAAGCGACAAATTAACAGAGAACGAATTAACGCTTAGTGTTTCATTTACAAAAAGGATTGAAAATTAAACAAAAAGCTAACAGAGAACGAATTAACGCTCAGTGTTTCGTTTACAAAAAGGAATGAAAAATAAGCGACAAATTAACAGAGAAGGGATTAACGCTCGGTGTTTCATTTACAAAAAGTTTTGAGAAATAAACAACAATCTGAGAGGGAAGGTTCTAACGCCCAGTGTTTCGTGTACAAAAAGGAATGAAAAATAAAGTAAAAGCTAACAGAGAACGCATTAACGCTCAGTGTTACGTTTACAAAAATGTTTGAAAAATAAACAACAAGCTGAGAGGGAAGGTTCTAACGCCCAGTGTTTCGTTTACAAAAAGGTTTGAGAAATAAACAACAAGCTGAGAGGGAAGGTTCTAACGCCCAGTGTTTCGTTTACAAAAAGGAATGAAAAATAAGCGACAAACTAACAGAGAACAAAATAACGCGTAGTGTTTCGTACACAAAAAGTTTTGAAAAATAAGCGACAAATTAACATGGAACGAACTAACGCTCAGTGTATCGTTTACAAAAGGGTTTGAGAAATAAACAACAATCTGAGAGGGAAGGTTCTAACGCCCAGTGTTTCGTGTACAAAAAGGAATGAAAAATAAACTAAAAGCTAACAGAGAACGCATTAACGCTCAGTGTTTCGTTTACAAAGCGGTTTGAAAAATAAGTTACATACTGGCAGAGAACGAATTAACGCTCAGTGTTCCGTTTATAACAGTTTCGAAATATAAGCGCCAAACTAACAGAGAACGAATTAACGCGTAGTGTTTCGTACACAAAAAGTTTTGAAGAATAAGCGACAAACTGACAGAGAACGAATTATCGCCCAGTGTTACGTTCCCAAAATGGTTTAAAAATAAGCGTCAAAGTAACCGAGAACGAATTAACGCTTAGTGTTTCGTTTACAAAATGGTTTGAAAAATAAACAAAAAGCTAACAGAGAACGAATTAACGCTCAGTGTTTCGTTTACAAAAAGTATTGAAAATAAGCGACAAATTAACAAGGAACGAATTAACGCTTAGTGTTTCGTTCACAAAAAGGTTTCAAAAAATAAACTACAAGCTAAGAGGGAACGGACTAACGCTCAGTGTTTCGTTTACAAAAAGGTTCGAAAAATAAGCGACAATTTAACAGAGAACGAATCGACGCTCAGTGTTTAGTTTCACAAAACGTTGAAAAATGAACAACAAGCTTACAGAGAACGAAGTAATGCTCATTGTATCGTTTACAAAAAGGTTTGAGAAATAAACAACAAGCTGAGAGGGAAGGTTCTAACGCCCAGTGTTTCGTTTACAAAAAGGAATGAAAAATAAGCAACAAATTAACAGAGAACGGATTAACGCTCAGTGTTTTTTTTACAAAAATGTTTGAAAAATAAAAACATGCTAACAGAGAACGAATCAACGCTCAGTGTATTGTTTACAAAAAGGTTGAGAAATAAACAACAAGCTAACGGAGAACGAATCAACGCTCAGTGTATCGTTTACAAAAAGGTTTGAGAAATAAACAACAAGCTGAGAGGGAAGGTTCTAACGCCCAGTGTTTCGTTTACAAAAAGGAATGAAAAATAAGCGACAAATTAACAGAGAACAAATTAACGCGTAGTGTTTCGTACACAAAAAGTTTTGAAAAATAAGCGACAAACTGACAGAGAACGAATTATCGCCCAGTGTTACGTTCACAAAATGGTTTAAAAATAAGCGTCAAAGTAACCGAGAATGAATCAACGCTTAGTGTTTCGTTTACAAAAAGGTTCGAAAAATAAGCGACAATTTAACAGAGAACGAATTAACGCTCAGTGTTTCGTTTAAAAAAGGTTCGAAAAATAAGCGACAATTTAACAGAGAACGAATTAACGCTTAGTGTTTTGTTTACAAAAAGGTTTGAAAAATAAACTACAAGCTAAGAGGGAACGGACTAACGCTCAGTGTTTCTTTTACAAAAAGGTTCGAAAAATAAGCGACAATTTAACAGAGAACGAATCGACGCTCATTGTTTCGTTTCAAAAAATGTTGAAAAATGAACAAGAAGCTTACAGAGAACGAAGTAATGCTCATTGTATCGTTTACAAAAAGGTTTGAGAAATAAACAACAAGCTGAGAGGGAAGGTTCTAACGCCCAGTGTTTCGTTTACAAAAAAGAATGAAAAATAAGCGACAAATTAACAGAGAACGAATTAACGCTCAGTGTTTCGTTTACAGAAAGCTTTGAAAAATAAAATAAAAGCTAACAGAGAACGCAGTAACGCTCAGTGTTTCGTTTACAAAAAGTATTGAAAATAAGCGAAAAATTAACAGAGAACGAATTAACGCTTAGTGTTTCGTTTACAAAAAGGATTGAAAATTAAACAAAAATCTAACAGAGAACAAATTAACGTTCAGTCTTTCGTTTACAAAAAGAATTGAAAATAAGCCACAAATTAACAGGGAACGAACTAACGCTCAGTGTATCGTTTACAAAAAGGTTTGAGAATATAACAACAATCTGAGAGGGAAGGTTCTAACGCCCAGTGTTTCGTGTACAAAAAGGAATGAAAAATAAACTAAAAGCTAACAGAGAACGCATTAACGCTCATTGTTTCGTTTACAAAGCGGTTTGAAAAATAAGTTACATACTGGCAGAGAACGAATTAACGCTCCGTTTTTCGTTTATAACAGTTTCGAAATATAAGCGCCAAACTAACAGAGAACGAATTAACGCGTAGTGTTTCGTACACAAAAAGTTTTGAAGAATAAGCGACAAACTGACAGAGAACGAATTATCGGCCAGTGTTACGTTAACAAAAATGGTTTAAAAATAAGCGTCAAAGTAACCGAGAATGAATCAACGCTTAGTGTTTCGTTTACAAAAAGTATTTAAAAATAAACAGCAAGCTGAGAGGGAAGGTTCTAACGCCCAGTGTTTCGTTTAAAAAAAGGTTCGAAAAATAAGCGACAATTTAACAGAGAACGAATTAACGCTTAGTGTTTCGTTTACAAAAAGGTTTGAAAAATAAACAAGAAGCTGAGAGGGAGCGGTGTAACGCGCAGTGTTACGTTTACAAAAAGGAATGAAAATAAGCGACAAATTAACAGAGAACGAATTAACGCTTAGTGTTTCGTTTACAAAAAGGATTGAAAATTAAACAACAAGCTAACAGAGAACGAATTAACGCTCAGTGTTTCGTTTACAAAAAAGTATTGAAAATAAGCGACAAATTAACAAGGAACGAATTAACGCTTAGTGTTTCGTTCACAAAAAGGTTTCAAAAATAAACTACAAGCTAAGAGGGAACGGACTAACGCTCAGTGTTTCGTTTACAAAAAGTATTGAAAATAAGCGACAAATTAACAAGGAACGAATTAACGCTCAGTGTTTCGTTTACAAAAAGGAATGAAAAATAAGCGACAAATTAACAGAGAACGAATTAACGCTTAGTGTTTCGTTTACAAAATGGTTTGAAAAATAAACAAAAAGCTAACAGAGAACGGATCAACGCTCAGTGTTTCGTTTACAAAAATGTTTGAAAAATAAACAACAAGCTGAGAGGGAAGGTTCTAACGCCCAGTGTTTCGTTGTCAAAAAGGATTGAAAATAAGCGACAAATTAACAGAGAACGAATTAACGCTTAGTGTTTCATTTACAAAAAGGATTGAAAATTAAACAAAAAGCTAACAGAGAACGAATTAACGCTCAGTGTTTCGTTTACAAAAAGGAATGAAAAATAAGCGACAAATTAACAGAGAAGGGATTAACGCTCAGTGTTTCATTTACAAAAAAGGTTTGAGAAATAAACAACAATCTGAGAGGGAAGGTTCTAACGCCCAGTGTTTCGTGTACAAAAAGGAATGAAAAATAAAGTAAAAGCTAACAGAGAACGCATTAACGCTCAGTGTTACGTTTACAAAAATGTTTGAAAAATAAACAACAAGCTGAGAGGGAAGGTTCTAACGCCCACTGTTTCGTTTACAAAAAGGTTTGAGAAATAAACAACAAGCTGAGAGGGAAGGTTCTAACGCCCAGTGTTTCGTTTACAAAAAGGAATGAAAAATAAGCGACAAACTAACAGAGAACAAATTAACGCGTAGTGTTTCGTACACAAAAAGTTTTGAAAAATAAGCGACAAACTGACAGAGAACGAATTATCGCCCAGTGTTACGTTCACAAAATGGTTTAAAAATAAGCGTCAAAGTAACCGCGAATGAATCAACGCTTAGTGTTTCGTTTACAAAAAGGATTAAAAAAATTAAACAACAAGCTAACAGAGAACGAATTAACGCTCAGTGTTTCGTGCACAAAAAGTATTGAAAATAAGCGACAAATTAACAGGGAGATGGAGATGGAGATGGAAGGTTCTAACGCCCAGTGTTTCGTCTAAAAAAGGTTCGAAAAATAAGCGACAATTTAACAGAGAACGAATTAACGCTTAGTGTTTCCTTTACAAAATGGTTTGAAAAATAAACAAAAAGCTAACAGAGAACGGATCAACGCTCAGTGTTTCGTTTACAAAAAGTATTGAAAATAAGCGACAATCTAACTGGGAACGAATTAACGCTTAGTGTTTCGTTTACAAAAAGGATTGAAAATTAAACAACAAGCTAACAGAGAACGAATTAACGCTCAGTGTTTCGTTTACAAAAAGTATTGAAAATAAGCGACAAATTAACAAGGAACGAATTAACGCTTAGTGTTTCGTTCACAAAAAGGTTTCAAAAATAAACTACAAGCTAAGAGGGAACGGACTAACGCTCAGTGTTTCGTTTACAAAAAGTATTGAAAATAAGCGACAAATTAACAAGGAACGAATTAACGCTCAGTGTTTCGTTTACAAAAAGGAATGAAAAAATAAGCGACAAATTAACAGAGAACGAATTAACGCTTAGTGTTTCGTTTACAAAATGGTTTGAAAAATAAACAAAAAGCTAACAGAGAACGGATCAACGCTCAGTGTTTCGTTTACAAAAATGTTTGAAAAATAAACAACAAGCTGAGAGGGAAGGTTCTAACGCCCAGTGTTTCGTTGTCAAAAAGGATTGAAAATAAGCGACAAATTAACAGAGAACGAATTAACGCTTAGTGTTTCATTTACAAAAAGGATTGAAAATTAAACAAAAAGCTAACAGAGAACGAATTAACGCTCAGTGTTTCGTTTACAAAAAGGAATGAAAAATAAGCGACAAATTAACAGAGAAGGGATTAACGCTCGGTGTTTCATTTACAAAAAGGTTTGAGAAATAAACAACAATCTGAGAGGGAAGGTTCTAACGCCCAGTGTTTCGTGTACAAAAAGGAATGAAAAATAAAGTAAAAGCTAACAGAGAACGCATTAACGCTCAGTGTTACGTTTACAAAAATGTTTGAAAAATAAACAACAAGCTGAGAGGGAAGGTTCTAACGCCCACTGTTTCGTTTACAAAAAGGTTTGAGAAATAAACAACAAGCTGAGAGGGAAGGTTCTAACGCCCAGTGTTTCGTTTACAAAAAGGAATGAAAAATAAGCGACAAACTAACAGAGAACAAATTAACGCGTAGTGTTTCGTACACAAAAAGTTTTGAAAAATAAGCGACAAACTGACAGAGAACGAATTATCGCCCAGTGTTACGTTCACGAAATGGTTTAAAAATAAGCGTCAAAGTAACCGCGAATGAATCAACGCTTAGTGTTTCGTTTAAAAAAAGTATAAAAAAATTAAACAACAAGCTAACAGAGAACGAATTAACGCTCAGTGTTTCGTGCACAAAAAGTATTGAAAATAAGCGACAAATTAACAGGGAGATGGAGATGGAGATGGAAGGTTCTAACGCCCAGTGTTTCGTCTAAAAAAGGTTCGAAAAATAAGCGACAATTTAACAGAGAACGAATTAACGCTTAGTGTTTTGTTTACAAAAAGGTTTGAAAAATAAACAAAAAGCTAACAGAGAACGGATCAACGGTCAGTGTTTCGTTTACAAAAAGTATTGAAAATAAGCGACAATCTAACTGGGAACGAATTAACGCTTAGTGTTTCGTTCACAAAAAGGATTGAAAATAAGCGACAAATTAACAGAGAACGAATTAACGCTTAGTGTTTCATTTACAAAAAGGATTGAAAATTAAACAAAAAGCTAACAGAGAACGAATTAACGCTCAGTGTTTCGTTTACAAAAAGGAATTAAAAATAAGCGACAAATTAACAAGGAACGAATTAACGCTTAGTGTTTCGTTCACAAAAAGGTTTCAAAAATAAACTACAAGCTAAGAGGGAACGGACTAACGCTCAGTGTTTCGTTTACAAAAAGTATTGAAAATAAGCGACAAATTAACAAGGAACGAATTAACGCTCAGTGTTTCGTTTACAAAAAGGAATGAAAAATAAGCGACAAATTAACAGAGAACGAATTAACGCTTAGTGTTTCGTTTACAAAATGGTTTGAAAAATAAACAAAAAGCTAACAGAGAACGGATCAACGCTCAGTGTTTCGTTTACAAAAAGTATTGAAAATAAGCGACAATCTAACTGGGAACGAATTAACGCTTAGTGTTTCGTTCACAAAAAGGATTGAAAATAAGCGACAAATTAACAGAGAACGAATTAACGCTTAGTGTTTCATTTACAAAAAGGATTGAAAATTAAACAAAAAGCTAACAGAGAACGAATTAACGCTCAGTGTTTCGTTTACAAAAAGGAATGAAAAATAAGCGACAAATTAACAGAGAAGGGATTAACGCTCGGTGTTTCATTTACAAAAAGTTTTGAGAAATAAACAACAATCTGAGAGGGAAGGTTCTAACGCCCAGTGTTTCGTGTACAAAAAGGAATGAAAAATAAACTAAAAGCTAACAGAGAACGCATTAACGCTCAGTGTTACGTTTACAAAAATGTTTGAAAAATAAACAACAAGCTGAGAGGGAAGGTTCTAACGCCCAGTGTTTCGTTTACAAAAAGGTTTGAGAAATAAACAACAAGCTGAGAGGGAAGGTTCTAACGCCCAGTGTTTCGTTTACAAAAAGGAATGAAAAATAAGCGACAAACTAACACAGAACAAATTAACGCGTAGTGTTTCGTACACAAAAAGTTTTGAAAAATAAGCGACAAATTAACATGGAACGAACTAACGCTCAGTGTATCGTTTACAAAAGGGTTTGAGAAATAAACAACAATCTGAGAGGGAAGGTTCTAACGCCCAGTGTTTCGTGTACAAAAAGGAATGAAAAATAAACTAAAAGCTAACAGAGAACGCATTAACGCTCAGTGTTTCGTTTACAAAGCGGTTTGAAAAATAAGTTACATACTGGCAGAGAACGAATTAACGCTCAGTGTTTCGTTTATAACAGTTTCGAAATATAAGCGCCAAACTAACAGAGAACGAATTAACGCTCAGTGTTTCGTTTACAAAAAGTATTGAAAATAAGCGACAAATTAACAAGGAACGAATTAACGCTTAGTGTTTCG
The DNA here is from genome assembly GCA_030998225.1 of Diplolepis rosae. Lineage (NCBI taxonomy): Eukaryota > Metazoa > Arthropoda > Insecta > Hymenoptera > Diplolepididae > Diplolepis > Diplolepis rosae. Next base: position 943,818 of record JAPYXD010000685.1, on the reverse strand, counting down.
TTCACAAAAAGGTTTCAAAAATAAACTACAAGCTAAGAGGGAACGGACTAACGCTCAGTGTTTCGTTTACAAAAAGGTTCGAAAAATAAGCGACAATTTAACAGAGAACGAATCGACGCTCAGTGTTTAGTTTCACAAAACGTTGAAAAATGAACAACAAGCTTACAGAGAACGAAGTAATGCTCATTGTATCGTTTACAAAAAGGTTTGAGAAATAAACAACAAGCTGAGAGGGAAGGTTCTAACGCCCAGTGTTTCGTTTACAAAAAGGAATGAAAAATAAGCAACAAATTAACAGAGAACGGATTAACGCTCAGTGTTTTTTTTACAAAAATGTTTGAAAAATAAAAACATGCTAACAGAGAACGAATCAACGCTCAGTGTATTGTTTACAAAAAGGTTGAGAAATAAACAACAAGCTAACGGAGAACGAATCAACGCTCAGTGTATCGTTTACAAAAAGGTTTGAGAAATAAACAACAAGCTGAGAGGGAAGGTTCTAACGCCCAGTGTTTCGTTTACAAAAAGGAATGAAAAATAAGCGAAAACCTAACAGAGAACAAATTAACGCGTAGTGTTTCGTACAAAAAAAGTTTTGAAAATTAAGCGACAAAGTAACAGAGAACGAATTATCGCCCAGTGTTACGTTCACAAAATGGATTAAAAATAAGCGTCAAAGTAACCGAGAATGAATCAACGCTTAGTGTTTCGTTTACAAAAAGGATTAAAAAATTAAACAACAAGCTAACAGAGAACGAATTAACGCTCAGTGTTTCGTGCACAAAAAGTATTGAAAATAAGCGACAAATTAACAGGGAGATGGAGATGGAGATGGAAGGTTCTAACGCCCAGTGTTTCGTTTAAAAAAGGTTCGAAAAATAAGCGACAATTTAACAGAGAACGAATTAACGCTTAGTGTTTTGTTTACAAAAAGGTTTGAAAAATAAACTACAAGCTAAGAGGGAACGAATTAACGCTCAGTGTTTCTTTTACAAAAAGGTTCGAAAAATAAGCGACAATTTAACAGAGAACGAATCGACGCTCATTGTTTCGTTTCAAAAAATGTTGAAAAATGAACAAGAAGCTTACAGAGAACGAAGTAATGCTCATTGTATCGTTTACAAAAAGGTTTGAGAAATAAACAACAAGCTGAGAGGGAAGGTTCTAACGCCCAGTGTTTCGTTTACAAAAAAGAATGAAAAATAAGCGACAAATTAACAGAGAACGAATTAACGCTCAGTGTTTCGTTTACAGAAAGCTTTGAAAAATAAAATAAAAGCTAACAGAGAACGCAGTAACGCTCAGTGTTTCGTTTACAAAAAGTATTGAAAATAAGCGACAAATTAACAGAGAACGAATTAACGCTTAGTGTTTCGTTTACAAAAAGGATTGAAAATTAAACAAAAATCTAACAGAGAACAAATTAACGTTCAGTCTTTCGTTTACAAAAAGAATTGAAAATAAGCCACAAATTAACAGGGAACGAACTAACGCTCAGTGTATCGTTTACAAAAAGGTTTGAGAATATAACAACAATCTGAGAGGGAAGGTTCTAACGCCCAGTGTTTCGTGTACAAAAAGGAATGAAAAATAAACTAAAAGCTAACAGAGAACGCATTAACGCTCATTGTTTCGTTTACAAAGCGGTTTGAAAAATAAGTTACATACTGGCAGAGAACGAATTAACGCTCCGTTTTTCGTTTATAACAGTTTCGAAATATAAGCGCCAAACTAACAGAGAACGAATTAACGCGTAGTGTTTCGTACACAAAAAGTTTTGAAGAATAAGCGACAAACTGACAGAGAACGAATTATCGGCCAGTGTTACGTTCACAAAATGGTTTAAAAATAAGCGTCAAAGTAACCGAGAATGAATCAACGCTTAGTGTTTCGTTTACAAAAAGGATTGAAAAATAAACAGCAAGCTGAGAGGGAAGGTTCTAACGCCCAGTGTTTCGTTTACAAAAAGGTTCGAAAAATAAGCGACAATTTAACAGAGAACGAATTAACGCTTAGTGTTTCGTTTACAAAAAGGTTTGAAAAATAAACAAGAAGCTGAGAGGGAGCGGTGTAACGCGCAGTGTTACGTTTACAAAAAGGAATGAAAAATAAGCGACAAATTAACAGAGAACGAATTAACGCTTAGTGTTTCGTTTACAAAATGGTTTGAAAAATAAACAAAAAGCTATCAAGAGAACGGATCAACGCTCAGTGTTTCGTTTACAAAAAGTATTGAAAATAAGCGACAATCTAACTGGGAACGAATTAACGCTTAGTGTTTCGTTCACAAAAAAGTTTGAAAAATAAACAACAAGCTAAGAGGGAACGGACTAACGCTCAGTGTTTCGTTGTCAAAAAGGATTGAAAATAAGCGACAAATTAACAGAGAACGAATTAACGCTTAGTATTTCATTTACAAAAAGGATTGAAAATTAAACAAAAAGCTAACAGAGAACGAATTAACGCTCAGTGTTTCGTTTACAAAAAGGAATGAAAAATAAGCGACAAATTAACAGAGAAGGGATTAACGCTCGGTGTTTCATTTACAAAAAGGTTTGAGAAATAAACAACAATCTGAGAGGGAAGGTTCTAACGCCCAGTGTTTCGTGTACAAAAAGGAATGAAAAATAAAGTAAAAGCTAACAGAGAACGCATTAACGCTCAGTGTTACGTTTACAAAAAATGTTTGAAAAATAAACAACAAGCTGAGAGGGAAGGTTCTAACGCCCACTGTTTCGTTTACAAAAAGGTTTGAGAAATAAACAACAAGCTGAGAGGGAAGGTTCTAACGCCCAGTGTTTCGTTTACAAAAAGGAATGAAAAATAAGCGACAAACTAACAGAGAACAAATTAACGCGTAGTGTTTCGTACACAAAAAGTTTTGAAAAATAAGCGACAAACTGACAGAGAACGAATTATCGCCCAGTGTTACGTTCACAAAATGGTTTAAAAATAAGCGTCAAAGTAACCGAGAATGAATCAACGCTTAGTGTTTCGTTTACAAAAAGGATTAAAAAATTAAACAACAAGCTAACAGAGAACGAATTAACGCTCAGTGTTTCGTGCACAAAAAGTATTGAAAATAAGCGACAAATTAACAGGGAGATGGAGATGGAGATGGAAGGTTCTAACGCCCAGTGTTTCGTTTAAAAAAGGTTCGAAAAATAAGCGACAATTTAACAGAGAACGAATTAACGCTTAGTGTTTTGTTTACAAAAAGGTTTGAAAAATAAACTACAAGCTAAGAGGGAACGGACTAACGCTCAGTGTTTCTTTTACAAAAAGGTTCGAAAAATAAGCGACAATTTAACAGAGAACGAATCGACGCTCATTGTTTCGTTTCAAAAAATGTTGAAAAATGAACAAGAAGCTTACAGAGAACGAAGTAATGCTCATTGTATCGTTTACAAAAAGGTTTGAGAAATAAACAACAAGCTGAGAGGGAAGGTTCTAACGCCCAGTGTTTCGTTTACGAAAAAGAATGAAAAATAAGCGACAAATTAACAGAGAACGAATTAACGCTCAGTGTTTCGTTTACAGAAAGCTTTGAAAAATAAAATAAAAGCTAACAGAGAACGCAGTAACGCTCAGTGTTTCGTTTACAAAAAGTATTGAAAATAAGCGACAAATTAACAGAGAACGAATTAACGCTTAGTGTTTCGTTTACAAAAAGGATTGAAAATTAAACAAAAATCTAACAGAGAACAAATTAACGTTCAGTCTTTCGTTTACAAAAAGAATTGAAAATAAGCCACAAATTAACAGGGAACGAACTAACGCTCAGTGTATCGTTTACAAAAAGGTTTGAGAATATAACAACAATCTGAGAGGGAAGGTTCTAACGCCCAGTGTTTCGTGTACAAAAAGGAATGAAAAATAAACTAAAAGCTAACAGAGAACGCATTAACGCTCATTGTTTCGTTTACAAAGCGGTTTGAAAAATAAGTTACATACTGGCAGAGAACGAATTAACGCTCCGTTTTTCGTTTATAACAGTTTCGAAATATAAGCGCCAAACTAACAGAGAACGAATTAACGCGTAGTGTTTCGTACACAAAAAGTTTTGAAGAATAAGCGACAAACTGACAGAGAACGAATTATCGGCCAGTGTTACGTTCACAAAATGGTTTAAAAATAAGCGTCAAAGTAACCGAGAATGAATCAACGCTTAGTGTTTCGTTTACAAAAAGGATTGAAAAATAAACAGCAAGCTGAGAGGGAAGGTTCTAACGCCCAGTGTTTCGTTTACAAAAAGGTTCGAAAAATAAGCGACAATTTAACAGAGAACGAATTAACGCTTAGTGTTTCGTTTACAAAAAGGTTTGAAAAATAAACAAGAAGCTGAGAGGGAGCGGTGTAACGCGCAGTGTTACGTTTACAAAAAGGAATGAAAAATAAGCGACAAATTAACAGAGAACGAATTAACGCTTAGTGTTTCGTTTACAAAAAGGATTGAAAATTAAACAACAAGCTAACAGAGAACGAATTAACGCTCAGTGTTTCGTTTACAAAAAGTATTGAAAATAAGCGACAAATTAACAAGGAACGAATTAACGGTTAGTGTTTCGTTCACAAAAAGGTTTCAAAAATAAACTACAAGCTAAGAGGGAGCGGACTAACGCACAGTGTTTCGTTTACAAAAAGTATTGAAAATAAGCGACAAATTAACAAGGAACGAATTAACGCTCAGTGTTTCGTTTACAAAAAGGAATGAAAAATAAGCGACAAATTAACAGAGAACGAATTAACGCTTAGTGTTTCGTTTACAAAATGGTTTGAAAAATAAACAAAAAGCTAACAGAGAACGGATCAACGCTCAGTGTTTCGTTTACAAAAAGTATTGAAAATAAGCGACAATCTAACTGGGAACGAATTAACGCTTAGTGTTTCGTTCACAAAAAGGATTGAAAATAAGCGACAAATTAACAGAGAACGAATTAACGCTTAGTGTTTCATTTACAAAAAGGATTGAAAATTAAACAAAAAGCTAACAGAGAACGAATTAACGCTCAGTGTTTCGTTTACAAAAAGGAATGAAAAATAAGCGACAAATTAACAGAGAAGGGATTAACGCTCGGTGTTTCATTTACAAAAAGTTTGAGAAATAAACAACAATCTGAGAGGGAAGGTTCTAACGCCCAGTGTTTCGTGTACAAAAAGGAATGAAAAATAAAGTAAAAGCTAACAGAGAACGCATTAACGCTCAGTGTTACGTTTACAAAAATGTTTGAAAAATAAACAACAAGCTGAGAGGGAAGGTTCTAACGCCCAGTGTTTCGTTTACAAAAAGGTTTGAGAAATAAACAACAAGCTGAGAGGGAAGGTTCTAACGCCCAGTGTTTCGTTTACAAAAAGGAATGAAAAATAAGCGACAAACTAACAGAGAACAAAATAACGCGTAGTGTTTCGTACACAAAAAGTTTTGAAAAATAAGCGACAAATTAACATGGAACGAACTAACGCTCAGTGTATCGTTTACAAAAGGGTTTGAGAAATAAACAACAATCTGAGAGGGAAGGTTCTAACGCCCAGTGTTTCGTGTACAAAAAGGAATGAAAAATAAACTAAAAGCTAACAGAGAACGCATTAACGCTCAGTGTTTCGTTTACAAAGCGGTTTGAAAAATAAGTTACATACTGGCAGAGAACGAATTAACGCTCAGTGTTTCGTTTATAACAGTTTCGAAATATAAGCGCCAAACTAACAGAGAACGAATTAACGCGTAGTGTTTCGTACACAAAAAGTTTTGAAGAATAAGCGACAAACTGACAGAGAACGAATTATCGCCCAGTGTTACGTTCCCAAAATGGTTTAAAAATAAGCGTCAAAGTAACCGAGAATGAATCAACGCTTAGTGTTTCGTTTACAAAAAGGATTGAAAATTAAACAACAAGCTAACAGAGAACGAATTAAAGCTCAGTGTTTCGTTTACAAAAAGTATTGAAAATAAGCGACAAATTAACAGGGAACGAAATAACGCTTAGTGTTTCGTTAACAAAAAGTTTGAAAAATAAACAACAAGCTGAGATGGAAGGTTCTAACGCCCAGTGTTTCGTTTAAAAAAGGTTCGAAAAATAAGCGACAATTTAACAGAGAACGAATTAACACTTAGTGTTTTGTTTACAAAAAGGTTTGAAAAATAAACTACAAGCTAAGAGGGAACGGACTAACGCCCAGTGTTTCGTTTACAGGAAGGATTGAAAAGTAAACAACAAGCTAACAGGGAACTAATTATCGCTCAGTGTTTCGTTTACAAAAATGTTTGAAAAATAAACAAAAAGCTAACAGAGAACGAATCAACGCTCAGTGTATCGTTTACAAAAAGGTTTGAGAAATAAACAACAAGCTGAGAGGGAAGGATCTAACGCCCAGTGTTTCGTTTACAAAAAAGAATGAAAAATAAGCGACAAATTAACAGAGAACGAATTAACGCTCAGTGTTTCGTTTACAGAAAGCTTTGAAAAATAAAATAAAAGCTAACAGAGAACGAACTAACGCTCAGTGTATCGTTTACAAAAAGGTTTGAGAAATAAACAACAATCTGAGAGGGAAGGTTCTAACGCCCAGTGTTTCGTGTACAAAAAGGAATGAAAAATAAACTAAAAGCTAACAGAGAACGCATTAACGCTCAGTGTTTCGTTTACAAAGCGGTTTGAAAAATAAGTTACATACTGGCAGAGAACGAATTAACGCTCAGTGTTTCGTTTATAACAGTTTCGAAATATAAGCGCCAAACTAACAGAGAACGAATTAACGCGTAGTGTTTCGTACACAAAAAGTTTTGAAGAATAAGCGACAAACTGACAGAGAACGAATTATCGCCCAGTGTTACGTTCACAAAATGGTTTAAAAATAAGCGTCAAAGTAACCGAGAATGAATGAACGCTTAGTGTTTCGTTTACAAAAAGGATTGAAAATTAAACAACAAGCTAACAGAGAACGAATTAACGCTCAGAGTTTCGTGCACACAAAGTATTGAAAATAAGCGACAAATTAACAGGGAACGAATTAACGCTTAGTGTTTCGTTAACAAAAAGTTTGAAAAATAAACAACAAGCTGAGATGGAAGGTTCTAACGCCCAGTGTTTCGTTTAAAAAAGGTTCGAAAAATAAGCGACAATTTAACAGAGAACGAATTAACGCTTAGTGTTTTGTTTACAAAAAGGTTTGAAAAATAAACTACAAGCTAAGAGGGAACGGACTAACGCTCAGTGTTTCTTTTACAAAAAGGTTCGAAAAATAAGCGACAATTTAACAGAGAACGAATCGACGCTCATTGTTTCGTTTCAAAAAATGTTGAAAAATGAACAAGAAGCTTACAGAGAACGAAGTAATGCTCATTGTATCGTTTAAAAAAAGGTTTGAGAAATAAACAACAAGCTGAGAGGGAAGGTTCTAACGCCCAGTGTTTCGTTTACAAAAAAGAATGAAAAATAAGCGACAAATTAACAGAGAACGAATTAACGCTCAGTGTTTCGTTTACAGAAAGCTTTGAAAAATAAAATAAAAGCTAACAGAGAACGCAGTAACGCTCAGTGTTTCGTTTACAAAAAGTATTGAAAATAAGCGACAAATTAACAGAGAACGAATTAACGCTTAGTGTTTCGTTTACAAAAAGGATTGAAAATTAAACAAAAATCTAACAGAGAACAAATTAACGTTCAGTCTTTCGTTTACAAAAAGAATTGAAAATAAGCGACAAATTAACAGGGAACGAACTAACGCTCAGTGTATCGTTTACAAAAAGGTTTGAGAATATAACAACAATCTGAGAGGGAAGGTTCTAACGCCCAGTGTTTCGTGTACAAAAAGGAATGAAAAATAAACTAAAAGCTAACAGAGAACGCATTAAAGCTCAGTGTTTCGTTTACAAAGCGGTTTGAAAAATAAGTTACATACTGGCAGAGAACGAATTAATGCTCCGTTTTTCGTTTATGACAGTTTCGAAATATAAGCGCCAAACTAACAGAGAACGAATTAACGCGTAGTGTTTCGTACACAAAAAGTTTTGAAGAATAAGCGACAAACTGACAGAGAACGAATTATCGGCCAGTGTTACGTTCACAAAATGGTTTAAAAATAAGCGTCAAAGTAACCGAGAATGAATCAACGCTTAGTGTTTCGTTTACAAAAAGGATTGAAAAATAAACAACAAGCTGAGAGGGAAGGTTCTAACGCCCAGTGTTTCGTTTACAAAAAGGTTCGATAAATAAGCGACAATTTAACAGAGAACGAATTAACGCTTAGTGTTTCGTTTACAAAAAGGTTTGAAAAATAAACAAGAAGCTGAGAGGGAGCGGTGTAACGCGCAGTGTTACGTTTACAAAAAGGAATGAAAAATAAGCGACAAATTAACAGAGAACGAATTAACGCTTAGTGTTTCGTTTACAAAAAGGATTGAAAATTAAACAACAAGCTAACTGAGAACGAATTAACGCACAGTGTTTCGTTTACAAAAAAGATTTAAAATAAGCGACAAATTAACAAGGAACGAATTAACGCTTAGTGTTTCGTTCACAAAAAGGTTTCAAAAATAAACTACAAGCTAAGAGGGAACGGACTAACGCTCAGTGTTTCGTTTACAAAAAGGTTCGAAAAATAAGCGACAATTTAACAGAGAACGAATCGACGCTCAGTGTTTCGTTTCACAAAACGTTGAAAAATGAACAACAAGCTTACAGAGAACGAAGTAATGCTCATTGTATCGTTTACAAAAAGGTTTGAGAAAAAAACAACAAGCTGAGAGGGAATGTTCTAACGCCCAGTGTTTCGTTTACAAAAAGGAATGAAAAATAAGCGAAAAATTAACAGAGAACGGATTAACGCTCAGTGTTTTTTTTACAAAAATGTTTGAAAAATAAAAACATGCTAACAGAGAACGAATCAACGTTCAGTGTATCGTTTACAAAAAGGTCTGAGAAATAAACAACAAGCTAACAGGGAACTAATTAACGCTCAGTGTTTCGTTTGCAAATAGTGTTGAAAAATAAACTACAAGCTAAGAGGGAACGGACTAACGCGCAGTGTTACGTTTATAACAGTTTCGAAATATAAGCACCAAACTAACAGAGAACGAATTAACGCGTAGTGTTTCGTTTACAGAAAGCTTTGAAAAATAAACAAAAAGCTAACAGAGAACGCAGTAACGCTCAGTGTTTCGTTTACAAAAAGAATTGAAAATAAGCGAGAAATTAACAGGGAACGAACTAACGCTCAGTGTATCGTTTACAAAAAGGTTTGAGAAATAAACAACAATCTGAGAGGGAAGGTTCTAACGCCCAGTGTTTCCTTATCAAAAAGGATTGAATATTAGCGACAAATTAACAGAGAAGGAATTAACGCTTAGTGATTCGTTTACAAAAATGTTTGAAAAATAAAAACATGCTAACAGAGAACGAATCAACGCTCAGTGTATTGTTTACAAAAAGGTTGAGAAATAAACAACAAGCTGAGAGGTAAGGTTCTAACGCTCAGTGTTTCGTTTACAGGAAGGATTGAAAAGTAAACAACAAGATAACAGGGAACTAATTAACGCTCAGTGCTTCGTTTAAATAGGTTTGAAAAATAAGCTACAAATTAATCAGAACGAATTAACGCTTAGTGTTTCGTTTACAAAAAGGTTTGCAAAATAAACAACAAGCTAACAGAGAACGAATTAACGCTCAGTGTTTCGTTTACAAAAAGGAATGAAAAATAAGCGACAAATTAACAGAGAACGAATTAACGCTTAGTGTTTCGTTTACAAAAAGGATTGAAAATTAAACAACAAGCTAACAGAGAACGAATTAACGCTCAGTGTTTCGTTTACAAAAAGTATTGAAAATAAGCGACAAATTAACAAGGAACGAATTAACGCTTAGTGTTTCGTTCACAAAAAGTTTAAAAAAATAAACTACAAGCTAAGAGGGAACGGACTAACGCTCAGTGTTTCGTTTACAAAAAGGTTCGAAAAATAAGCGACAATTTAACAGAGAACGAATCGACGCTCAGTGTTTAGTTTCACAAAACGTTGAAAAATGAACAACAAGCTTACAGAGAACGAAGTAATGCTCATTGTATCGTTTACAAAAAGGTTTGAGAAATAAACAACAAGCTGAGAGGGAAAGTTCTAACGCCCAGTGTTTCGTTTACAAAAATGAATGAAAAATAAGCGACAAATTAACAGAGATCGGATTAACGCTCAGTGTTTTTTTTACAAAAAATGTTTGAAAAATAAAAACATGCTAACAGAGAACGAATCAACACTCAGTGTATTGTTTACAAAAAGGTTGAGAAATAAACAACAAGCTGAGAGGGAAGGTTCTAACGCCCAGTGTTTCGTGTACAAAAAGGAATGAAAAATAAAGTAAAAGCTAACAGAGAACGCATTAACGCTCAGTGTTTCGTTTACAAAGCGGTTTGAAAAATAAGTTACATACTGGCAGAGAACGAATTAACGCTCAGTGTTTCGTTTATAACAGTTTCGAAATATAAGCGCCAAACTAACAAAGAACGAATTAACGCGTAGTGTTTCGTACACAAAAAGTTTTGAAGAATAAGCGACAAACTGACAGAGAACGAATTATCGCCCAGTGTTACGTTCACAAAATGGTTTAAAAATAAGCGTCAAAGTAACCGAGAATGAATGAACGCTTAGTGTTTCGTTTACAAAAAGGATTGAAAATTAAACAACAAGCTAACAGAGAACGAATTAACGCTCAGAGTTTCGTGCACAAAAAGTATTGAAAATAAGCGACAAATTAACAGGGACCGAATTAACGCTTAGTGTTTCGTTAACAAAAAGTTTGAAAAATAAACAACAAGCTGAGATGGAAGGTTCTAACGCCCAGTGTTTCGTTTAAAAAAGGTTCGAAAAATAAGCGACAATTTAACAGAGAACGAATTAACGCTTAGTGTTTTGTTTACAAAAAGGTTTGAAAAATAAACTACAAGCTAAGAGGGAACGGACTAACGCTCAGTGTTTCTTTTACAAAAAGGTTCGAAAAATAAGCGACAATTTAACAGAGAACGAATCGACGCTCATTGTTTCGTTTCAAAAAATGTTGAAAAATGAACAAGAAGCTTACAGAGAACGAAGTAATGCTCATTGTATCGTTTACAAAAAGGTTTGAGAAATAAACAACAAGCTGAGAGGGAAGGTTCTAACGCCCAGTGTTTCGTTTACAAAAAAGAATGAAAAATAAGCGACAAATTAACAGAGAACGAATTAACGCTCAGTGTTTCGTTTACAGAAAGCTTTGAAAAATAAAATAAAAGCTAACAGAGAACGCAGTAACGCTCAGTGTTTCGTTTACAAAAAGTATTGAAAATAAGCGACAAATTAACAGAGAACGAATTAACGCTTAGTGTTTCGTTTACAAAAAGGATTGAAAATTAAACAAAAATCTAACAGAGAACAAATTAACGTTCAGTCTTTCGTTTACAAAAAGAATTGAAAATAAGCGACAAATTAACAGGGAACGAACTAACGCTCAGTGTATCGTTTACAAAAAGGTTTGAGAATATAACAACAATCTGAGAGGGAAGGTTCTAACGCCCAGTGTTTCGTGTACAAAAAGGAATGAAAAATAAACTAAAAGCTAACAGAGAACGCATTAACGCTCAGTGTTTCGTTTACAAAGCGGTTTGAAAAATAAGTTACATACTGGCAGAGAACGAATTAATGCTCCGTTTTTCGTTTATGACAGTTTCGAAATATAAGCGCCAAACTAACAGAGAACGAATTAACGCGTAGTGTTTCGTACACAAAAAGTTTTGAAGAATAAGCGACAAACTGACAGAGAACGAATTATCGGCCAGTGTTACGTTCACAAAATGGTTTAAAAATAAGCGTCAAAGTAACCGAGAATGAATCAACGCTTAGTGTTTCGTTTACAAAAAGGATTGAAAAATAAACAACAAGCTGAGAGGGAAGGTTCTAACGCCCAGTGTTTCGTTTACAAAAAGTTTCGATAAATAAGCGACAATTTAACAGAGAACGAATTAACGCTTAGTGTTTCGTTTACAAAAAGGTTTGAAAAATAAACAAGAAGCTGAGAGGGAGCGGTGTAACGCGCAGTGTTACGTTTACAAAAAGGAATGAAAAATAAGCGACAAATTAACAGAGAACGAATTAACGCTTAGTGTTTCGTTTACAAAAAGGATTGAAAATTAAACAACAAGCTAACAGAGAACGAATTAACGCACAGTATTTCGTTTACAAAAAAGATTGAAAATAAGCGAAAAATTAACAAGGAACGAATTAACGCTTAGTGTTTCGTTCACAAAAAGGTTTCAAAAATAAACTACAAGCTAAGAGGGAACGGACTAACGCTCAGTGTTTCGTTTACAAAAAGGTTCGAAAAATAAGCGACAATTTAACAGAGAACGAATCGACGCTCAGTGTTTCGTTTCACAAAACGTTGAAAAATGAACAACAAGCTTACAGAGAACGAAGTAATGCTCATTGTATCGTTTACAAAAAGGTTTGAGAAAAAAACAACAAGCTGAGAGGGAATGTTCTAACGCCCAGTGTTTCGTTTACAAAAAGGAATGAAAAATAAGCGAAAAATTAACAGAGAACGGATTAACGCTCAGTGTTTTTTTTACAAAAATGTTTGAAAAATAAAAACATGCTAACAGAGAACGAATCAACGTTCAGTGTATCGTTTACAAAAAGGTCTGAGAAATAAACAACAAGCTAACAGGGAACTAATTAACGCTCAGTGTTTCGTTTGCAAATAGTGTTGAAAAATAAACTACAAGCTAAGAGGGAACGGACTAACGCGCAGTGTTACGTTTATAACAGTTTCGAAATATAAGCACCAAACTAACAGAGAACGAATTAACGCGTAGTGTTTCGTTTACAGAAAGCTTTGAAAAATAAACAAAAAGCTAACAGAGAGCGCAGTAACGCTCAGTGTTTCGTTTACAAAAAGAATTGAAAATAAGCGAGAAATTAACAGGGAACGAACTAACGCTCAGTGTATCGTTTACAAAAAGGTTTGAGAAATAAACAACAATCTGAGAGGGAAGGTTCTAACGCCCAGTGTTTCCTTATCAAAAAGGATTGAATATTAGCGACAAATTAACAGAGAAGGAATTAACGCTTAGTGATTCGTTTACAAAAATGTTTGAAAAAATAAAAACATGCTAACAGAGAACGAATCAACGCTCAGTGTATTGTTTACAAAAAGGTTGAGAAATAAACAACAAGCTGAGAGGTAAGGTTCTAACGCTCAGTGTTTCGTTTACAGGAAGGATTGAAAAGTAAACAACAAGATAACAGGGAACTAATTAACGCTCAGTGCTTCGTTTAAATAGGTTTGAAAAATAAGCTACAAATTAATCAGAACGAATTAACGCTTAGTGTTTCGTTTACAAAAAGGTTTGAAAAATAAACAACAAGCTAACAGAGAACGGATCAACGCGCAGTGTTACGTTTACAAAAAGGAATGAAAAATAAGCGACAAATTAACAGAGAACGAATTAACGCTTAGTGTTTCGTTTACAAAAAGGATTGAAAATTAAACAACAAGCTAACAGAGAACGAATTAACGCTCAGTGTTTCGTTTACAAAAAGTATTGAAAATAAGCGACAAATTAACAAGGAACGAATTAACGCTTAGTGTTTCGTTCACAAAAAGGTTACAAAAATAAACTACAAGCTAAGAGGGAACGGACTAACGCTCAGTGTTTCGTTTACAAAAAAGGTTCGAAAAATAAGCGACAATTTAACAGAGAACGAATCGACGCTCAGTGTTTAGTTTCACAAAACGTTGAAAAATGAACAACAAGCTTACAGAGAACGAAGTAATGCTCATTGTATCGTTTACAAAAAGGTTTGAGAAATAAACAACAAGCTGAGAGGGAAAGTTCTAACGCCCAGTGTTTCGTTTACAAAAATGAATGAAAAATAAGCGACAAATTAACAGAGATCGGATTAACGCTCAGTGTTTTTTTTACAAAAATGTTTGAAAAATAAAAACATGCTAACAGAGAACGAATCAACACTCAGTGTATTGTTTACAAAAAGGTTGAGAAATAAACAACAAGCTGAGAGGGGAAGGTTCTAACGCCCAGTGTTTCGTGTACAAAAAGGAATGAAAAATAAAGTAAAAGCTAACAGAGAACGCATTAACGCTCAGTGTTTCGTTTACAAAGCGGTTTGAAAAATAAGTTACATACTGGCAGAGAACGAATTAACGCTCAGTGTTTCGTTTATAACAGTTTCGAAATATAAGCGCCAAACTAACAGAGAACGAATTAACGCGTAGTGTTTCGTACACAAAAAGTTTTGAAGAATAAGCGACAAACTGACAGAGAACGAATTATCGCCCAGTGTTACGTTCCCAAAATGGTTTAAAAATAAGCGTCAAAGTAACCGAGAACGAATTAACGCTTAGTGTTTCGTTTACAAAATGGTTTGAAAAATAAACAAAAAGCTAACAGAGAACGAATTAACGCTCAGTGTTTCGTTTACAAAAAGTATTGAAAATAAGCGACAAATTAACAAGGAACGAATTAACGCTTAGTGTTTCGTTCACAAAAAGGTTTCAAAAATAAACTACAAGCTAAGAGGGAACGGACTAACGCTCAGTGTTTCGTTTACAAAAAGGTTCGAAAAATAAGCGACAATTTAACAGAGAACGAATCGACGCTCAGTGTTTAGTTTCACAAAACGTTGAAAAATGAACAACAAGCTTACAGAGAACGAAGTAATGCTCATTGTATCGTTTACAAAAAGGTTTGAGAAATAAACAACAAGCTGAGAGGGAAGGTTCTAACGCCCAGTGTTTCGTTTACAAAAAGGAATGAAAAATAAGCAACAAATTAACAGAGAACGGATTAACGCTCAGTGTTTTTTTTACAAAAATGTTTGAAAAATAAAAACATGCTAACAGAGAACGAATCAACGCTCAGTGTATTGTTTACAAAAAGGTTGAGAAATAAACAACAAGCTAACGGAGAACGAATCAACGCTCAGTGTATCGTTTACAAAAAGGTTTGAGAAATAAACAACAAGCTGAGAGGGAAGGTTCTAACGCCCAGTGTTTCGTTTACAAAAAGGAATGAAAAATAAGCGACAAATTAACAGAGAACAAATTAACGCGTAGTGTTTCGTACACAAAAAGTTTTGAAAAATAAGCGACAAACTGACAGAGAACGAATTATCGCCCAGTGTTACGTTCACAAAATGGTTTAAAAATAAGCGTCAAAGTAACCGAGAATGAATCAACGCTTAGTGTTTCGTTTACAAAAAGGATTAAAAAATTAAACAACAAGCTAACAGAGAACGAATTAACGCTCAGTGTTTCGTGCACAAAAAGTATTGAAAATAAGCGACAAATTAACAGGGAGATGGAGATGGAGATGGAAGGTTCTAACGCCCAGTGTTTCGTTTAAAAAAGGTTCGAAAAATAAGCGACAATTTAACAGAGAACGAATTAACGCTTAGTGTTTTGTTTACAGAAAAGGTTTGAAAAATAAACTACAAGCTAAGAGGGAACGGACTAACGCTCAGTGTTTCTTTTACAAAAAGGTTCGAAAAATAAGCGACAATTTAACAGAGAACGAATCGACGCTCATTGTTTCGTTTCAAAAAATGTTGAAAAATGAACAAGAAGCTTACAGAGAACGAAGTAATGCTCATTGTATCGTTTACAAAAAGGTTTGAGAAATAAACAACAAGCTGAGAGGGAAGGTTCTAACGCCCAGTGTTTCGTTTACAAAAAAGAATGAAAAATAAGCGACAAATTAACAGAGAACGAATTAACGCTCAGTGTTTCGTTTACAGAAAGCTTTGAAAAATAAAATAAAAGCTAACAGAGAACGCAGTAACGCTCAGTGTTTCGTTTACAAAAAGTATTGAAAATAAGCGAAAAATTAACAGAGAACGAATTAACGCTTAGTGTTTCGTTTACAAAAAGGATTGAAAATTAAACAAAAATCTAACAGAGAACAAATTAACGTTCAGTCTTTCGTTTACAAAAAGAATTGAAAATAAGCCACAAATTAACAGGGAACGAACTAACGCTCAGTGTATCGTTTACAAAAAGGTTTGAGAATATAACAACAATCTGAGAGGGAAGGTTCTAACGCCCAGTGTTTCGTGTACAAAAAGGAATGAAAAATAAACTAAAAGCTAACAGAGAACGCATTAACGCTCATTGTTTCGTTTACAAAGCGGTTTGAAAAATAAGTTACATACTGGCAGAGAACGCATTAACGCTCATTGTTTCGTTTATAACAGTTTCGAAATATAAGCGCCAAACTAACAGAGAACGAATTAACGCGTAGTGTTTCGTACACAAAAAGTTTTGAAGAATAAGCGACAAACTGACAGAGAACGAATTATCGGCCAGTGTTACGTTCCCAAAATGGTTTAAAAATAAGCGTCAAAGTAACCGAGAATGAATCAACGCTTAGTGTTTCGTTTACAAAAAGGATTGAAAATTAAACAACAAGCTAACAGAGAACGAATTAAAGCTCAGTGTTTCGTTTACAAAAAGTATTGAAAATAAGCGACAAATTAACAGGGAACGAAATAACGCTTAGTGTTTCGTTAACAAAAAGTTTGAAAAATAAACAACAAGCTGAGATGGAAGGTTCTAACGCCCAGTGTTTCGTTTAAAAAAGGTTCGAAAAATAAGCGACAATTTAACAGAGAACGAATTAACACTTAGTGTTTTGTTTACAAAAAGGTTTGAAAAATAAACTACAAGCTAAGAGGGAACGGACTAACGCCCAGTGTTTCGTTTACAGGAAGGATTGAAAAGTAAACAACAAGCTAACAGGGAACTAATTATCGCTCAGTGTTTCGTTTACAAAAATGTTTGAAAAATAAACAACAAGCTAACGGAGAACGAATCAACGCTCAGTGTATCGTTTACAAAAAGGTTTGAGAAATAAACAACAAGCTGAGAGGGAAGGATCTAACGCCCAGTGTTTCGTTTACAAAAAAGAATGAAAAATAAGCGACAAATTAACAGAGAACGAATTAACGCTCAGTGTTTCGTTTACAGAAAGCTTTGAAAAATAAAATAAAAGCTAACAGAGAACGCAGTAATGCTCATTGTATCGTTTACAAAAAGGTTTGAGAAATAAACAACAAGCTGAGAGGGAAGGTTCTAACGCCCAGTGTTTCGTTTACAAAAAGAATGAAAAATAAACAACAAGCTAACAGAGAACGCATTAACGCTCAGTGTTTCGTTTACAAAGCGGTTTGAAAAATAAGTTACATACTGGCAGAGAACGAATTAACGCTCAGTGTTTCGTTTATAACAGTTTCGAAATATAAGCGCCAAACTAACAGAGAACGAATTAACGCGTAGTGTTTCGTACACAAAAAGTTTTGAAGAATAAGCGACAAACTGACAGAGAACGAATTATCGCCCAGTGTTACGTTCACAAAATGGTTTAAAAATAAGCGTCAAAGTAACCGAGAATGAATGAACGCTTAGTGTTTCGTTTACAAAAAGGATTGAAAATTAAACAACAAGCTAACAGAGAACGAATTAACGCTCAGAGTTTCGTGCACACAAAAGTATTGAAAATAAGCGACAAATTAACAGGGAACGAATTAACGCTTAGTGTTTCGTTAACAAAAAGTTTGAAAAATAAACAACAAGCTGAGATGGAAGGTTCTAACGCCCAGTGTTTCGTTTAAAAAAGGTTCGAAAAATAAGCGACAATTTAACAGAGAACGAATTAACGCTTAGTGTTTTGTTTACAAAAAGGTTTGAAAAATAAACTACAAGCTAAGAGGGAACGGACTAACGCTCAGTGTTTCTTTTACAAAAAGGTTCGAAAAATAAGCGACAATTTAACAGAGAACGAATCGACGCTCATTGTTTCGTTTCAAAAAATGTTGAAAAATGAACAAGAAGCTTACAGAGAACGAAGTAATGCTCATTGTATCGTTTACAAAAAGGTTTGAGAAATAAACAACAAGCTGAGAGGGAAGGTTCTAACGCCCAGTGTTTCGTTTACAAAAAAGAATGAAAAATAAGCGACAAATTAACAGAGAACGAATTAACGCTCAGTGTTTCGTTTACAGAAAGCTTTGAAAAATAAAATAAAAGCTAACAGAGAACGCAGTAACGCTCAGTGTTTCGTTTACAAAAAGTATTGAAAATAAGCGACAAATTAACAGAGAACGAATTAACGCTTAGTGTTTCGTTTACAAAAAGGATTGAAAATTAAACAAAAATCTAACAGAGAACAAATTAACGTTCAGTCTTTCGTTTACAAAAAGAATTGAAAATAAGCCACAAATTAACAGGGAACGAACTAACGCTCAGTGTATCGTTTACAAAAAGGTTTGAGAATATAACAACAATCTGAGAGGGAAGGTTCTAACGCCCAGTGTTTCGTGTACAAAAAGGAATGAAAAATAAGCTAAAAGCTAACAGAGAACGCATTAACGCTCATTGTTTCGTTTACAAAGCGGTTTGAAAAATAAGTTACATACTGGCAGAGAACGAATTAACGCTCCGTTTTTCGTTTATAACAGTTTCGAAATATAAGCGCCAAACTAACAGAGAACGAATTAACGCGTAGTGTTTCGTACACAAAAAGTTTTGAAGAATAAGCGACAAACTGACAGAGAACGAATTATCGGCCAGTGTTACGTTCACAAAATGGTTTAAAAATAAGCGTCAAAGTAACCGAGAATGAATCAACGCTTAGTGTTTCGTTTACAAAAAGGATTGAAAAATAAACAACAAGCTGAGAGGGAAGGTTCTAACGCCCAGTGTTTCGTTTACAAAAAGTTTCGATAAATAAGCGACAATTTAACAGAGAACGAATTAACGCTTAGTGTTTCGTTTACAAAAAGGTTTGAAAAATAAACAAGAAGCTGAGAGGGAGCGGTGTAACGCGCAGTGTTACGTTTACAAAAAGGAATGAAAAATAAGCGACAAATTAACAGAGAACGAATTAACGCTTAGTGTTTCGTTTACAAAAAGGATTGAAAATTAAACAACAAGCTAACAGAGAACGAATTAACGCACAGTATTTCGTTTACAAAAAAGATTGAAAATAAGCGACAAATTAACAAGGAACGAATTAACGCTTAGTGTTTCGTTCACAAAAAGGTTTCAAAAATAAACTACAAGCTAAGAGGGAACGGACTAACGCTCAGTGTTTCGTTTACAAAAAGTATTGAAAATAAGCGACAAATTAACAAGGAACGAATTAACGCTCAGTGTTTCGTTTACAAAAAGGAATGAAAAATAAGCGACAAATTAACAGAGAACGAATTAACGCTTAGTGTTTCGTTTACAAAATGGTTTGAAAAATAAACAAAAAGCTAACAGAGAACGGATCAACGCTCAGTGTTTCGTTTACAA
Source organism: Diplolepis rosae (assembly GCA_030998225.1). Lineage (NCBI taxonomy): Eukaryota > Metazoa > Arthropoda > Insecta > Hymenoptera > Diplolepididae > Diplolepis > Diplolepis rosae. The sequence goes on along the minus strand of JAPYXD010000685.1, from coordinate 924,487 downwards.
AAATGTTTGAAAAATAAACAACAAGCTAAGAGGGAACGGACTAACGCTCAGTGTTTCGTTGTCAAAAAGGATTGAAAATAAGCGACAAATTAACAGAGAACGAATTAACGCTTAGTGTTTCATTTACAAAAAGGATTGAAAATTAAACAAAAAGCTAACAGAGAACGAATTAACGCTCAGTGTTTCGTTTACAAAAAGGAATGAAAAATAAGCGACAAATTAACAGAGAAGGGATTAACGCTCGGTGTTTCATTTACAAAAAGGTTTGAGAAATAAACAACAATCTGAGAGGGAAGGTTCTAACGCCCAGTGTTTCGTGTACAAAAAGGAATGAAAAATAAAGTAAAAGCTAACAGAGAACGCATTAACGCTCAGTGTTACGTTTACAAAAATGTTTGAAAAATAAACAACAAGCTGAGAGGGAAGGTTCTAACGCCCACTGTTTCGTTTACAAAAAGGTTTGAGAAATAAACAACAAGCTGAGAGGGAAGGTTCTAACGCCCAGTGTTTCGTTTACAAAAAGGAATGAAAAATAAGCGACAAACTAACAGAGAACAAATTAACGCGTAGTGTTTCGTACACAAAAAGTTTTGAAAAATAAGCGACAAACTGACAGAGAACGAATTATCGCCCAGTGTTACGTTCACGAAATGGTTTAAAAATAAGCGTCAAAGTAACCGAGAATGAATCAACGCTTAGTGTTTCGTTTACAAAAAGGATTAAAAAATTAAACAACAAGCTAACAGAGAACGAATTAACGCTCAGTGTTTCGTGCACAAAAAGTATTGAAAATAAGCGACAAATTAACAGGGAGATGGAGATGGAGATGGAAGGTTCTAACGCCCAGTGTTTCGTCTAAAAAAGGTTCGAAAAATAAGCGACAATTTAACAGAGAACGAATTAACGCTTAGTGTTTTGTTTACAAAAAGGTTTGAAAAATAAACAAAAAGCTAACAGAGAACGGATCAACGGTCAGTGTTTCGTTTACAAAAAGTATTGAAAATAAGCGACAATCTAACTGGGAACGAATTAACGCTTAGTGTTTCGTTCACAAAAAGGATTGAAAATAAGCGACAAATTAACAGAGAACGAATTAACGCTTAGTGTTTCATTTACAAAAAGGATTGAAAATTAAACAAAAAGCTAACAGAGAACGAATTAACGCTCAGTGTTTCGTTTACAAAAAGGAATTAAAAATAAGCGACAAATTAACAAGGAACGAATTAACGCTTAGTGTTTCGTTCACAAAAAGGTTTCAAAAATAAACTACAAGCTAAGAGGGAACGGACTAACGCTCAGTGTTTCGTTTACAAAAAGTATTGAAAATAAGCGACAAATTAACAAGGAACGAATTAACGCTCAGTGTTTCGTTTACAAAAAGGAATGAAAAATAAGCGACAAATTAACAGAGAACGAATTAACGCTTAGTGTTTCGTTTACAAAATGGTTTGAAAAATAAACAAAAAGCTAACAGAGAACGGATCAACGCTCAGTGTTTCGTTTACAAAAAGTATTGAAAATAAGCGACAATCTAACTGGGAACGAATTAACGCTTAGTGTTTCGTTCACAAAAAGGATTGAAAATAAGCGACAAATTAACAGAGAACGAATTAACGCTTAGTGTTTCATTTACAAAAAGGTTTCAAAAATAAACAAAAAGCTAACAGAGAACGAATTAACGCTCAGTGTTTCGTTTACAAAAAGGAATGAAAAATAAGCGACAAATTAACAGAGAAGGGATTAACGCTCGGTGTTTCATTTACAAAAAGTTTTGAGAAATAAACAACAATCTGAGAGGGAAGGTTCTAACGCCCAGTGTTTCGTGTACAAAAAGGAATGAAAAATAAACAAAAAGCTAACAGAGAACGGATCAACGCTCAGTGTTTCGTTTACAAAAATGTTTGAAAAATAAACAACAAGCTGAGAGGGAAGGTTCTAACGCCCAGTGTTTCGTTTACAAAAAGGTTTGAGAAATAAACAACAAGCTGAGAGGGAAGGTTCTAACGCCCAGTGTTTCGTTTACAAAAAGGAATGAAAAATAAGCGACAAACTAACAGAGAACAAATTAACGCGTAGTGTTTCGTACACAAAAAGTTTTGAAAAATAAGCGACAAATTAACATGGAACGGACTAACGCTCAGTGTTTCGTTTACAAAAGGGTTTGAGAAATAAACAACAATCTGAGAGGGAAGGTTCTAACGCCCAGTGTTTCGTGTACAAAAAGGAATGAAAAATAAACTAAAAGCTAACAGAGAACGAATTAACGCTCAGTTTTTCGTTTACAAAGCGGTTTGAAAAATAAGTTACATACTGGCAGAGAACGAATTAACGCTCATTTTTTCGTTTATAACAGTTTCGAAATATAAGCGACAAATTAACAGAGAACGAATTAACGCTCAGTGTTTCGTTTACAAAAAGTATTGAAAATAAGCGACAAATTAACAAGGAACGAATTAACGCTTAGTGTTTCGTTCACAAAAAGGTTTCAAAAATAAACTACAAGCTAAGAGGGAACGGACTAACGCTCAGTGTTTCGTTTACAAAAAGGTTCGAAAAATAAGCGACAATTTAACAGAGAACGAATCGACGCTCAGTGTTTAGTTTCACAAAACGTTGAAAAATGAACAACAAGCTTACAGAGAACGAAGTAATGCTCATTGTATCGTTTACAAAAAGGTTTGAGAAATAAACAACAAGCTGAGAGGGAAGGTTCTAACGCCCAGTGTTTCGTTTACAAAAAGGAATGAAAAATAAGCAACAAATTAACAGAGAACGGATTAACGCTCAGTGTTTTTTTTACAAAAATGTTTGGAAAATAAAAACATGCTAACAGAGAACGAATCAACGCTCAGTGTATTGTTTACAAAAAGGTTGAGAAATAAACAACAAGCTAACGGAGAACGAATCAACGCTCAGTGTATCGTTTACAAAAAGGTTTGAGAAATAAACAACAAGCTGAGAGGGAAGGTTCTAACGCCCAGTGTTTCGTTTACAAAAAGGAATGAAAAATAAGCGACAAACTAACAGAGAACAAATTAACGCGTAGTGTTTCGTACACAAAAAGTTTTGAAAAATAAGCGACAAACTGACAGAGAACGAATTATCGCCCAGTGTTACGTTCACAAAATGGATTAAAAATAAGCGTCAAAGTAACCGAGAATGAATCAACGCTTAGTGTTTCGTTTACAAAAAGGATTAAAAAATTAAACAACAAGCTAACAGAGAACGAATTAACGCTCAGTGTTTCGTGCACAAAAAGTATTGAAAATAAGCGACAAATTAACAGGGAGATGGAGATGGAGATGGAAGGTTCTAACGCCCAGTGTTTCGTTTAAAAAAGGTTCGAAAAATAAGCGACAATTTAACAGAGAACGAATTAACGCTTAGTGTTTTGTTTACAAAAAAGGTTTGAAAAATAAACTACAAGCTAAGAGGGAACGTACTAACGCTCAGTGTTTCTTTTACAAAAAGGTTCGAAAAATAAGCGACAATTTAACAGAGAACGAATCGACGCTCATTGTTTCGTTTCAAAAAATGTTGAAAAATGAACAAGAAGCTTACAGAGAACGAAGTAATGCTCATTGTATCGTTTACAAAAAGGTTTGAGAAATAAACAACAAGCTGAGAGGGAAGGTTCTAACGCCCAGTGTTTCGTTTACAAAAAAGAATGAAAAATAAGCGACAAATTAACAGAGAACGAATTATCCCTGAGTGTTTCGTTTACAGAAAGCTTTGAAAAATAAAATAAAAGCTAACAGAGAACGCAGTAATGCTCAGTGTTTCGTTTACAAAAAGTATTGAAAATAAGCGACAAATTAACAGAGAACGAATTAACGCTTAGTGTTTCGTTTACAAAAAGGATTGAAAATTAAACAAAAATCTAACAGAGAACAAATTAACGTTCAGTCTTTCGTTTACAAAAAGAATTGAAAATAAGCCACAAATTAACAGGGAACGAACTAACGCTCAGTGTATCGTTTACAAAAAGGTTTGAGAATATAACAACAATCTGAGAGGGAAGGTTCTAACGCCCAGTGTTTCGTGTACAAAAAGGAATGAAAAATAAACTAAAAGCTAACAGAGAACGCATTAACGCTCATTGTTTCGTTTACAAAGCGGTTTGAAAAATAAGTTACATACTGGCAGAGAACGAATTAACGCTCCGTTTTTCGTTTATAACAGTTTCGAAATATAAGCGCCAAACTAACAGAGAACGAATTAACGCGTAGTGTTTCGTACACAAAAAGTTTTGAAGAATAAGCGACAAACTGACAGAGAACGAATTATCGGCCAGTGTTACGTTCACAAAATGGTTTAAAAATAAGCGTCAAAGTAACCGAGAATGAATCAACGCTTAGTGTTTCGTTTACAAAAAGGATTGAAAAATAAACAGCAAGCTGAGAGGGAAGGTTCTAACGCCCAGTGTTTCGTTTACAAAAAGGTTCGAAAAATAAGCGACAATTTAACAGAGTACGAATTAACGCTTAGTGTTTCGTTTACAAAAAAGGTTTGAAAAATAAACAAGAAGCTGAGAGGGAGCGGTGTAACGCGCAGTGTTACGTTTACAAAAAGGAATGAAAAATAAGCGACAAATTAACAGAGAACGAATTAACGCTTAGTGTTTCGTTTACAAAATGGTTTGAAAAATAAACAAAAAGCTAACAGAGAACGGATCAACGCTCAGTGTTTCGTTTACAAAAAGTATTGAAAATAAGCGACAATCTAACTGGGAACGAATTAACGCTTAGTGTTTCGTTCACAAAAAAGTTTGAAAAATAAACAACAAGCTAAGAGGGAACGGACTAACGCTCAGTGTTTCGTTGTCAAAAAGGATTGAAAATAAGCGACAAATTAACAGAGAACGAATTAACGCTTAGTGTTTCATTTACAAAAAGGATTGAAAATTAAACAAAAAGCTAACAGAGAACGAATTAACGCTCAGTGTTTCGTTTACAAAAAGGAATGAAAAATAAGCGACAAATTAACAGAGAAGGGATTAACGCTCGGTGTTTCATTTACAAAAAGGTTTGAGAAATAAACAACAATCTGAGAGGGAAGGTTCTAACGCCCAGTGTTTCGTGTACAAAAAGGAATGAAAAATAAAGTAAAAGCTAACAGAGAACGCATTAACGCTCAGTGTTACGTTTACAAAAATGTTTGAAAAATAAACAACAAGCTGAGAGGGAAGGTTCTAACGCCCACTGTTTCGTTTACAAAAAGGTTTGAGAAATAAACAACAAGCTGAGAGGGAAGGTTCTAACGCCCAGTGTTTCGTTTACAAAAAGGAATGAAAAATAAGCGACAAACTAACAGAGAACAAATTAACGCGTAGTGTTTCGTACACAAAAAGTTTTGAAAAATAAGCGACAAACTGACAGAGAACGAATTATCGCCCAGTGTTACGTTCACAAAATGGTTTAAAAATAAGCGTCAAAGTAACCGAGAATGAATCAACGCTTAGTGTTTCGTTTACAAAAAGGATTAAAAAATTAAACAACAAGCTAACAGAGAACGAATTAACGCTCAGTGTTTCGTGCACAAAAAGTATTGAAAATAAGCGACAAATTAACAGGGAGATGGAGATGGAGATGGAAGGTTCTAACGCCCAGTGTTTCGTTTAAAAAAGGTTCGAAAAATAAGCGACAATTTAACAGAGAACGAATTAACGCTTAGTGTTTTGTTTACAAAAAGGTTTGAAAAATAAACTACAAGCTAAGAGGGAACGGACTAACGCTCAGTGTTTCTTTTACAAAAAGGTTCGAAAAATAAGCGACAATTTAACAGAGAACGAATCGACGCTCATTGTTTCGTTTCAAAAAATGTTGAAAAATGAACAAGAAGCTTACAGAGAACGAAGTAATGCTCATTGTATCGTTTACAAAAAGGTTTGAGAAATAAACAACAAGCTGAGAGGGAAGGTTCTAACGCCCAGTGTTTCGTTTACGAAAAAGAATGAAAAATAAGCGACAAATTAACAGAGAACGAATTAACGCTCAGTGTTTCGTTTACAGAAAGCTTTGAAAAATAAAATAAAAGCTAACAGAGAACGCAGTAACGCTCAGTGTTTCGTTTACAAAAAGTATTGAAAATAAGCGACAAATTAACAGAGAACGAATTAACGCTTAGTGTTTCGTTTACAAAAAGGATTGAAAATTAAACAAAAATCTAACAGAGAACAAATTAACGTTCAGTCTTTCGTTTACAAAAAGAATTGAAAATAAGCCACAAATTAACAGGGAACGAACTAACGCTCAGTGTATCGTTTACAAAAAGGTTTGAGAATATAACAACAATCTGAGAGGGAAGGTTCTAACGCCCAGTGTTTCGTGTACAAAAAGGAATGAAAAATAAACTAAAAGCTAACAGAGAACGCATTAACGCTCATTGTTTCGTTTACAAAGCGGTTTGAAAAATAAGTTACATACTGGCAGAGAACGAATTAACGCTCCGTTTTTCGTTTATAACAGTTTCGAAATATAAGCGCCAAACTAACAGAGAACGAATTAACGCGTAGTGTTTCGTACACAAAAAGTTTTGAAGAATAAGCGACAAACTGACAGAGAACGAATTATCGGCCAGTGTTACGTTCACAAAATGGTTTAAAAATAAGCGTCAAAGTAACCGAGAATGAATCAACGCTTAGTGTTTCGTTTACAAAAAGGATTGAAAAATAAACAGCAAGCTGAGAGGGAAGGTTCTAACGCCCAGTGTTTCGTTTACAAAAAGGTTCGAAAAATAAGCGACAATTTAACAGAGAACGAATTAACGCTTAGTGTTTCGTTTACAAAAAGGTTTGAAAAATAAACAAGAAGCTGAGAGGGAGCGGTGTAACGCGCAGTGTTACGTTTACAAAAAGGAATGAAAAATAAGCGACAAATTAACAGAGAACGAATTAACGCTTAGTGTTTCGTTTACAAAAAGGATTGAAAATTAAACAACAAGCTAACAGAGAACGAATTAACGCTCAGTGTTTCGTTTACAAAAAGTATTGAAAATAAGCGACAAATTAACAAGGAACGAATTAACGGTTAGTGTTTCGTTCACAAAAAGGTTTCAAAAATAAACTACAAGCTAAGAGGGAGCGGACTAACGCACAGTGTTTCGTTTACAAAAAGTATTGAAAATAAGCGACAAATTAACAAGGAACGAATTAACGCTCAGTGTTTCGTTTACAAAAAGGAATGAAAAATAAGCGACAAATTAACAGAGAACGAATTAACGCTTAGTGTTTCGTTTACAAAATGGTTTGAAAAATAAACAAAAAGCTAACAGAGAACGGATCAACGCTCAGTGTTTCGTTTACAAAAAGTATTGAAAATAAGCGACAATCTAACTGGGAACGAATTAACGCTTAGTTTTTCGTTCAAAAAAAGTATTTAAAATAAGCGACAAATTAACAGAGAACGAATTAACGCTTAGTGTTTCATTTACAAAAAGGATTGAAAATTAAACAAAAAGCTAACAGAGAACGAATTAACGCTCAGTGTTTCGTTTACAAAAAGGAATGAAAAATAAGCGACAAATTAACAGAGAAGGGATTAACGCTCGGTGTTTCATTTACAAAAAGTTTGAGAAATAAACAACAATCTGAGAGGGAAGGTTCTAACGCCCAGTGTTTCGTGTACAAAAAGGAATGAAAAATAAAGTAAAAGCTAACAGAGAACGCATTAACGCTCAGTGTTACGTTTACAAAAATGTTTGAAAAATAAACAACAAGCTGAGAGGGAAGGTTCTAACGCCCAGTGTTTCGTTTACAAAAAGGTTTGAGAAATAAACAACAAGCTGAGAGGGAAGGTTCTAACGCCCAGTGTTTCGTTTACAAAAAGGAATGAAAAATAAGCGACAAACTAACAGAGAACAAAATAACGCGTAGTGTTTCGTACACAAAAAGTTTTGAAAAATAAGCGACAAATTAACATGGAACGAACTAACGCTCAGTGTATCGTTTACAAAAGGGTTTGAGAAATAAACAACAATCTGAGAGGGAAGGTTCTAACGCCCAGTGTTTCGTGTACAAAAAGGAATGAAAAATAAACTAAAAGCTAACAGAGAACGCATTAACGCTCAGTGTTTCGTTTACAAAGCGGTTTGAAAAATAAGTTACATACTGGCAGAGAACGAATTAACGCTCAGTGTTTCGTTTATAACAGTTTCGAAATATAAGCGCCAAACTAACAGAGAACGAATTAACGCGTAGTGTTTCGTACACAAAAAGTTTTGAAGAATAAGCGACAAACTGACAGAGAACGAATTATCGCCCAGTGTTACGTTCCCAAAATGGTTTAAAAATAAGCGTCAAAGTAACCGAGAATGAATCAACGCTTAGTGTTTCGTTTACAAAAAGGATTGAAAATTAAACAACAAGCTAACAGAGAACGAATTAAAGCTCAGTGTTTCGTTTACAAAAAGTATTGAAAATAAGCGACAAATTAACAGGGAACGAAATAACGCTTAGTGTTTCGTTAACAAAAAGTTTGAAAAATAAACAACAAGCTGAGATGGAAGGTTCTAACGCTCAGTGTTTCGTTTACAAAAAGTATTGAAAATAAGCGACAAATTAACAAGGAACGAATTAACGCTTAGTGTCTCGTTTACAAAAAGGTTTGAAAAATAAACTACAAGCTAAGAGGGAACGGACTAACGCCCAGTGTTTCGTTTACAGGAAGGATTGAAAAGTAAACAACAAGCTAACAGGGAACTAATTATCGCTCAGTGTTTCGTTTACAAAAATGTTTGAAAAATAAACAACAAGCTAACGGAGAACGAATCAACGCTCAGTGTATCGTTTACAAAAAGGTTTGAGAAATAAACAACAAGCTGAGAGGGAAGGATCTAACGCCCAGTGTTTCGTTTACAAAAAAGAATGAAAAATAAGCGACAAATTAACAGAGAACGAATTAACGCTCAGTGTTTCGTTTACAGAAAGCTTTGAAAAATAAAATAAAAGCTAACAGAGAACGAACTAACGCTCAGTGTATCGTTTAGAAAAGGGTTTGAGAAATAAACAACAATCTGAGAGGGAAGGTTCTAACGCCCAGTGTTTCGTGTACGAAAAGGAATGAAAAATAAACTAAAAGCTAACAGAGAACGCATTAACGCTCAGTGTTTCGTTTACAAAGCGGTTTGAAAAATAAGTTACATACTGGCAGAGAACGAATTAACGCTCAGTGTTTCGTTTATAACAGTTTCGAAATATAAGCGCCAAACTAACAGAGAACGAATTAACGCGTAGTGTTTCGTACACAAAAAGTTTTGAAGAATAAGCGACAAACTGACAGAGAACGAATTATCGCCCAGTGTTACGTTCACAAAATGGTTTAAAAATAAGCGTCAAAGTAACCGAGAATGAATGAACGCTTAGTGTTTCGTTTACAAAAAGGATTGAAAATTAAACAACAAGCTAACAGAGAACGAATTAACGCTCAGAGTTTCGTGCACAAAAAGTATTGAAAATAAGCGACAAATTAACAGGGAACGAATTAACGCTTAGTGTTTCGTTAACAAAAAGTTTGAAAAATAAACAACAAGCTGAGATGGAAGGTTCTAACGCCCAGTGTTTCGTTTAAAAAAGGTTCGAAAAATAAGCGACAATTTAACAGAGAACGAATTAACGCTTAGTGTTTTGTTTACAAAAAGGTTTGAAAAATAAACTACAAGCTAAGAGGGAACGGACTAACGCTCAGTGTTTCTTTTACAAAAAGGTTCGAAAAATAAGCGACAATTTAACAGAGAACGAATCGACGCTCATTGTTTCGTTTCAAAAAATGTTGAAAAATGAACAAGAAGCTTACAGAGAACGAAGTAATGCTCATTGTATCGTTTACAAAAAGGTTTGAGAAATAAACAACAAGCTGAGAGGGAAGGTTCTAACGCCCAGTGTTTCGTTTACAAAAAAGAATGAAAAATAAGCGACAAATTAACAGAGAACGAATTAACGCTCAGTGTTTCGTTTACAGAAAGCTTTGAAAAATAAAATAAAAGCTAACAGAGAACGCAGTAACGCTCAGTGTTTCGTTTACAAAAAGTATTGAAAATAAGCGACAAATTAACAGAGAACGAATTAACGCTTAGTGTTTCGTTTACAAAAAGGATTGAAAATTAAACAAAAATCTAACAGAGAACAAATTAACGTTCAGTCTTTCGTTTACAAAAAGAATTGAAAATAAGCGACAAATTAACAGGGAACGAACTAACGCTCAGTGTATCGTTTACAAAAAGGTTTGAGAATATAACAACAATCTGAGAGGGAAGGTTCTAACGCCCAGTGTTTCGTGTACAAAAAGGAATGAAAAATAAACTAAAATCTAACAGAGAACTCATTAAATCTCTTTGTTTCTTTTAAAAATCGGTTTGAATTTTAAGTTACATACTGGCAGAGAACGATTTTACGCTCCTTTTTTCGTTTATAACAGTTTCGAAATATAAGCGCCAAACTAACAGAGAACGAATTAACGCGTAGTGTTTCGTACACAAAAAGTTTTGAAGAATAAGCGACAAACTGACAGAGAACGAATTATCGGCCAGTGTTACGTTCACAAAATGGTTTAAAAATAAGCGTCAAAGTAACCGAGAATGAATCAACGCTTAGTGTTTCGTTTACAAAAAGGATTGAAAAATAAACAACAAGCTGAGAGGGAAGGTTCTAACGCCCAGTGTTTCGTTTACAAAAAGGTTCGATAAATAAGCGACAATTTAACAGAGAACGAATTAACGCTTAGTGTTTCGTTTACAAAAAGGTTTGAAAAATAAACAAGAAGCTGAGAGGGAGCGGTGTAACGCGCAGTGTTACGTTTACAAAAAGGAATGAAAAATAAGCGACAAATTAACAGAGAACGAATTAACGCTTAGTGTTTCGTTTACAAAAAGGATTGAAAATTAAACAACAAGCTAACAGAGAACGAATTAACGCACAGTATTTCGTTTACAAAAAAGATTGAAAATAAGCGAAAAATTAACAAGGAACGAATTAACGCTTAGTGTTTCGTTCACAAAAAGGTTTCAAAAATAAACTACAAGCTAAGAGGGAACGGACTAACGCTCAGTGTTTCGTTTACAAAAAGGTTCGAAAAATAAGCGACAATTTAACAGAGAACGAATCGACGCTCAGTGTTTCGTTTCACAAAACGTTGAAAAATGAACAACAAGCTTACAGAGAACGAAGTAATGCTCATTGTATCGTTTACAAAAAGGTTTGAGAAAAAAACAACAAGCTGAGAGGGAATGTTCTAACGCCCAGTGTTTCGTTTACAAAAAGGAATGAAAAATAAGCGACAAATTAACAGAGAACGGATTAACGCTCAGTGTTTTTTTTACAAAAATGTTTGAAAAATAAAAACATGCTAACAGAGAACGAATCAACGTTCAGTGTATCGTTTACAAAAAGGTCTGAGAAATAAACAACAAGCTAACAGGGAACTAATTAACGCTCAGTGTTTCGTTTGCAAATAGTTTTGAAAAATAAACTACAAGCTAAGAGGGAACGGACTAACGCGCAGTGTTACGTTTATAACAGTTTCGAAATATAAGCACCAAACTAACAGAGAACGAATTAACGCGTAGTGTTTCGTTTACAGAAAGCTTTGAAAAATAAACAAAAAGCTAACAGAGAACGCAGTAACGCTCAGTGTTTCGTTTACAAAAAGAATTGAAAATAAGCGAGAAATTAACAGGGAACGAACTAACGCTCAGTGTATCGTTTACAAAAAGGTTTGAGAAATAAACAACAATCTGAGAGGGAAGGTTCTAACGCCCAGTGTTTCCTTATCAAAAAGGATTGAATATTAGCGACAAATTAACAGAGAAGGAATTAACGCTTAGTGATTCGTTTACAAAAATGTTTGAAAAATAAAAACATGCTAACAGAGAACGAATCAACGCTCAGTGTATTGTTTACAAAAAGGTTGAGAAATAAACAACAAGCTGAGAGGTAAGGTTCTAACGCTCAGTGTTTCGTTTACAGGAAGGATTGAAAAGTAAACAACAAGATAACAGGGAACTAATTAACGCTCAGTGCTTCGTTTAAATAGGTTTGAAAAATAAGCTACAAATTAACAGATATCGAATTAACGCTTAGTGTTTCGTTTACAAAAAGGATTGAAAATTAAACAACAAGCTAACAGAGAACGAATTAACGCTCAGTGTTTCGTTTACAAAAAGGAATGAAAAATAAGCGACAAATTAACAGAGAACGAATTAACGCTTAGTGTTTCGTTTACAAAAAGGATTGAAAATTAAACAACAAGCTAACAGAGAACAAATTAACGTTCAGTCTTTCGTTTACAAAAAGAATTGAAAATAAGCGACAAATTAACAGGGAACGAACTAACGCTCAGTGTATCGTTTACAAAAAGGTTTGAGAATATAACAACAATCTGAGAGGGAAGGTTCTAACGCCCAGTGTTTCGTGTACAAAAAGGAATGAAAAATAAACTAAAATATAACAGAGAACGAATTAAAGCTCAGAGTATCGAAAACCAGGCCGGAAGAAAAATAAGTGACATACTGGCAGAGAACGAATTAACGCTCCGTTTTTCGTTTATAACAGTTTCGAAATATAAGCGCCAAACTAACAGAGAACGAATTAACGCGTAGTGTTTCGTACACAAAAAGTTTTGAAGAATAAGCGACAAACTGACAGAGAACGAATTATCGGCCAGTGTTACGTTCACAAAATGGTTTAAAAATAAGCGTCAAAGTAACCGAGAATGAATCAACGCTTAGTGTTTCGTTTACAAAAAGGATTGAAAAATAAACAACAAGCTGAGAGGGAAGGTTCTAACGCCCAGTGTTTCGTTTACAAAAAGGTTCGATAAATAAGCGACAATTTAACAGAGAACGAATTAACGCTTAGTGTTTCGTTTACAAAAAGGTTTGAAAAATAAACAAGAAGCTGAGAGGGAGCGGTGTAACGCGCAGTGTTACGTTTACAAAAAGGAATGAAAAATAAGCGACAAATTAGCAGAGAACGAATTAACGCTTAGTGTTTCGTTTACAAAAAGGATTGAAAATTAAACAACAAGCTAACAGAGAACGAATTAACGCTCAGTGTATCGTTTACAAAAAAAGATTGAAAATAAGCGACAAATTAACAAGGAACGAATTAACGCTTAGTGTTTCGTTCACAAAAAGGTTTCAAAAATAAACTACAAGCTAACAGAGAACGCAGTAACGCTCAGTGTTTCGTTTACAAAAAGTTTTGAAAATTAAACAACAAGCTGAGAGGGAGAGGTCTAACGCGCAGTGTTTCGTTTACAAAAAGGAATGAAAAATAAGCGCCAAACTAACAGAGAACGAATTAACGCGTAGTGTTTCGTTTACAGAAAGCTTTGAAAAATAAACAAAAAGCTAACAGAGAACGCAGTAACGCTCAGTGTTTCGTTTACAAAAAGAATTGAAAATAAGCGAGAAATTAACAGGGAACGAACTAACGCTCAGTGTATCGTTTACAAAAAGGTTTGAGAAATAAACAACAATCTGAGAGGGAAGGTTCTAACGCCCAGTGTTTCCTTATCAAAAAGGATTGAATATTAGCGACAAATTAACAGAGAAGGAATTAACGCTTAGTGATTCGTTTACAAAAATGTTTGAAAAATAAAAACATGCTAACAGAGAACGAATCAACGCTCAGTGTATTGTTTACAAAAAGGTTGAGAAATAAACAACAAGCTGAGAGGTAAGGTTCTAACGCTCAGTGTTTCGTTTACAGGAAGGATTGAAAAGTAAACAACAAGATAACAGGGAACTAATTAACGCTCAGTGCTTCGTTTAAATAGGTTTGAAAAATAAGCTACAAATTAATCAGAACGAATTAACGCTTAGTGTTTCGTTTACAAAAAGGTTTGCAAAATAAACAACAAGCTAACAGAGAACGGATCAACGCGCAGTGTTACGTTTACAAAAAGGAATGAAAAATAAGCGACAAATTAACAGAGAACGAATTAACGCTTAGTGTTTCGTTTACAAAAAGGATTGAAAATTAAACAACAAGCTAACAGAGAACGAATTAACGCTCAGTGTTTCGTTTACAAAAAGTATTGAAAATAAGCGACAAATTAACAAGGAACGAATTAACGCTTAGTGTTTCGTTCACAAAAAGGTTACAAAAATAAACTACAAGCTAAGAGGGAACGGACTAACGCTCAGTGTTTCGTTTACAAAAAGGTTCGAAAAATAAGCGACAATTTAACAGAGAACGAATCGACGCTCAGTGTTTAGTTTCACAAAACGTTGAAAAATGAACAACAAGCTTACAGAGAACGAAGTAATGCTCATTGTATCGTTTACAAAAAGGTTTGAGAAATAAACAACAAGCTGAGAGGGAAAGTTCTAACGCCCAGTGTTTCGTTTACAAAAATGAATGAAAAATAAGCGACAAATTAACAGAGATCGGATTAACGCTCAGTGTTTTTTTTACAAAAATGTTTGAAAAATAAAAACATGCTAACAGAGAACGAATCAACACTCAGTGTATTGTTTACAAAAAGGTTGAGAAATAAACAACAAGCTGAGAGGGAAGGTTCTAACGCCCAGTGTTTCGTGTACAAAAAGGAATGAAAAATAAAGTAAAAGCTAACAGAGAACGCATTAACGCTCAGTGTTTCGTTTACAAAGCGGTTTGAAAAATAAGTTACATACTGGCAGAGAACGAATTAACGCTGAGTGTTTGGTTTATAACAGTTTCGAAATATAAGCGCCAAACTAACAGAGAACGAATTAACGCGTAGTGTTCCGTACACAAAAAGTTTTGAAGAATAAGCGACAAACTGACAGAAAACGAATTATCGCCCAGTGTTACGTTCACAAAATGGTTTAAAAATAAGCGTCAAAGTAACCGAGAATGAATCAACGCTTAGTGTTTCGTTTACAAAAAGGATTGAAAATTAAACAACAAGCTAACAGAGAACGAATTAACGCTCAGTGTTTCGTTTACAAAAAGTATTGAAAATAAGCGACAAATTAACAGGGAACGAATTAACGCTTAGTGTTTCGTTTACAAAAAGGTTTGCAAAATAAACAACAAGCTAACAGAGAACGGATCAACGCTCAGTGTTTCGTTTACAAAAAGGTTTGAAAAATAAACAAGAAGCTGAAAGGGAGCGGTGTAACGCGCAGTGTTACGTTTACAAAAAGGAATGAAAAATAAGCGACAAATTAACAGAGAACGAATTAACGCTTAGTGTTTCGTTTACAAAAAGGATTGAAAATTAAACAACAAGCTAACAGAGAACGAATTAACGCTCAGTGTTTCGTTTACAAAAAGGATTGAAAATTAAATAAAAATCTAACAGAGAACAAATTAACGCTCAGTGTCTCGTTTACAAAAAGGTTTGAAAAATAAGCAACAAGCTGAGAGGGAAGGTTCTAACGCCCAGTGTTTCGTTTACAAAAAGGTTCGAAAAATAAGCGACAATTTAACAGAGAACGAATTAACGCTTAGTGTTTCGTTTACAAAAAGGATTGAAAATTAAATAAAAATCTAACAGAGAACAAATTAACGCTCAGTGTTTCGTTTACAAAAAGAATTGAAAATAAGCGACAAATTAACAGGGAACGAACTAACGCTCAGTGTATCGTTTACAAAAAGGTTTGAGAAATAAACAACAATCTGAGAGGGAAGGTTCTAACGCCCAGTGTTTCGTGTACAAAAAGGAATGAAAAATAATGTAAAAGCTAACAGAGAACGCATTAACGCTCAGTGTTTCGTTTACAAAGCGGTTTGAAAAATAAGTTACATACTGGCAGAGAACGAATTAACGCTCAGTGTTTGGTTTATAACAGTTTCGAAATATAAGCGCCAAACTAACAGAGAACGAATTAACGCGTAGTGTTCCGTACACAAAAAGTTTTGAAGAATAAGCGACAAACTGACAGAAAACGAATTATCGGCCAGTGTTACGTTCACAAAATGGTTTAAAAATAAGCGTCAAAGTAACCGAGAATGAATCAACGCTTAGTGTTTCGTTTACAAAAAGGATTGAAAATTAAACAACAAGCTAACAGAGAACGAATTAACGCTCAGTGTTTCGTTTACAAAAAGTATTGAAAATAAGCGACAAATTAACAGGGAACGAATTAACGCTTAGTGTTTCGTTTACAAAAAGGTTTGCAAAATAAACAACAAGCTAACAGAGAACGGATCAACGCTCAGTGTTTCGTTTACAAAAAGGTTTGAAAAATAAACAAGAAGCTGAAAGGGAGCGGTGTAACGCGCAGTGTTACGTTTACAAAAAGGAATGAAAAATAAGCGACAAATTAACAGAGAACGAATTAACGCTTAGTGTTTCGTTTACAAAATGGATTGAAAATTAAACAACAAGCTAACAGAGAACGAATTAACGCTCAGTGTTTCGTTTACAAAAAGTATTGAAAATAAGCGACAAATTAACAAGGAACGAATTAACGCTTAGTGTCTCGTTTACAAAAAGGTTTGAAAAATAAGCAAGAAGCTAAGAGGGAACGGACTAACGCTCAATGTTTCGTTGTCAAAAAGGATTGAAAATAAGCGACAAATTAACAGAGAACGAATTAACGCTTAGTTTTTCGTTTACAAAAAGGATTGAAAATTAAACAGAAAGCTAACAGAGAACAAATTAACGCTCAGTGTTTCGTTTACAAAAAGAATTGAAAATAAGCGACAAATTAACAGGGAACGAACTAACGCTCAGTGTATCGTTTACGAAAAGGTTTGAGAAATAAACAACAATCTGAGAGGGAAGGTTCTAACGCCCAGTGTTTCGTGTACAAAAAGGAATGAAAAATAAACTAAAAGCTAACAGAGAACGCATTAACGCTCAGTGTTTCGTTTACAAAGCGGTTTGAAAAATAAGTTACATACTGGCAGAGAACGAATTAACGCTCAGTGTTTGGTTTATAACAGTTTCGAAATATAAGCGCCAAACTAACAGAGAACGAATTAACGCGTAGTGTTCCGTACACAAAAAGTTTTGAAGAATAAGCGACAAACTGACAGAAAACGAATTATCGCCCAGTGTTACGTTCACAAAATGGTTTAAAAATAAGCGTCAAAGTAACCGAGAATGAATCAACGCTTAGTGTTTCGTTTACAAAAAGGATTGAAAATTAAACAACAAGCTAACAGAGAACGAATTAACGCTTAGTGTTTCGTTTACAAAAAGGATTGAAAATTAAACAACAAGCTAACAGAGAACGAATTAACGCTCAGTGTTTCGTTTACAAATAGTATTGAAAATAAGCGACAAATCAACAAGGAACGAATTAACGCTTAGTGTTTCGTTCACAAAAAGGTTTCAAAAATAAACTACAATCTAAGAGGGAAGGGACTAACGCTCAGTGTTTCGTTTACAAAAAGGTTCGAAAAATAAGCGACAATTTAACAGAGAACGAATCGACGCTCAGTGTTTCGTTTCACAAAACGTTGAAAAATGAACAACAAGCTTACAGAGAACGAAGTAATGCTCATTGTATCGTTTACAAAATGGTTGAGACGTAAACAACAAGCTGAGAGGTAAGGTTCTAACGCTCAGTGTTTCGTTTTCAGGAAGGATTGAAAAGTAAACAACAAGCTAACAGGGAACTGATTAACGCTCAGTGTCTCGTTTACAAAAAGGTTTGAAAAATAAACAACAAGCTGAGAGGGAAGGTTCTAACGCCCACTGTTTCGTTTACAAAAAGGTTCGAAAAATAAGCGACAATTTAACAGAGAACGAATTAACGCTTAGTGTTTCGTTTACAAAAAGCGTTTGAAAAATAAACTACAAGCTAAGAGGGAACGGACTAACGCTCAGTGTTTCTTTTACAAAAAGGTTCGAAAAATAAGCGACAATTTAACAGAGAACGAATTAACGCTTAGTGTTTTGTTTATAAAATGTTTGAATAATAAACAAAAAGCTAGAAGAGAACGAAGTAATGCTTATTGTATCGTTTACAAAAAGGTTTGAGAAATAAACAACAAGCTGAGAGGGAAGGTTCTAACGCCCAGTGTTTCGTTTACAAAAAGGAATGAAAAATAAGCGACAATTTAACAGAGAACGAATTAACGCTTAGTGTTTTGTTTACAAAAAGGTTTGAAAAATAAACAACAAGCTAAGAGGGAACGGACTAACGCTCAATGTTTCGTTGTCAAAAAGGATTGAAAATAAGCGACAAATTAACAGAGACCGAATTAACGCTTAGTGTTTCGTTTACAAAAAGGATTGAAAATTAAACAGAAAGCTAACAGAGAACAAATTAACGCTCAGTGTTTCGTTTAAAAAAAGAATTGAAAATAAGCGACAAATTAACAGGGAACGAACTAACGCTCAGTGTATCGTTTACAAGAAGGTTTGAGAAATAAACAACAATCTGAGAGGGAAGGTTCTAACGCCCAGTGTTTCGTGTACAAAAAGGAATGAAAAATAAAGTAAAAGCTAACAGAGAACGCATTAACGCTCAGTGTTTCGTTTACAGAAAGCTTTGAAAAATAAAATAAAAGCTAACAGAGAACGCAGTAACGCTCAGTGTTTCGTTTACAAAAAGTATTGAAAATAAGCGACAAATTAACAGAGAACGAATTAACGCTTAGTGTTTCGTTTACAAAAAGGATTGAAAATTAAACAACAAGCTAACAGAGAACGAATTAACGCTCAGTGTTTCGTTTACAAAAAGTATTGAAAATAAGCGACAAATTAACAAGGAACGAATTAACGCTTAGTGTTTCGTTCACAAAAAGGTTTCTAAAATAAACTACAAGCTAAGAGGGAACGGACTAACGCTCAGTGTTTCGTTTACAAAAAGGTTCGAAAAATAAGCGACAATTTAACAGAGAACGAATCGGCGCTCAGTGTTTCGTTTCACAAAACGTTGAAAAATGAACAACAAGCTTATAGAGAACGAAGTAATGCTCATTGTATCGTTTACAAAAAGGTTTGAGAAATAAACAACAAGCTGAGAGGGAAGGTTCTAACGCCCAGTGTTTCGTTTACAAAAAGGAATGAAAAATAAGCGACAAATTAACAGAGAACGAATTAACGCTTAGTGTTTCGTTTACAAAAAGGATTGAAAATTAAACAGAAAGCTAACAGAGAACAAATTAACGCTCAGTGTTTCGTTTACAAAAAGAATTGAAAATAAGCGACAAATTAACAGGGAACGAACTAACGCTCAGTGTATCGTTTACGAAAAGGTTTGAGAAATAAACAACAATCTGAGAGGGAAGGTTCTAACGCCCAGTGTTTCGTGTACAAAAAGGAATGAAAAATAAACTAAAAGCTAACAGAGAACGCATTAACGCTCAGTGTTTCGTTTACAAAGCGGTTTGAAAAATAAGTTACATACTGGCAGAGAACGAATTAACGCTCAGTGTTTGGTTTATAACAGTTTCGAAATATAAGCGCCAAACTAACAGAGAACGAATTAACGCGTAGTGTTCCGTACACAAAAAGTTTTGAAGAATAAGCGACAAACTGACAGAAAACGAATTATCGCCCAGTGTTACGTTCACAAAATGGTTTAAAAATAAGCGTCAAAGTAACCGAGAATGAATCAACGCTTAGTGTTTCGTTTACAAAAAGGATTGAAAATTAAACAACAAGCTAACAGAGAACGAATTAACGCTTAGTGTTTCGTTTACAAAAAGGATTGAAAATTAAACAACAAGCTAACAGAGAACGAATTAACGCTCAGTGTTTCGTTTACAAATAGTATTGAAAATAAGCGACAAATCAACAAGGAACGAATTAACGCTTAGTGTTTCGTTCACAAAAAGGTTTCAAAAATAAACTACAATCTAAGAGGGAAGGGACTAACGCTCAGTGTTTCGTTTACAAAAAGGTTCGAAAAATAAGCGACAATTTAACAGAGAACGAATCGACGCTCAGTGTTTCGTTTCACAAAACGTTGAAAAATGAACAACAAGCTTACAGAGAACGAAGTAATGCTCATTGTATCGTTTACAAAATGGTTGAGACGTAAACAACAAGCTGAGAGGTAAGGTTCTAACGCTCAGTGTTTCGTTTTCAGGAAGGATTGAAAAGTAAACAACAAGCTAACAGGGAACTGATTAACGCTCAGTGTCTCGTTTACAAAAAGGTTTGAAAAATAAACAACAAGCTGAGAGGGAAGGTTCTAACGCCCACTGTTTCGTTTACAAAAAGGTTCGAAAAATAAGCGACAATTTAACAGAGAACGAATTAACGCTTAGTGTTTCGTTTACAAAAAGCGTTTGAAAAATAAACTACAAGCTAAGAGGGAACGGACTAACGCTCAGTGTTTCTTTTACAAAAAGGTTCGAAAAATAAGCGACAATTTAACAGAGAACGAATTAACGCTTAGTGTTTTGTTTACAAAATGTTTGAATAATAAACAAAAAGCTAGAAGAGAACGAAGTAATGCTTATTGTATCGTTTACAAAAAGGTTTGAGAAATAAACAACAAGCTGAGAGGGAAGGTTCTAACGCCCAGTGTTTCGTTTACAAAAAGGAATGAAAAATAAGCGACAATTTAACAGAGAACGAATTAACGCTTAGTGTTTTGTTTACAAAAAGGTTTGAAAAATAAACAACAAGCTAAGAGGGAACGGACTAACGCTCAATGTTTCGTTGTCAAAAAGGATTGAAAATAAGCGACAAATTAACAGAGACCGAATTAACGCTTAGTGTTTCGTTTACAAAAAGGATTGAAAATTAAACAGAAAGCTAACAGAGAACAAATTAACGCTCAGTGTTTCGTTTAAAAAAAGAATTGAAAATAAGCGACAAATTAACAGGGAACGAACTAACGCTCAGTGTATCGTTTACAAGAAGGTTTGAGAAATAAACAACAATCTGAGAGGGAAGGTTCTAACGCCCAGTGTTTCGTGTACAAAAAGGAATGAAAAATAAAGTAAAAGCTAACAGAGAACGCATTAACGCTCAGTGTTTCGTTTACAGAAAGCTTTGAAAAATAAAATAAAAGCTAACAGAGAACGCAGTAACGCTCAGTGTTTCGTTTACAAAAAGTATTGAAAATAAGCGACAAATTAACAGAGAACGAATTAACGCTTAGTGTTTCGTTTACAAAAAGGATTGAAAATTAAACAACAAGCTAACAGAGAACGAATTAACGCTCAGTGTTTCGTTTACAAAAAGTATTGAAAATAAGCGACAAATTAACAAGGAACGAATTAACGCTTAGTGTTTCGTTCACAAAAAGGTTTCAAAAATAAACTACAAGCTAAGAGGGAACGGACTAACGCTCAGTGTTTCGTTTACAAAAAGGTTCGAAAAATAAGCGACAATTTAACAGAGAACGAATCGGCGCTCAGTGTTTCGTTTCACAAAACGTTGAAAAATGAACAACAAGCTTATAGAGAACGAAGTAATGCTCATTGTATCGTTTACAAAAAGGTTTGAGAAATAAACAACAAGCTGAGAGGGAAGGTTCTAACGCCCAGTGTTTCGTTTACAAAAAGGAATGAAAAATAAGCGACAAATTAACAGAGAACGGATTAACGCTCAGTGTTTTTTTTACAAAAAGGATTGAAAATTAAACAACAAGCTAACAGAGAACGAATCAACGCTCAGTGTTTCGTTTACAAAAAGTATTGAAAATAAGCGACAAATTAACAAGGAACGAATTAACGCTTAGTGTTTCGTTCACAAAAAGGTTTCAAAAATAAACTACAAGCTAAGAGGGAACGGACTAACGCTCAGTGTTTCGTTTACAAAAAGGTTCGAAAAATAAGCGACAATTTAACAGAGAACGAATAAACGCTAAGTGTTTCGTTTACAAAAAGGAATGAAAAATAAGCGACAAATTGACAGAGAACGGATTAACGCTCAGTGTTTTTTTTACAAAAATGTTTGAAAAATAAAAACATGCTAACAGAGAACGAATCAACACTCAGTGTATTGTTTACAAAAAGGTTGAGAAATAAACAACAAGCTGAGAGGTAAGGTTCTAACGCTCAGTGTTCCGTTTACAGGAAGGATTGAAAAGTAAACAACAAGCTAACAGGGAACTAATTAACGCTCAGTGTTTCGTTTAAAAAAAGGATTGAACATTAAACAACAAGCTAACAGAGAACGGATCAAAGCTCAGTGTTTCGTTTACAAAAAGAATTGAAAATAAGCGACAAATTAACAGGGAACGAACTAACGCTCAGTGTATCGTTTACAAAAAGGTTTGAGAAATAAACAACAATCTGAGAGGGAAGGTTCTAACGCCCAGTGTTTCGTGTACAAAAAGGAATGAAAAATAAACTAAAAGCTAACAGAGAACGCATTAACGCTCAGTGATTCGTTTACAAAGCGGTTTGAAAAATAAGTTACATACTGGCAGAGAATGAATCAACGCTTAGTGTTTCGTTCACAAAAAGGATTGAAAATTAAACAACAAGCTAACAGAGAACGAATTAACGCTCAGTGTTTCGTTTACAAAATGGTTTAAAAATAAGCGTCAAAGTAACCGAGAATGAATCAACGCTTAGTGTTTCGTTCACAAAAAGGATTGAAAATTAAACAACAAGCTAACAGAGAACGAATTAACGCTCAGTGTTTCGTTTACAAAAAGTATTGAAAATAAGCGACAAATTAACAGGGAACGAATTAACGCTTAGTGTTTCGTTTACAAAAAGGTTTGAAAAATAAACAACAAGCTGAGAGGGAAGGTTCTAACGCCCAGTGTTTCGTTTACAAAAAGGTTCGAAAAATAAGCGACAATTTAACAGAGAACGAATTAACGCTTAGTGTTTCGTTTACAAAAAGGTTTGAAAAATAAACTACAAGCTAAGAGGGAACGGACTAACGCTCAGTGTTTCGTTTACAAAAAGGTTCGAAAAATAAGCGACAATTTAACAGAGAACGAATCGACGCTCAGTGTTTCGTTTCACAAAACGTTGAAAAATGAACAACAAGCTTACAGAGAACGAAGTAATGCTCATTGTATCGTTTACAAAAAGGTTTGAGAAAAAAACAACAAGCTGAGAGGGAATGTTCTAACGCCCAGTGTTTCGTTTACAAAAAGAAATGAAAAATAAGCGACAAATTAACAGAGAACGGATTAACGCTCAGTGTTTTTTTACAAAAATGTTTGAAAAATAAAAACATGCTAACAGAGAACGAATCAACGCTTAGTGTATCGTTTACAAAAAGGTTTGAGAAATAAACAATAAGCTAACAGGGAACTAATTAACGCTCAGTGTTTCGTTTACAAATAGTTTTGAAAAATAAACTACAAGCTAAGAGGGAACGGACTAACGCGCAGTGTTACGTTCATAACAGTTTCGAAATATAAGCGACAATTTAACAGAGAACGAATTAACGCTTAGTGTTTTTTTTACGAAAATGTTTGAAAAATAAAAACATGCTAACAGAGAAGGAATCAACGCTCAGTGTATTGTTTACAAAAAGGTTGAGAAATAAACAACAAGCTGAGATGTAAGGTTCTAACGCTCAGTGTTTCGTTTACAGCAAGGATTGAAAAGTAAACAACAAGCTAACAGGGAACTAATTAACGCTCAGTGTTTCGTTTACAAATAGTTTTGAAAAATAAACTACAAGCTAAGAGGGAACGGACTAACGCGCAGTGTTACGTTTATAACAGTTTCGAAATAAAAGCGCCAAACTAACAGAGAACGAATTAACGCGTAGTGTTTCGTTTACAGAAAGCATTGAAAAATAAACAAAAAGCTAACAGAGAACGTATGAACGCTCAGTGTTTCGTTTACAAAAAGAATTGAAAATAAGCGACAAATTAACAGTGAACGAACTAACGCTCAGTGTATCGTTTACAAAAAGGTTTGAGAAATAAACAACAATCTGAGAGGGAAGGTTCTAACGCCCAGTGTTTCGTGTACAAAAAGGAATGAAAAATAAACTAAAAGCTAACAGAGAACGCATTAATGCTCAATGTTTCGTTTACAAAGCGGTTTGAAAAATAAGTTACATACTGGCAGAGAACGAATTAACGCTCAGTGTTTAGTTTATAACAGTTTCGAAATATAAGCGCCAAACTAACAGAGAACGAATTAACGCGTAGTGTTTCGTACACAAAAAGTTTTGAAGAATAAGCGACAAACTGACAGAGAACGAATTATCGCCCAGTGTTACGTTCACAAAATGGTTTAAAAATAAGCGTCAAAGTAACCGAGAACGAATTATCGCCCAGTGTTACGTTCACAAAATGGTTTAAAAATAAGCGTCAAAATAACCGAGAACGAATCAACGCTCAGTGTTTCGTTTACAAAAAGTATTGAAAATAAGCGACAAATTAACAGGGAACGAATTAACGCTTAGTGTTTCGTTTACACAAAGGTTTGAAAAATAAACAACAAGCTAACAGAGAACGGATCAACGCTCAGTTTTTCGTTTACAAATAGGTTTGAAAAATAAACAAGAAGCTGAGAGGGAGCGGTGTAACTCGCAGTGTTACGTTTACAAAAAGGAATGAAAAATAAGCGACAAATTAACAGAGAACGAATTAACGCTTAGTGTTTCGTTTACAAAAAGGATTGAAAATTAAACAACAAGCTAACAGAGAACGAATTAACGCTCAGTGTTTCGTTTACAAAAAGTATTGAAAATAAGCGACAAATTAACAAGGAACGAATTAACGCTTAGTGTTTCGTTCACAAAAAGGTTTCAAAAATAAACTACAAGCTAAGAGGGAACGGACTAACGCTCAGTGTTTCGTTTACAAAAAGGTTCGAAAAATAAGCGACAATTTAACAGAGAACGAATCGACGCTCAGTGTTTCGTTTCACAAAACGTTGAAAAATGAACAACAAGCTTACAGAGAACGAAGTAATGCTCATTGTATCGTTTACAAAAAGGAATGAAAAATAAGCGACAAATTAACAGAGAAGGGATTAACGCTCAGTGTTTCATTTACAAAAATGCTTGAAAAATAAACAACATGCTAACAGAGAACGAATCAACGCTCAGTGTTTCGTACACAGAAAGTTTTGAAAAATAAGCGAATAACTGACAGAGAACGAATTAACGCTTAGTGTTTCGTTTACAAAAAGGATTGAAAATTAAACAACAAGCTAACATAGAACGGATCAAAGCTCAGTGTTTCGTTTACAAAAAGGTTTGAAAAATAAACAACAAGCTGAGAGGGAGAGGTCTAACGCGCAGTGTATCGTTTACAAAAAGGAATGAAAAATAAGCGACAAATTAACAGAGAACGAATTAACGCTTAGTGTTTTATTTACAAATAGGTTTAAAAAATAATCAACAAGCTAAGAGGGAACGGACTAACGCTCAGTGTTTCGTTATCAAAAACGATGAAAATGAACAACAAACTAACAGAAAACGAATTAACGCTTAGTATTTCGTTTACAGAAAGCTTTGAAAATTAAACAACAGGCTAAAAGAGAACGGATCAACGCTCAGTGTTTCGTTTACAAAAAGGTTTGAAAAATAAACAACAAGCTGAGAGGGAGAGGTCTAACGCGCAGTGTATCATTTACAAAAAGGAATGAAAAATAAGCGACAAATTAACAGAGAACGAATTAACGCTTAGTGTTTCGTTTACAAAAAGGTTTGAAAAATAAACAAAAAGCTAACAGAGAACGCATTAACGCTCAGTGTTTCGTTTACAAAAAGGTTTGAAAAATAAACAACAAGCTGAGAGGGAGAGGTCTAACGCGCAGTGTATCGTTTACAAAAAGGAATGAAAAATAAGCGACAAATTAACAGAGAACGAATTAACGCTTAGTGTTTCGTTTACAAAAAGGATTGAAAATTAAACAAGAAGCTAACAGAGAACGAATTAACGCTCAGTGCTTCGTTTACAAAAAGGAATGAAAAATAAGCGACAAATTAACAGAGAAGGGATTAACGCTCAGTGTTTCATTTACAAAAATGCTTGAAAAATAAACAACATGCTAACAGAGAACGAATCAACGCTCAGTGTTTCGTACACAGAATGTTTTGAAAAATAAGCGAATAACTGACAGAGAACGAATTAACGCTTAGTGTTTCGTTCACAATAAGGTTTGAAAAATAAACAAAAAGCTAACAGGGAACTAATTAACGGTCAGTGCTTCGTTTACAAAAAAGTTTGAAAAATAAGCGACAAACTAGCTGAGAACGAATTAACGCTTAGTGTTTCGCTGACAAATAGGTTCAAAAAATAAACAACAAGCTGAGAGGGAAGGTTCTAACGCTCAGTGTTTCTTTTACAAGAAGGATTGAAAAATAAACAACACACTAACAAAGAACTATTTAACGCTCAGTGACTCATTTACAAAACTGTTTTTAAAATAAGCGCCGACCTAACAGAGAACGAATTCACGCTCAGTGTTTCGTTTCCAAAAAGGTTTAAAAATAAGCGTCAAACTAACTTTGAACCACTCAACGCTTAGTGTTTCGTTTACAAAATGTTTAAAAACAAGCTCCGACCTAACAGAGAACGAATTCACGCTTAGTGTTTCGTTTACCAAAAAGTTTGAAAAATCAGCCCCAAACTAACATAGAACGAATTAACGCTCAGTGTTTCGTTCAGAAAAGGATTTGAGAAATAAACAAGTAACAAACAGAGAACGAATTAAAGCTTAGTTTTTTATTTACAAAAAGGTTGGAGAAATAAACAACCAATATAGAGAACGTATTAACATTCAGTGTTTCTTTCACAAAAAGATTTGAGAAATAAACAACTAACTAACAGAGAACGAATTAACGCTTAGTTTTTCATTTACAATAGTGGTTTGAGAAATAAACAACCAACTAACAGAGACCGATTTAACGCTCAGAGTTTCGTTTACAAAATGATTCGAAAAGAAAAAACAAGCTAACACAAAACGAATTAACTCTCAGTTTTTCGTCCGCAACAACTTTTCAAAAATAAGCGCCAAGCTAACAGAGATCGGATTAACGTTAAGTGTGTCTTGTACAAAATTTTCGAAATATAAGCGTCAAACTAACGAAGAACGAATTAACGCTCAGTGTTTCTTTTTCAAAATTTTTATGTATAAAATATATATTTATTTCTTATGATTTTTCACGAAAGATTCTTTCAAATTGACACAGACATTCCAGGTATTTGAATGGATTTTCCTATGCTTCAATTTCGGGATTGTTTGCAACAGGGTTGAAAATCTAATCCTTGATCATATATCACGAACCGAATAAGAGCATAGTTTTTATGCAAAAATATAAATTTATTTCTTCTGATTTTTCATGAAAGATTCTTCAAAATTGAAGTAGAAGTGCCACATCTTAAATGGATTTCCCTATGATACGCGTCTGGGATTGTGTTCAGCAGGGTTGGAAATCTATTCCTTGATTATATATCACATACCGAATAAGAGAATAATTTTGAAGCAAAAAACATAAGTATATTTCTTCTGATTTTTCATTAAAGATTCTTTCAAATTGACACGAAGGTTCCACGAATTCCAATGGATTTTCCTATGCTTCAAGTTCGGTATTGTATGCAACAGGGTTGGAAATGTATTTCTTGATTATATATCGCGAAACGAATAAGAGCATAATTTTGATGAATAGAATATAAATATATTACTTTTGATTTTTCCTAAAAGATTCTTCCAAACTGACACGGAAGTGCCACATCTTAAATGTATTTTACCTTTCTACACGTTTGGGATTGTGTGTAACGTGGTTGGAGTTCTTTTTTTTTATTACACAGCCACACAAATAAAAAAAGTGTTGTGATCTGGGGATGCGACATATGCTATCCTATGGATTTTGACGCGCTAAATCTGAATCCGATGTCAGAATTTGTCCTTTAGGTCCGCGCTTCAACCTAACTTTAAAAAACGTGAATCAATTAGTATTTCCTGTTCTGGGGATGAGGCATGCCGATTCTTATGTTTTTCGATGCATTGAATGTAAATAAGCTCTCAGAATCGATCGCACACGTTGTTCTTTTGACTCTAACCTCGAGAAAACGCAATGAAATGATAGTAAATTTCGATATACTGCCTTGCAGGCTAGTTTTTTTTTGAGAGCCTATATCAGCGGAGTCTCATTCTTACAGTTGACGTAAACTAACTTGAACTCACCTAAGCTAACCTTCACTCACCTAATATAATCTAAACTTGCCTTATATAACCCTTATCTCAGTTGACGACAAGTCAAAAAAATTGATTGAATGTCTTCAGTGTGATTGCTTTCCACTATATCGTGTCCTCTTCTCTTCGAAGGATCGATGCAAAGGGTTTCGCCTTCGTTTCTTCCCCTTTAAAACAGTTTCTCTTTTCAGCACCCAACAAAAATCAGCCATCATTACTTCATCCCATCCACCCTGATATCGTTGTTTCATGACTTTTATATCTGGATTGAACCGTTCGTCTTGTTCTTCACTGTAGTCGCCAACATTGTCGGGAAACCGATCCAAATGTGAATCGAGGAAGTGTAATTTTAAATTCATTAAACGCCCCAATTTTTTAAATTTCATTACCATCTTATTTACAATTTTTTTGTACTCAGGACTTTTGTTGTTCCCCAAGAAATTCGTCGCCACTGCCTTGAAGCTTTTCCAAGCGCTTTTTTCAACGTTGGTCATCTGGGTAATGAAATTCGGATCTTTGAATAGCGTTCTGATTTGTGGTCCATTAAATACACCTTGCATTAATTCAGCATCTGATATTGATGGGAATTTTCGCCCTATGTATGTAAAGCATTTACCATCCTTATCCAGGGCTTTGACAAATTGCTTCATCAATCCAAGCTTAATGTGAAGGGGTGGAATCAAGACTTTCTGAGGATCAACCAGACGCTGGTTGACGATATTGTGAGAACCGGGTTTTAATGATTCTCTCTTAGGCCAATCTTTTTTGACATAATGGTTATCACGATCTCTGCTATTCCACAGGCACAGAAAGCATGGCTCTTTTGTGAAATCAGATTTCTTCCCTAGTATCATACTTATTATTTTAAGATCTCCACAGATTAGCCATTTGTGACTCACGTACTTTACTTTATCCAAAAGCATTTTCACATTGTTATACTCTTTTTTCATCACTGTTGAGTGAGCGATTGGGATTGGAGCGTAAGAGTTGGTATTGTGCAGTAGAACTCCTTTTATGCTTCGTTTGGATGAATCAATGTAAAGTCTCCAGTCTTCATCTTTATATGTATCTTTTTTTAATTGATCCATCAAGCCTTTCACGTCGGTGCAATAAACCAGAGAGGTCTCTTTATCTTTTGTGAAGAATTTCCGAAATTCTCGGCCTGGGTTACGATAAAAAGAGACTTTTGTGTTCGGCTCTAAAAAATTTCTTTTCTTGAGAAAGGAAGCAGTGTATTTTGCTCCATCTTTGGGTAAACCAAGATCCCGAATGAAATCATTCAGTTCCAGCTGCGACAATAATATTGACACTTTCGACTTTGTGTTATGAGCAACATAATCATCTTTTTTCTCGTCATTGCCATCTGTGTCATCGCTATCTTCTTCAGGTTGGTTTTCGACTTCCATGACATCATCTATTTTAACGAAACTCGAACTTCTTCGTGCTTTTGGACTTATTTCAGTTGGTCTTATTACTGTGGACACATTGATGTATGAGATTTTACTCTTTGTTTTACTGGTAGTCCCGGTTTTGACGTCATTCATGCAAAAGTAGCAGTCTTTCATACGAAGCGGTTGTTTCCATATAGCTGCTGTGGAAAATCTGCAAAACTTTTGGAAACCTAAATTTCGAGAACGATACAACATCAGTCTGCAGGAATTACAGATGATGTGAGGAACTCAATTTGTTTCTTGGTGTAACACTTTATGACCGAAACATTTTTCATAGAGCGTGCTAAATTCGTCGTCAATTTTCTTCCGCAAAGACGTCACTTCATATCTGGTGCAAATATAACAAAAGGAATTTACATTTTTGTGGCAGTCGTGCGTGTTTAGAGAGCCCAAAGTCTTTTTTCTTGTAGCATAAGACTCCCCATAAACCAAGTTATCCATTGATGAAGAGGAACGGTTGCATGATGACGACATCGGCGAGCCCGCTTTCCCCCCCTGACCCGACGCCGGTACTGAGGTTCCGAATCCCTGCATCGTAAAACTCCTTCTTTCTATGCCTGCCACGACGGCATGAACGCCGTTTACCAAGCGAAAAATGCTAAAATGGTCAGCAATATCATTATTTTCACCCATTTTTTTAGAAATCCTAGAATAGAGAGGATAAAACAGTAAATTTCATGTTCATTTCGTTGTAAAGACAATGCTTATCATGCTGAAATTTACCTTTTTACAGAATAATAAAATCTGCGATTGAAGATAAGGGTTATATAAGGCCAGTTTATATTAGATTATGTGAGGTAAAGTTAGTTTACGTCAACTGTAAGAATGAGACTCCGCTGATATAGGTTCTCAAAAAAAAAACTAGCCTGCAAGGCAGTATATCGAAATTTACTATCATTTCATTGCGTTTTTTCGAGGTTAGAGTCAAAAGAACAACCTGTGCGATCGATTCTGAGAGCTTATTTACATTCAATGCATCGAAAAACATAAGAATCGGCATGCCTCATCCCCAGAACAGGAAACACTAATTTTTACACGTTTTTTGAGGTTAGGTTGAAGCGCGGACCTGGAGGACAAAATCTGACCCGGATTCGGATTCAGCGCGTCAAAATCCATAGGAAAGCATATGTCGCATCCCCAGATCACGAAACTTTTTTTTGTGTAGCTGTGTTATATGTCACGAAACGAATAAGAGCATATTTTTTATGTATAAAATATAAATTTATTTCTTATGATTTTTCATAAAATATTCTTTCAAATTTGACACGGACGTTCCAGGCATTTGAATGGATTTTCCTATGCTTCATATCGAGGATTGTTTGCAACAGGGTTGAAAATCTATTCCTTGATTAATTATCACAAACTGAATATGAGCATAATTTCGATGAATAGAATATGAATGTATTTCTTCTTATTTTCCATGAAAGATTCTTTTA
The DNA here is from genome assembly GCA_030998225.1 of Diplolepis rosae. NCBI lineage: Eukaryota > Metazoa > Arthropoda > Insecta > Hymenoptera > Diplolepididae > Diplolepis > Diplolepis rosae. Next base: position 893,627 of record JAPYXD010000685.1, on the reverse strand, counting down.
AATTGACTCGGACGTTTCAATCATTCGAATGGATTTCCCGACACTACCCGTTTGGGATTGCGTGCAAGAGGGTTGGAAATATATTCCCTGATGTGTTATCACGAACTGAATAAGAGCATAATTTCGATAAATATAATATAAATGTATTCCTTCTTATTTTTCATGAAAGATTCTTTAGAATGGACACGGACGTTCCGGGCATTTAAATGGATTTTCCTGTGCTGGACGTATATGATTATGTGCAACACGGTTGGAAATCTATTTCTTGATCATATATCACGAACCGAATAAGAGCATAATTTTGATGAATAGAATATGAATATATTAATTGTGATTTTTCATGAAAGATTCTTCCAAATTAATACAGACCTTCCGCACATTTGAATGGATTTTCCTATGCTACACGTTTGGGATTATGTGCAATAGGGTTGAAAAACTATTTCTTGATTATATATCACGAATCGAAAAGTGCATAATATGAAATATAAATTGATTTCTTCTGATTTTTCATGAAAGATTCCTTAAAATAGACGTAGACGTGCCACATCTTCAATGGATTTTCCTATGCTTCATATCGAGGATTGTTTGCAACAGGGTTGAAAATCTATTCCTTGATTAATTATCACAAACTGAATATGAGCATAATTTCGATGAATAGAATATGAATGTATTTCTTCTTATTTTCCATGAAAGATTCTTTTAAATTGACATGGATGTTCCACGCATTTAAAAGGATTTTCCTATGCTACATATATAGGACTGTTTGCCAGAGGGTTGGAAATCTATTTCTTGATTATATATCATGAAACGAATAAGAGCATAATTTTTATGTATAAAAAATAAATATATTTCTTCTGATTTTCCATGAAAGATTCTTTTACATTGACATGGATTTTCCTATGCTACATATCTAGGATTGTTTGCTGCAGGGTTGGAAATCTATTTCTTGATTATTCATAACGTGCCAAATAAGAGCATAAATTTTATGTACTCAACATAATGTAACGCTTGTAATACCGTCCACTTCTAATAACGTAGACTAGAACATTCCTGTACTCCCACTACTGTGTTTGGGACCTAGGAGAAAGCTGCAGGGCCACCCTGCAGCCAGAGTTACATAGTGTCTAGACTACGGCGGACCCTTTGTCACTCCCGTATTTCCACTAAGACAATAAATATCTTTTGAGTTTAAGTGACATCATTTTATTTATAACTATTTCATATTCCCTAAATAAAACGACCCATGACAATTTTGGCGATCCTGCCAGGATCCCTCGAAACGATTCCACGGAATCAAACCCGACGGATCTTGTGAAGAATTTGGAAATTTTTTTGTAGTGCTTTAGTTAAAAAGTGTTGAAGTGGAAAAGTGGAAAAGTGTAATAAAGTGCAGTTACCAAGTGAAAAAAAAAATAAAAAAATGAGATATTCTACGGATTATCGAAACAGCCAATTTTATACTTCACGGTGGCGAAATTTCACTGGTAATCACCAGAGAATACGAAATTAGGCTGAATTAAGTAGGCTTAACAGTAACTCTGTGGATAGAAGTCCCAGTAAAGGGGAGAAGTCGTTTTCTACCTGTGTCACGGCCCAGCTGTATAAAGGGAAAGTTTGGAATTTTCGTCGCTACGGTTCATCAGCAAGAGGAAGAATCTCATCCTGCCAGATTCCATCAAAAGTATGTAAATTGTATTCACGTCATAACGTTCTATTATCGAACAATTGTTTGTTTAGAATTTTATAAATAAGTCAGTCGCATTTATGTAATAACATTCCACGACCAAACAATTGTTTATTCATAACTTTATTACTAATTTAGATTTAAAAAAAAAAATCGCGAAAATAGCTTTTTTTAGAAAATCGCGAATAGAGCATTTTTTTTAGCACGGTAAAAGAGAAAAATTTAATCAAGCTGGCATTCCATACCTATCGACAAAATCTCCGTGAAATCCCTTCCTCTTCCGAAGACGAAAGTTCAGACATTAACGGCCATTTTAATATTATCAACCCTATTCAAAAGGTATTAAAAAAAAATGTCAGATACAGATGCAAGTGCCCTAGAAATTCTATTGAACAAATTAAGCCAGCTCGAGACGATCAAAATTCCTTGTTAAGAAGTATTCAACTCCTGAACGAGGAAAATACCAAAAGAGCGGATGAAATAAAAATACTGGCTCGGAAAAGCGATGCATTGTTGACCGAGGACGAAAGCGCATCCGGTGGAAGGCAGACAGCATCGTCTCACACAGACGATGAAGACGGAGATAACGGCATAGGTTCCGGAAATTTCAGATCGTCCCCCCCCCCACGCGAGCCTCGCGCACGGCTGTAGGTTCTCAACAAAATCTTGAGTTCCTTCCGCTTACACAAATGTCGCGCTCGACTGTAAGTCCGCAGCGACAGCAACCCCCAACGACACTCATCCCTGCTAAAGATCTCATAAGAACGATAGAGGTTCTCAATGGGCATGATGACATTGGGGTACACGATTTTATTCAGGGCGTGAAAAGAGCTCGAGTCCGATGCTCTCAACCCGACCTGCTATTAGACTTTATAATCGCGGAAAAGATAAAGGATCAAGCGAAACAATCTATTAGGCACACGGGAATAGGGTCTTACGAAGATATTTATGAGACTTTAAAAACTAATCTCGCCCCTGTCCATTCAATAGAGTTGTGTAGAAGTCGGTTAGAAAACTGTCGACAAAATAATGATACTGTGCAAACTTATAGTACAAGGTTCCGACAACTACTGAACGCACTCTATTATGCTATACAAACCGAGCATCAACGACCTTCTGAAAGAAATATAGCAATAAAAATAGAAGAGCGTACAGCTATAAAAAGGTACATAATGAACTTACGTGACGAAATAATTATACGGGTACGACCCTTGCAGCCGAAAATATTTTCTAAGGCACTTCAAGACTCTCTAGAAGCCGAAGCATGGCACCGAGAGAGACTGAGGAATACAACATACTCAATGCCAAGATTACCATCTCGAGTCAGTAACCCAACAATCTCACGACCTACTAATTTTGCTCGAAAACCGACCACAAGTTTCACGACACCACAGACGTATAAACCTGCATACGCAAATCCACCAAACCATGGGCTTCCTCTACAACAAATAACTCAAATGACTTGTTTTAATTGCAATAAAATAGGGCACGTCCAAAGTCAGTGTCCGAACCACAAAAAAATTCAGGATTTTCAGCGGAGTCACCACACCAACCGCCCTCCTCAGAGAGTGAATACGCTAAAAGAGATAGAAGAATCGATTGCAGAAACCATCGAACATCGCGAAGAGGAGAAATTCCAGAACGAGTATCCGCAATATCCGGAAGAAGACTGCAATCAACAGTCATCCGAGGAGACGGTTTGGGAGACACAAGATTATTGGTCGACTTAGGATCATCAATAAATCTCATTAAAAGATCTAACGTGCCCAGCAATGCAAAGAAAATTGCCAAGGACAAGAGATTTGTTATGGGCCACGACAAACATGTATCTTCCCACGAAGTGATAATCCCCTACCTAGGAATACAGCATACCTTTCACATCGTTGGAGAAGACTTTCCTATACCAGAAGATGGTATAATGGGATTGCCTTTCTTACACCAGTATAAATACAATCTCACCAATAATGCTTTGTATTTAGATAAGAAAAAACCTGATCTCGAGTATCTCGGACACTCGATAACCTCGGTGGGAGTAAAATCCAATAAGAACAAGTTAAAGGCGGTAATGGAATTCAGACAACCCAGAACTCCAACGGAGGTCAAAAGCTTCCTCGGCTTGTCGGGATACTATAGGAAGTTTATACAAAACTATAGTACTATTGCCAAGCCTTTGACAGAACTTACAAAGGACAAAAATCCCTTTTGCTGGACGCTGCAGTGTCAAGATGCTTTTGACGAGCTGAAAACAATATTGTGTTCAGCCCCAGTCCTAAGATACCCAGACTTCTGAAAAGAGTTCACCTTGACAACTGATGCCTCTAATGTCGGATTGGGAGCCGTTCTGTCCCAGGAAGGCCATCCCTGTTGCTACATTTCCAGGACACTGAACGCGCCTGAAGAAAACTATACTACGACCGAAAAGGAACTCTTAGCCATGGTATGGGCAGTAAAGAGACTACGGCAATATCTGCTAGGAAGAGAGTTTAGAATACAGACTGATCATCAGGCACTTACATGGTTTTTCAATGTGAAGGATCCTTCTTCCAGATTAATGAGATGGAGAGAAAAATTAAAAGAGTACGAATACAAGATTGAATACAAGAAAGGATCGGAAAACCAGGCCGCTGATGCTCTATCGCGTGTTTTCCCCATTCGAAGAGATCTACCACAAGACTCCTTAGAAAATATAGCCATCGACCTTGACGAAAAACTCCCAGGCATCGAAATCTTTGAAAACCCAGGAGAACGAGATTTAGTAACACCTGAACCTGATGAGCAGCCACCAAGGATTCCTACCCCAGAGGAAATGCAAATATTACCACCTCTGGTATATGCACTCGACACTGAAGTCGAAAAGACTAATGAGAAAAGAAAGAAACTGAACGACGATTACTACAGATGGTTTTCTCAACCGACTGAGGCACGAGAGGTCGAAAAGCCGAACGCTAATGGCAAGCTCTGGAGACAACTGATTAAAAGAGAATTTGCCACATCTAGCACGGTGAATATGGGTAGTTACCACGAAACCAAATCGATAACTGCAATAAATTCAGTAGCTCTGGAAACTCTAACCGGAAGCTCGGAATTCTCAGATTACATTTCAATTATCCCACAATTACTAGCACCGAAAGAATGAAATTAAAAACACTCGTCGCTTTCATAGGTCATAAATACCCCCAATTGAAGATACACACCTGTTATCGGTCGACAACAGAATTATCTTAAGAAGAAAAGAAACAGATCATACAAGAGAGTCATGGCTCAGTAACGGCGCAACACTTTGGAGAAAACAAATCCATCGCTAGGGCACGAGAGCTAGGTACATGGACCAATATGGAGGAAGACATCATCAAGTTTGTCAAGTCCTGCGATGTGTGCCAAACTCAAAAGTTAACGCGAATCAAAAGGAAGGCTGAAGGCATTATTCCTGACACCACGACAGATCCAAATGACAAGATTGACATGGACATTTTTGGTCCCCTACCCATGACAAACAAGGGTATTGAGTACATCTTGTCAATCCAGGACATGTTAACAAAATACATTACCCTTATTCCATTGAAAAATGTTACGTCGGAATCCATTGTCGAAAACCTATTCGATCATTACATTTATATATTCGGATCCCCTAAACATATTCTAACATACCAGGGACAGAATTTCCTATCTGAGTTAGTTCAGAACTTCGAGAACCTGTTCAAGATCAGACACGTGAGAACCACAGCTTTCCACCCTCAATCCAATGGAGCCCTTGAGAGGACTCATACAAGTATTAAGGACTTTATAAAAACTGCCATGTCGGATTTACATGTACAATGGGACGATACGCTTAAATTCCTTTGTATGGCCTACAATACAATGACTCACGAAGGAACAGGATTTAGTCCTTTCCAACTAACATTCGGACGAGATGCCAACATACCATCTGCTTTAGCAACGACGCCAAGTTTAAAATACTCCGATCTAATTAAACTTTGGCAAGAACGACATGAACGTTATCTTAATAAAGCAAAAGACAGGATACATAAAAACAAGGAAAAGTACAAAAGACAGCAAGACTCACGAATAGCACTGCCTCAAAGAATCTTCGAACCCGGTGACCTAGTGAAAATTATGAACACTAAAGAAAATAAGCTCAGCCCTGAATGGAAAGGGCCAGCCACTGTTGTTAAAATCTTGCCAAGCAATAATTACGAAATTATATTTAATAACGAAAGAACTATTGTTCACGCGAATCGTTTAAAAGAACAATATTAAATTCTTACAGATGGAGTTCATTTGGTTACTAGCTCTTCTTGGCTTCTCGCATGGGGAATTAACAACTAAATCCCTTGATGATGTCATAGTTTATGCGGAGGACCCAGGAAAAGTTCGTCTATTCCATCAATCCTGGACGCCGATAAATGTAATCGACAGCGACAACTTATACAACCGTCTGCACCAGGTCCATACAGCCTTAGAGCTTGTACAAGAGCAGTGCAATGGGCATTGCTATGAAGCAAGAGAGATACAATTGATAACAGGAAAACTCGATAGAGTAAAACTGCTACACTACAATCTCGATCACATCTTGGGCTATGGTCGACAAAGAAGAGGATTGATAAATGGAATAGGTACCCTCTCTAAAGCATTATTTGGCACTCTAAACGAAGATGATCTTGCTCTCATCAACGCAAATATGTATGAAAACAATTGTCAACGCAACGCCTCAAACCTATGTGGTACCTGTCGCACCCGTCACACAATCAGAACGACTACTCATCGAAGAAACAGAAATTGTTAGACCTAGAAACCTTAGACTTAAAATTAGAGAATAATTTTACTCCAAATCGGGTGGTGTAACGCTTGTAATACCGTCCACTCCTAATAACGTAGACTAGAACATTCCTGTAATCCCACTACTGTGTTCGGGACCTAGGAGAAAGCTGCAGGGCCACCCTGCAGCCAGAGTTACATCGAGTCTAGACTACGGCGGACCCTGTTGTTATAAATTATTACTTCTCAGTTTTCATGAAAGATTCTTGCAAATTGACAAGGACGTTCCACGCATTTGAATGGATTTTCATATGCTACACGTTTGCGATAGTGTGCAACAGGGTTGGAATTCTATTTCATGATTATATATCACGAACCGAATAGGACCATAAATTTGATGTATAAAAAATGAATTTATTTCTTCTGATTTTTCATGAAAGATTCTTTCAAATTGACGAGGAAGTTCCACGCATATGCATGGATTTTCATGTGCTACACGTTTGGGATTGTGTGCAACAGGATTGGAAATCTATTTCTTGATTCTACATCACAAAACTAATAAAAGCATAATTTTTATGTAAAAATTTGAATTCATTTCTTCTGATTTTTTATGAAAGATTCTTTCAAATAGACAGGGACGTTCCACGCATTTGAATCGATTTTCATTTGCTAGAAGTTTGGGATTGTGTGCAACAGGGTTGGAAATATATGGCTTGATTAGTTATAACGTACGAAATAAGAGCATAAATTTCATGTACGAAATATAAATTATTACTTCTCATTTTTCATGCAAAATTCTTTCAAATTGACACGGACGTTCCACGCATTTCTGTGGATTTTCCTGTGCTACGCGTTTGGGATTGTGTGCAACAGTGTTGGAAATCTATTTCTTGATTCTACATCACGCAGCGAATAGGAGCATAATGTTAATGTATAAAATATGAATTTATTTCGTCTGATTTTTCATGAAAGATTCCTTCAAATTGACGCGGAAGTTCCACGCATTTGAATGGATTTTCCTATGCTACACATTTGCGATTGTGTGCAACAGGGTTGGAATTCTACTTCATGATTATATATCACGAACGGAATAGGAGCATAATTTTGATGTATAAAAAATGAATTTATTTCTTCTGATTTTTCTTGAAAGATTCTTTCAAATTGACGCGGAAGCTCCACGCATTTGAATGGATTTTCCTGTGCTACAGGTTTGGGATTGTGTACAACAGGGTTGGAAATCTATGGCTTGATTAGTTATAACGTACGAAATAGGAGCATAAATTTCATGCACTCAATATAAATGATTAATTCTCATTTTTCATGAAAGATTCTTTCAAATTGACACGGACATTCCGCGCATTTGAATGGATTTTCCTATGCTACATATATAGGATTGTTTTCAGCAGGGTTGGAAATCTTTTTCTTGATTATTCATAACGTGCCAAATGAGAGCATAATTTTTATGTACGAAATATAAATTATTACGACACATTTGTCATGAAAGATTTTTTCTAATTGACGCGGCAGTTCCACGCATTTGAATGGATTTTCCTGTGCTACACGTTTGGGATTGTGTGCAACAGGGTTGGAAATCTATTTCTTGATTATATATCAGGAACCGAATAAGAGCTTAATTTTGATGAATAGAATATGAATATATTAATTTTGATTTTTCATATAAGATCTATCAAATCGACACAGACGTTCCAAGCATTTGAATGGATATTCTGATGCTACACGTTAGGGATTGTGTGCAATAGGGTTGGAAATCTTTTTCATGATTATGTATCACGAAACTAATAAGAGCATAATTTTGATGTTTAAAATATAAATATATTTCTTCTGATTTTTCATGAATGATTCTTTCAAATTGACACTGACGTTCCACGCATTTTAATGGATATTCTGATGCTACACGTTAGGGATTGTGTGCAATAGGGTTGGAATTCTACTTCATGATTATATATCACGAACCGAATAGGAGCAGAATTTCGATAAATAGAATATGAATTTATTTCTACTAATTTTTCATGAAAGATCCTTTTAAATTGACAAGGACGTTCCGGGCATTTAAATGGATTTTCCTGTGCTGCACGTATATGATTATGTGCAACACGGTTGAAAATTTATTTCTTGATCATATATCACGAACCGAATAAGAGCATAATTTTGATGAATAGAATATGAATATATTAATTTTGATTTTTCATATAAGATTGTATGAAATCGACACGGACGTTCAAAGCATTTGAATGGATATTCTGATGCTAAACGTTTGGGATTGTGTGCAACAGGGTTTGAAATATATTCCCTGATGAGTTATGACGAACTGAATAAGAGCATAATTTCGATAAATAGAATATGAATGTTTTCCTTCTTATTTTTCATGAAAGCTTCTTTCGAATGGACACGTGCGTTCTGCGCATTTGAACGGATTTTCCTGTGCTGCACGTATATGATTATGTGCAACACGGTTGGAAATCGATTTCGGGATCATATATCACGAACCGAATAACAGCATAATTCTGATGAATAGAATATGAATATATTACTTTTGATTTTTCATGAAAGATTCTTCCAAATTAATACAGACCTTCCACACATTTGAATGGATTTTCCTATGCTACACGGTTGGAAGTGTCTCCAACAGTGTTGGAAATCTATTTCTTGATTATATATGACGAACCGAATAGGAGCATAATTTTGATGTATAAAAAATGAATTTCTTTCTTCTGATTTTGCATGAAAGATTCTTTCAAATTGACGAGCAAGTTACACGCATTTGAAAGGGTTTTCCTGTGCTACACGTTTGGGATTGTGTGCAACAGGGATGAATTCTATTTTATGATTAGATATCACGTACCGAATAGGAACATAAATTTGATGTATAAAATATGAATTCATTTCTTCCGAGTTTTCATAAAAGGTTCCTTCAAATTGATAAGGACGTTCCACGCTCTTGTATGGATTTTCCTATGCTACGCATTTGCGATTGTGTGCAAAAGGGTTGGAATTCTATGGCTTGATTAGTTATGACGTACGAAATAAGAGCATAAATTTCATGTACTCAATATAAATTATTATTTCTCAGTTTTCTTGAAAGATTCTTTCAAATTGACGCGGAAGCTCGACGCATTTGAATGGATTTTCCTGTGCTACACGTTTGGGATTGTGTGCAACAGGGTTGGAAATCTATTTCTTGATTATATTTCACGAAACAAATAAGTAAATAATTTCGATAAATAGAATATGAAAGTATTCCTTCTTATTTTTCATGAAAGATTATTTAGAATGGACAGGGACGTTCCGGGCATTTAAATGGATTTTCCTGTGCTGCACGTATATGATTCTGTGCAACACGGTTGGAAATCTATTTCTTGATCATATATCACGAACCGAATACGAGCATAATTTTGATAAATAGAATATGAATATATTAATTTTGATTTTCCATATAAGATCTATCAAATCGACATGGACGTTCCAATCATTTGAATGGATTTTCCGATGCTACACGTTTGGGATTGTGTGCAACAGGGTTGCAAATCTATTTCTTGATTAAATATCACGAAACGAATAAGAGCATAATTTCGATAAATAGAATATGAATGTATTCCGTCTTATTTTTCATGAAAGATTCTTTTGAATGGACACGGACGTTCCGGGCATTTAAATGGATTGTCCTGTGCTGCACGTATATGATTATGTGCAACACGGTTGGAAATCTATTTCTTGATCATATATCACGAACCGAATAAGAGCATAATTTTGATGAATAGAATATGAATATATTAATTTTGATTTTTCATATAAGATTGTATCAAATCGACACGGACGTTCCAAGCATTTGAATGGATATTCCGATGCTAAACGTTTGGGATTGTGTGCAACAGGGTTGAAAATATATTCCCTGATGAGTTATGACGAACTGAATAAGAGCATAATTTCGATAAATAGAATATGAAAGTTTTCCTTCTTATTTTTCATGAAAGCTTCTTTCGAAGGGACACGTTCGTTCTGCGCATTTGAACGGATTTTCCTGTGCTGCACGTATATGATTATGTGCAACACGGTTGGAAATCGATTTCGCGAAGTTATGTCACGAACCGAATAACAGCATAATTTTGATGTTTAAAATATAAATATATTTCTTCTGATTTTTCATGAATGATTCTTTCAAATTGACGCTGACGTTCCACGCATTTGAATGGATTTTCCTATGCTACACGGTTGGAAGTGTGTCCAAGAGTGTTGGAAATCTATTTCTTGATTATATATCACGAACCGAATAGGAGCATTATCTTGATGTATTAAAAATGAATTTATTTCTTCTGATTTTTCTCGAAAGATTCTTTTAAGTTGACACGGAAGCTCAACGCATTTGAATGGATTTTCCTGTGCTACACGTTTGGGATTGTGAGCAACAGGGTTGGAAATCTATGGCTTGATTAGTTATAACGAACGAAATAGGAGCATAAATTTTATGTACTCAATATAAATTATTAATTCTCATTTTTCATGAAAGATTCTATCAAATTGCCACGGACATTCCGCGCATTTGAATGGATTTCCCTATGCTACATATCTAGGATTGTTTTCAGCAGGGTTGGAAATCTTTTTCTTGATTATTCATAACGTGCCAAATGAGAGCATAATTTTTATGTACGAAATATAAATTATTACGTCTCATTTGTCATGAAAGGATCTTTATAATTAACGCGGAAGTTCCACGGATTTGAATGGATTTTCCTGTGCTACACATTTGGGATTATGTGCAACACGGTTTGAAATCGATTTCGCGATCATATATCACGACCCGAATAACAGCATAATTTTGATGAATAGAATATGAATATATTACTTTTGATTTTTCATGAAAGATTCTTCCAAACTAATACAGACCTTCCACATATTTGAATGGATTTTCCTATGCTACACGGGTGGAAGTGTGTGCAACAGGGTTGGAAATCTATTTCTTGATTATATATCACGAAACGATTAAAAGCATAATTTTCATGTATAAAATATGAATTCATTTCTTCCGATTTTTCATAAAAGGTTCCTTCAAATTGACAAGGACGTTCCACGCACTTGTATGGATTTTCCTATGCTACATATTTGCGATTGTGTGCAAAAGGGTTGGAATTCTATGGCTTGATTAGTTATGACGTACGAAATAAGAGCATACATTTCATGTACTCAATATAAATTATTATTTCTCAGTTTTCATGAAAGGTTCCTTCAAATTGACAGGGACTTCCACGCATTTGATTGGATTTTCCTATGCTACACATTTGCGATTGTGTGCAAAAGGGTTGGAATTCTATGGCTTGATTTGTTATGACGTACGAAATAAGAGCATAAATTTCATGTACTCAATATAAATTATTATTTCTGAGTTTTCTTGAAAGATTCTTTCAAATTGACGCGGAAGCTCCACACATTTGAATGGATTTTCCTGTGCTACACGTTTGGGATTGTGTGCAACAGGGTTGGAAACCTATTTCTTGATTATATATCACGAAACAAATAAGAGCATAATTGTTATACTCAATATAAATTATTACTTCTCAGTTTTCATGAAAGATTCTTTCAAATTGACAGGGACGTTCCACGCATTTGAATGGATTTTCCTATGCTATACGTTTGCGATTGTGTGCAACAGGGTTGGAATTCTATTTCAGGATTGTATATCACTCACGGAATAGGAGCAAAATGTTAATGTATAAAAAAAGAATTTATTTCGTCTGATTTTTCATGAAATTACATATCTGGGATTGTTTGCAGCAGGGTTGGAAATCTATTTCTTGATTATTTATAACGTACGAAATAAGAGCATTATTTTTATATACTCAATATAAATTAATACTCCTCAGTTTTCATGAAAGGTTCCTTCAAATTGACAAGGACGTTCCACGCATTTGATTGGATTTTCCTATGCTACACATTTTCAATTGTGTGTAACAGGGTTGGAATTCTATTTCTTGATCATATATCACGAACCGAATAAGAGCATAATTTTGATGAATAGAATATGAATATATTAATTTTGATTTTTCATATAAGATTGTATCAAATCGACACGGACGTTCCAAGCATTTGAACGGATTTTTCTGTGCTACACGGTTGGAAGTGTGTCCAACAGTGTTGGAAATCTATTTCTTGATTATATATGACGAACCGAATAGGAGCATAATTTTGATATATAAAAAATGAATTTATTTCTTCTGATTTTTCATGAAAGATTCTTTCAAATTTGAATGGGTTTTCCTGTGCTACACGTTTGGGATTGTGTACAACAGGGTTGGACATCTATTTCTTGATTATATATCACGTACCGAATAGGAGCATAATTTTGATGTATAAAATATGAATTTATTTCGTCTGATTTTTCATGAAAGAATGTTTCAAATTAACACGGACATTCCGCGCATTTGAATGGATTTTCCTATGCTACATATCTAGGATTGTTTGCAACAGGGTTGAAATTCTATTTCATGATTATATATCACGAACCGAATAGGAGCATAATTTTGATGAATAAAAAATGTATTTATTTATTCTGATTTTTCATGAAAGATTCTTTCAAATTGACAGGGACGTTCCACGCATTTGAATGGATTTTCCTACGCTATACGTTTGCGATTGTGTGCAACAGGGTTGGAATTCTATTTCAGGATTATATATCACTCACCGAATATGAGCATAATGTTAATGTATAAAAAAAGAATTTATTTCGTCTGATTTTTCATGAACTTACATATCTGGGAATGATTGCAGCAGGGTTGGAAATCTATTTCTTGATTATTTATAACGTGCCAAATGAGAGCATATTTTTTATGTACGAAATATAAATTATTACTTCTCATTTGTCATGAAAGATTCTTTTAAATTGAATCGGACATTCCACGCATTTAACTGGATTTTCTTATGCTACACGTTTGGGATTGTGTGCAACAGTGTTGGAAATCTGTTCTTGATTATATATCACGACCCGAATAACAGCATAATTTTGATGAATAGAATATGAATATATTACTTTTGATTTTTCATGAAAGATTCTTCCAAACTAATACAGACCTTCCACATATTTAAATGGATTTTCCTGTGCTACACGTTTGGGATTGTGTGCAACAGGGTTGGAAATCTATTTCTTGATTATATATCACGAAACGATTAAAAGCATAATTTTTATGTATAAAATATGAATTTATTTCTGCCGATTTTTCATGAAAGGTTCCTTCAAATTGACAAGGACGTTCCACGCATTAGATTGGATTTTCCTATGCTACACGTTTGCGATTGTGTGCAAAAGGGTTGGAATTCTATGGCTTGATTAGTTATGACGTACGAAATAAGAGCATACATTTCATGTACTCAATATAAATTATTATTTCTCAGTTTTCATGAAAGGTTCCTTCAAATTGACAGGGACTTCCACGCATTTGATTGGATTTTCCTATGCTACACATTTGCGATTGTGTGCAAAAGGGTTGGAATTCTATGGCTTGATTTGTTATGACGTACGAAATAAGAGCATAAATTTCATGTACTCAATATAAATTATTATTTCTGAGTTTTCTTGAAAGATTCTTTCAAATTGACGCGGAAGCTCCACACATTTGAATGGATTTTCCTGTGCTACACGTTTGGGATTGTGTGCAACAGGGTTGGAAACCTATTTCTTGATTATATATCACGAAACAAATAAGAGCATAATTGTTATACTCAATATAAATTATTAGATCTCATTTTTCATGAAAGATTCTTTCAAATTGACACGGCGGTTCCACGCATTTGAATGGATTTTCCTATGCTATACGTTTGCGATTGTGTGCAACAGGGTTGGAATTCTATTTCAGGATTGTATATCACTCACGGAATAGGAGCATAATGTTAATGTATAAAAAAAGAATTTATTTCGTCTGATTTTTCATGAACTTACATATCTGGGATTATTTGCAGCAGGGTTGGAAATCTATTTCTTGATTATTTATAACGTACGAAATAAGAGCATTATTTTTATATACTCAATATAAATTAATACTCCTCAGTTTTCATGAAAGGTTCCTTCAAATTGACAAGGACGTTCCACGCATTTGATTGGATTTTCCTATGCTACACATTTTCAATTGTGTGTAACAGGGTTGGAATTCTATTTCTTGATCATATATCACGAACCGAATAAGAGCATAATTTTGATGAATAGAATATGAATATATTAATTTTGATTTTTCATATAAGATTGTATCAAATCGACACGGACGTTCCAAGCATTTGAACGGATTTTTCTGTGCTGCACGTATATGATTATGTGCAACACGGTTGGAAATCGATTTCGGGATCATATATCACGAACCGAATAACAGCATAATTTTGATGAATAGAATATGAATATATTACTTTTGATTTTTCATGAAAGATTCTTCCAAATTAATACAGACCTTCCACACATTTGAATGGATTTTCCTATGCTACACGGTTGGAAGTGTGTCCAACAGTGTTGGAAATCTATTTCTTGATTATATATGACGAACCGAATAGGAGCATAATTTTGATATATAAAAAATGAATTTATTTCTTCTGATTTTTCATGAAAGATTCTTTCAAATTTGAATGGGTTTTCCTGTGCTACACGTTTGGGATTGTGTACAACAGGGTTGGACATCTATTTCTTGATTATATATCACGTACCGAATAGGAGCATAATTTTGATGTATAAAATATGAATTTATTTCGTCTGATTTTTCATGAAAGAATGTTTCAAATTAACACGGACATTCCGCGCATTTGAATGGATTTTCCTATGCTACATATCTAGGATTGTTTGCAACAGGGTTGAAATTCTATTTCATGATTATATATCACGAACCGAATAGGAGCATAATTTTGATGAATAAAAAATGTATTTATTTATTCTGATTTTTCATGAAAGATTCTTTCAAATTGACAGGGACGTTCCACGCATTTGAATGGATTTTCCTACGCTATACGTTTGCGATTGTGTGCAACAGGGTTGGAATTCTATTTCAGGATTATATATCACTCACCGAATATGAGCATAATGTTAATGTATAAAAAAAGAATTTATTTCGTCTGATTTTTCATGAACTTACATATCTGGGAATGATTGCAGCAGGGTTGGAAATCTATTTCTTGATTATTTATAACGTGCCAAATGAGAGCATATTTTTTATGTACGAAATATAAATTATTACTTCTCATTTGTCATGAAAGATTCTTTTAAATTGAATCGGACATTCCACGCATTTAACTGGATTTTCTTATGCTACACGTTTGGGATTGTGTGCAACAGTGTTGGAAATCTGTTCTTGATTATATATCACGAACCGAATCGGAGCATAATTTTGATGTTTAAAATATGAATTTATTTCTTCTGATTTTTCATGTAAGATTCTTTTAAATTGACACGGACGTTTCACGCATTAGAATCGATTTTCCTTTGTTACAAGATTGGGATTGTGTGCAACAGGGTTGGAAATCTATTTCTTGATTATATATCACGAAACGAATATGAGCATAATGTTATATACTCAATATAAATTATTACTTCTCAGTTTTCATGAAAGATTCTTTCAAATTGACTCCGACGTTCCACGCATTTGAATGGATTTTCCTATGCTACATATCTAGGATTGTTTGCATCAGGGTTGGAAATCTATTTCTTGATTAGTTATATCACGAAATGAATAAGAGCATAATTGTTATATACTCAATATAAATTATTTCTTCTGATTTTTCTTGAAAGACTCTATCAAATCGACACGGACGTTCCAAGCATTTGAATGGATTTTCCGATGCTACACGTTGGGGATTGTGTGCAACAAGGTTGGAAATCTATTTCTTGATTATATATCACTCACCGAATACGAGCATAATTCTAATGTATAAACAAAGAATTTATTTCGTCTGATTTTTCATGAACTTACATATCTGGGATTGTTTGCAGCCGGGTTGGAAATCTATTTCTTGATTATATATCACGATACGAATAAGAGCATAATTTTAAAGTGTAAAATATTAATATATTTCTTCTGATTTTTCATGAAAGATTTTTTCAAATTGACGCGAACGTTCCGCGCATTTGAACTGATTTTCCTGTGCTACACGTTTGAGATTGTGTGCAACAGGGTTGGAAATTTATTTCTTGATTATATATAAGGAAACGAATAAGAGCATAATGTTTACGTATAAAATATATAAATATATTTCTTCTGAATTTTCGTGAAAGATTCTTTTAAATAGACACTGACTTCAAACGCATTAGAATGGATTTTCCTAGGCTACACTTTTGCGATTGTGTCCAACAGGGTTGGAATTCTATTTCAGGATTATATATCACGAACCGAATAGGAGCATAATTTTGATGTACAAAAAATTGAATTATTTCTTCTGATTTTTCATTAAAGATTTTTTCAAATTGACACGGACATTCCGCGCATTTGAATGGATTTTCCTGTGCTACACGTTTGGGATTGTGTGCAACAGGGTTGGAAATCTATTTCTTGATTATTCATAACGTGCCAAATAAGAACATAATTTTTAAGTACGAAATATAAATTATTACTTCTCATTTGTCATGAAAGATTCTTTCAAATTGACATGGACGTTCCGGGCATTTGAATGGATTTTCCCATGCTATACGTTTGCGATTGTGTGCAAAAGGGTTGAAATTCTATTTCATGATTATATATCACGAACCGAATAGGAGCATAATTTTGATGAATAAAAAATGTATTTATTTATTCTGATTTTTCATGAAAGATTCTTTCAAATTGACAGGGACGTTCCACGCATTTGAATGGATTTTCCTATGCTACACGTTTGCGATTGTGTGCAACAGGGTTGGAATTCTATTTCATGATTATATATCACTCACCCAATAGGAGCATAATGTTAATGTATAAAAAAAGAATTTATTTCGTCTGATTTTTCATGAACTTACATATCTGGGATTGATTGCAGCAGGGTTGGAAATCTATTTCTTGATTATTTATAACGTACGAAATAAGAGCATAAATTTTATGTACTCAATATAAATTATAACTTCTCATTTTTCATGAAAGATTCTTTCAAATTGACAGGGACGTTCCGGGCATTTGAATGTATTTTCGTATGCTACACGTTTGCGATTGTGTGCAAAAGGGTTGGAATTCTATTTCATGATTATATATCACGAAACGAATAAGAGCATAATTGTTATATACTCAATATAAATTATTACTTCTCAGTTTTCATGAAAGATTCTTTCAAAATGACAGGGACGTTCAACGCATTTGAATGGATTTTCCCATGCTACACGTTTGGGAATGTGTGCAAAAGGGTTGGAAAACTATTTCTTGATTATATATCACGAAACAAATAAGAGCATAATGTTAATGTATAAAAAAAGAATTTATTTCGTCTGATTTTTCATGAACTTACATATCTGGGATTATTTGCAGCAGGGTTGGAAATCTATTTCTTGATTATTTATAACGTACGAAATAAGAGCATTATTTTTATATACTCAATATAAATTATTACTTCTCTGTTTTCATGAAAGATTCTTCCAAATTGACATGGACGTTCCGGGCATTTGAATGGATTTTCCCATGCTATACGTTTGCGATTGTGTGCAAAAGGGTTGAAATTCTATTTCATGATTATATATCACGAACCGAATAGGAGCATAATTTTGATGAATAAAAAATGTATTTATTTATTCTGATTTTTCATGAAAGATTCTTTCAAATTGACAGGGACGTTCCACGCATTTGAATGGATTTTCCTATGCTACACGTTTGCGATTGTGTGCAACAGGGTTGGAATTCTATTTCATGATTATATATCACTCACCCAATAGGAGCATAAGTTTAATGTATAAAAAAAGAATTTATTTCGTCTGATTTTTCATGAACTTACATATCTGGGATTGATTGCAGCAGGGTTGGAAATCTATTTCTTGATTATTTATAACGTACGAAATAAGAGCATAAATTTTATGTACTCAATATAAATTATAACTTCTCATTTTTCATGAAAGATTCTTTCAAATTGACAGGGACGTTCCGGGCATTTGAATGTATTTTCGTATGCTACACGTTTGCGATTGTGTGCAAAAGGGTTGGAATTCTATTTCATGATTATATATCACGAAACGAATAAGAGCATAATTGTTATATACTCAATATAAATTATTACTTCTCAGTTTTCATGAAAGATTCTTTCAAAATGACAGGGACGTTCAACGCATTTGAATGGATTTTCCCATGCTACACGTTTGGGAATGTGTGCAAAAGGGTTGGAAAACTATTTCTTGATTATATATCACGAAACAAATAAGAGCATAATGTTAATGTATAAAAAAAGAATTTATTTCGTCTGATTTTTCATGAACTTACATATCTGGGATTGTTTGCAGCAGGGTTGGAAATCTATTTCTTGATTATTTATAACGTACGATATAAGAGCATTATTTTTATATACTCAATATAAATTATTATTCCTCAGTTTTCATGAAAGATTCTTTGAAATTGACAGGGACGTTCCGGGCATTTGAATGGATTTTCCCATGCTATACGTATGCGATTGTGTGCAACAGGGTTGAAATTCTATTTCATGATTATATATCACGAACCGATTTGGAGCATAATTTTGATGAATAAAAAATGTATTTATTTATTCTGATTTTTTATGAAAGATTCTTTCAAATTGACAGGGACGTTCCACGCATTTGAATGGATTTTCCTATGCTACACGTTTGCGATTGTGTGCAACAGGGTTGGAATTCTATTTCATGATTATATATCACTCACCCAATAGGAGCATAATGTTAATGTATAAAAAAAGAATTTATTTCGTCTGATTTTTCATGAACTTACATATCTGGGATTGATTGCAGCAGGGTTGGAAATCTATTTCTTGATTATTTATAACGTACGAAATAAGAGCATAAATTTTATGTACTCAATATAAATTATTACTTCTCAGTTTTCATGAAAGGTTCCTTCAAATTGACAAGGACGTTCCACGCATTTGCATGGATTTTCCTATGCTACACGTTTGCGATTGTGTGCAACAGGGTTGGAATTCTACTTTATGATTATATATCACGAACAGAATAGGTGCATAATTTTGATGTATAAAAAATGAATTTATTTCTTCTGATTTTTCTTGAAAGATTCTTTCAGATTGACGCGGAAGCTACACGCATTTGAATGGATTTTCCTGTGCTACACGTTTGGGATTGTGTGCAACAGGGTTGGAAATCTATGGCTTGATTAGTTATAATGTACGAAATAGGAGCAAAAATTTCATGTACTCAATATAAATTATTACTTCTCAATTTTCATGAAAGGTTCCTTCAAATTGACAAGGACGTTCCACGCATTTGTATGGATTTTCCTATGCTACACATTTGCGATTGTGTGCAAAAGGGTTGGAATTCTATGGCTTGATTAGTTATGATGTACGAAATAAGAGCATAAATTTCATATACTCAATATAAATTATTACTTCTCAGTTTTCATGAAAGATTCATGAAAGATTCATGAAAGAATTGACAAGGACGATCCACGAATTTGAATGGATTTTCCTGTGCTACACGTTTGGGATTGTGTGCAATAGGGTTTGAAATCTTTTTCATGATTATATATCACGAACCGAATAGGCACCGTGCGAAGTCATGGTAGGGAGAGTTAAATCGACGCCAGCGCACGCAGTGGATAATTTAAGCGTTAAAGGAGGCTGTTTTATATTTCCGAGCAATCAAAATACATGTGCAAATCTAAATTTTGTTTTAATTTAAAAAATATAGCTGAAATGAGCCACCGAAGTTGTTGTGTTGTGAATTGTAAAAATACAAGCAGCAAAAGTGAGTGTAAATTTTATAAATTTCCAACGTCTAAATGGAAAATAAATCAAAGGAATAAGTGGGTATACCTGCAGTAAGAAGGCAAAAGTTATTATTTCTACGGAACTCTTGGACATCTCGTACATGTTCTGATAGAACAAGATTTTTACCTTTAATTTTCGTTTGTGTTTGAAATTCTATTGTATGTTTAATTGATTGAAAACTTGTTTTAATAATTATATCCATGATGAATTTGAATCTGAAAATAAACAATTAATATTTATTCACTCAACAAGTGCCTAAAACTGTCATCATGAAATTACAATTTAATTCTTTATTATTTTTCTAGTCTGTTTTGATCTGTTATTAACTTAAAGTAGTCGTCATGCCAAAAAACAGTCTCTGGAAAAAGAAGTTTTTCTATGATTTCAAGACTGAGAATTATATCATCAGCCGTGTCATATGTAAGAAAAAACACTCTTTTTAATGAAAAAATTTAAAAATTACGAAAAATAATATCTTAATAATGTTTTTTATAATAGGATATTTCTTTACTATCGCTTCTTACCAATTTTTTGAAAATGATTGAAGTTTCTTAAATCATAGCATATTTTTTCGGGGGAAATATTCTCTACAACTTAACGGTTTCCAATTTTTGAAAATAAATCAATTATTATCAAATACAGCAATTTGTTTATAATAAATTTGTTTTGGAAAATTGATTTTTAATTATTCCAGCCATTAAAGAATTTATTTTCAAAAAATGAAAACGGTCAAGTTGTAGAGAATATTTTCCCGAAAAATTAAGCAATGATTTAAGAAACTTCAATCATTTTTTAAAAATTGGTAAGAAGCGATAGTAAGGAAAAATCCTATTACAAAAAACATTATTAAAAAATTATTTTTCGTAATTTTTAAATTTTTTCATTAAAAAGAGTGTCTTTCCTTACATATGACACGGCTGATGTTATAATTTCCAGTCTTGAAATCATAGAAAAACTTCTTTTTCCAGAGACTGATTTTTGGCACGACAACTACCTTAACCTTTTATTTACTGGTTTCTATATCATTTTTATTATGGAAAATACTTACTTTTTACTGCTGATTTCACACAAATACTTCACCAGGAAAAACAATCGAATTCTAAAGTGAATCAAATTGTTTTTTTGTTTGCTTTTTTATTGATAATAAACATTTTTATAACTAAGTCCCATTATAATACATTGTAAAAGTTCTCGAACAGCCTCCTTTAGTACACTCATGCTATGGCGCTGCAGTCACGCACGGTGCATATAGGAGCATAATCTTGATGTATAAAAAATGAATTTATTTCTTCTGATTTTTCTTGAAAGACTCTTTCAAATTGAAGCGGAAGCTCCACGCATTTGAATTGATTTTCCTGTGCTACACGTTTGGGATTGTGTGCAACAGGGTTTGAAATCTATGGCTTGATTATTTATAACGTACGAAATAGGAGCATAAATTTTATGTAGTCAAAATAAATTATTAATTCTCATTTTTCATGAAAGATTCTTTCAAATTGACACGGACATTCCGCGCATTTGAATGGATTTTCCTACGCTACATATCTAGGATTGTTCTCAGCAGGGTTGGAAATCTTTTTCTTAATTATTCATAACGTGCCAAATGAGAGCATAATTTTAATGTACGAAATATAAATTATTACGTCTCATTTGTCATGAAAGATTCTTTCTAATTGGCACGGAAGTTCCACGCATTTGAATGGATTTTCCTAAGCTACACGTAAATGATTATGTGCAACACGGTTGGAAATCTATTTCTTGATCATATATTACGAACCGAATGAGAGTATAATTTTGATGAATAGAATATGAAATATTAATTTTGATTTTTCATATAAGATCTATCAAATCGACATGGACGTTCCAAGCATTTGAATGGATTTTCCGATGCTACACGTTTGGGATTGTGTGCATCAGGGTTGGAATTCTATTTCATGATTATATATCACGATTCGAATAGGAGCATAATTTTTATGCATAAAATAAAAATATATTCCTTCCGATTTTTCATGAAAGATTCTTTGAAATTGACAAGGACGTTCCACGCATTTGAATGGATTTTCCGATGCTACACGTTTGGGATTGTGTGCAAAAGGGTTGGAAATCTATTTCTTGATTACATATCACGATACGAATAAGAGCATAATTTTAAAGTGTAAAATATTAATATATCTCTTCTGATTTTTCATGAAAGATTTTTTCAAATTGACGCGAACGTTCCGAGCATTTGAATGGATTTTCCTGTGCTACACGTTTGAGATTGTGTGCAACAGGGTTGGAAATTTATTTCTTGATTATATATAAGGAAACGAATAAGAGCATAATGTTTACGTATAAAATATATAAATATATTTCTCCTGAATTTTCGTAAAAGATTCTTTTAAATAGACACGGACTTCAAACGCATTAGAATGGATTTTCCTAGGCTACAGTTTGGGATTGTGTGCAACAGGATTGGAAATCTATTTCTTGATTATATATCACGAACTCCATAGGAGCATAATTTTGACGTATAAAGTATTAATTTATTTCTTCTGATTTTTCAAGAAAGATTTTTCAAATTGACACGGACATTCCGCGCATTTGAATGGATTTTCCTGTGCTACACGTTTGGGATTGTGTGCAACAGGGTTGGAAATCTATTTCTTGATTATTCATAACGTGCCAAATAAGAACAGAAGTGTTAAGTACGAAATATAAATTATTACTTCTCATTTGTCATGAAAGATTCTTTCAAATTGACACTGACGTTCCACGCATTAGAATGGATTTTCCTAGGCTACAGTTTGGGATTGTGTGCAACAGGATTGGAAATCTATTTCTTGATTATATATCACGAACTCCATAGGAGCATAATTTTGACGTATAAAGTATTAATTTATTTCTTTTGATTTTTCATGAAAGATTCTTTTAAATTGACACGGACGTTCCACGCATTTAAATGGATTCTCCTGTGTTACACGTTTGCGATTGTGTGCAACAGGTTTGGAAATCTATTTCTTGATTATATATCACGAACTCAATAGGTGCATAATTTTGATGTATAAAAAATAAATTTTTTTTCTTCTGATTTTTCATGGAAGATTTTTTTAAATTGACACGGACGTTCAACGCATTTGAATGGATTTTCCTATGCTAAACGTTTGCGATTGTGTGTAACCGGGTTGGAAATTTATTTCTTGATTATATATTACGATGTGAATAAGAGCATAATTTTTATGTGTAAAATATAAATATATTTCTTCTGATTTTTCATGAAAGATTCTTTTACATAGACGTGGACTTCAAACGCATTTGAATCGATTTTCCTATGCTAGAAGTTTGGGATTGTGTGCAACAGGGTTGGAAATCTATTTCTTGATTATATATCACGCACCGAATAGGGGGATAATGTTAATGTATAAAATATCAATTTATTTCGTCTGATTTTTTATGAAGGAATGTTTCAAATTGACACGGACATTCCGCGCATTTGAATGGATTTTCCTATGCTACATATCTAGGATTGTTTTCAGCAGGGTTGGAAATCTTTTTCTTAATTATTCATAACGTGCCAAAGGAGAGCATAATTTTTATGTACGAAATATAAATTATTACTTCACATTTGTCATGAAGGAATGTTTCAAATTGACACGGACATTCCGCGCATTTGAATGGATTTTCCTATGCTACATATCTAGGATTGTTTTCAGCAGGGTTGGAAATCTTTTTCTTAATTATTCATAACGTGCCAAAGGAGAGCATAATTTTTATGTACGAAATATAAATTATTACGTCTCATTTGTCACGAAAGATTCTTTCTAATTGACACGGAAGTTCCACGAATTTGAATGGATTTTCCTGTGCTACACGTAAATGATTATGTGCAACACGGTTGGAATTCTATTTCATGAATATATATCACAAAAAAATTGGAGCATAATTTTGATGCATAAAATATAAATATTTTCCTTCCGATTTTTCATGAAAGATTCTTTGAAATTGTCACGGACGATCCACGTATTTGAATGGATTTTCATGTGCGACATGTATGGTATTATGTGCAAAAGGGTTGGAAAACTATTTCTTGATTATATATCACGATACGAATAAGAGCATAATTTTTATGTATAAAATATAATTATATTTCATCTGATTTTTCATGAAATATTCTTTTACATTGACACGGACGTTCCACGCATTTGAATGGATTTATCGATGCTACACGTTTGAGAATGTGCGCAAAAGGGTTGGAAAACTATTTCTTGATTATATATCACGAACTCAATAGGAGCATAATTTTGATGTATAAAATATGAATTTATTTCTTCTGATTTTTCATGACAGATTCTTTGAAATTGACACGGACGTTCCACGCATTTGAATGGATTTATCGATGCTACACGTTTGGGATTGTGTGCAACAGGGTTGGAAATCTATTTTTGATTATATATCACGAACTCAATAGGAGCATAATTTTGATGTATAAAATATGAATTTATTTCTTCTAATTTTTCATGACAGATTCTTTGAAATTGACACGGACGTTCAACCCATTTCAATGGATTTTCCTGTGTTACACGTTTGAGATTGTGTGCAACAGGGTTGGAAATTTATTTCTTGATTATATATAAGGAAACGAATAGGAGCATAATTTTGATGTACAAAAAATTGATTTATTTCTTCTGATTTTTCATGAAAGATTTTTTCAAATTGACACGGACATTCCGCGCATTTGAATGGATTTTCCTGTGCTACACGTTTGGGATTGTGTGCAACAGGGTTGGAAATCTATTTCTTGATTATTCATAACGTGCCAAATAAGAACATAATTTTTAAGTACGAAATATAAATTATTAATTCTCATTTTTCATGAAAGATTCTTTCAAATTGACACGGACATTCCGCGCATTTGAATGGATTTTCCTATGCTACATATCTAGGATTGTTTTCAGCAGGGTTGGAAATCTTTTTCTTAATTATTCATAACGTGCCAAATGAGAGCATAATTTTTATGTACGAAATATAAATTATTACGTCTCATTTGTCATGAAAGATTCTTTCTAATTGACACGGAAGTTCCACGCATTTGAATGGATTTTCCTGTGCTACACGTAAATGATTATGTGCAACACGGTTGGAAATCTATTTCTTGATCATATATTACGAACCGAATGAGAGCATAATTTTGATGAATAGAATATGAAATATTTCTTCTGATTTTTCTAGAAAGATTTTTTCAAATTGACGCGAACGTTCCGAGCATTAGAATGGATTTTCCTGTGCTACACGTTTGAGATTGTGTGCAACAGGGTTGTCATTCTATTTCATGATTATATATCACGAAGCAAATAAGAGCATAATTTTTATGTACCAAATATAATTTTATTTCTTCTGATTTTTCACGAAAGATTCTTTTAAATTGACACGGACGTTCAATCCATTTCAATGGATTTTCCTGTGTTACACGTTTAAGATTGTATGCAACACGGTTGGAAATCTATTTTTGATTATATATCACGAACTCAATAGGAGCATAATTTTGATGTATAAAATATGAATTTATTTCTTCTGATTTTGCATGACAGAATCTTTGAAATTGACACGGACGTTCCACGCATTTGAATGGATTTTCCCATGCTACACGTTTGCGATTTTGTGCAACAGGGTTGGAATTCTATTTCATGATTATATATCACGAAACAAATAAGAGCATAATTTTTATGTATCAAATATAAATTTATTTCTTCTGATTTTTCACGAAAGATTCTTTCAAATTGACACGGACTTTGGGATTGTTTGCGACAAGGTTGGAAATCTATTTATTGATTATATATCACGAACTCAATAGGAGCATAATTTTGATGTATAAAATATGAATTTATTTCTTCTGATTTTTCATGAAAGATTCTTTGAAATTGACACGGACGTTCCGCGCATTTGAATGGATTTTCCTGTGTTACACGTTTGGGATTGTAAGCAACAGGGTTGGAAATCTATTTCTTGATTATATATCACGATACGAATAAGAGCATAATTTTTATGTACAAAATATAAATATACTTCTTCTGATTTTTTATGAAAGATACATTTACATTGACACTGACGTTCCACTCATTTAAATGGATTTTGGTGTTTTACGCGTTTGGGCTTCTGTGCAACAGGGTTTGCAATCTATTTCTTGATTATATATCACGAACTCAATAGGAGCATAATTTTGATGTATAAAATATGAATTTATTTCTTCTGATTTTTCATGAAAGATTCTTTGAAATTGACACGGACGTTCCGCGCATTTGAATGGATTTTCCTATGCTACACGTTTGGGAATGCGTGCTAAAGGGTTGGAAAACTATTTCTTGATTATATATCAGGAACTCAATAGGTGCATAATTTTGATGTATAAAATATGCATTTATTTCTTGCAATTTTTCATCAAAGTTTCTTTTAAATTGACACGGACGTTCAACGCATTTGAATGGATTTTCCTGTGTTACACGTTTGGGATTGTGTGCAATAGGGTTGGAAATCTATTTCTTGATTATATATCACGATACGAATAAGAGCATAATTTTTATGTATAAAATATAAATATATTTCTTCTGATTTTTCATGAAAGATTCTTTTACATTGACGTGCACTTCAAACGCATTTGAATCGATTTTCCTATGTTACAAGTTTGGGTTTTTGTGCAACAGGGTTGGAAATACATTTCGTGATTATTCATAACGTTCCAAATCAGAGCATAATTTTTATGAACGAAATATAAATTATTACTTCTCATTTGTGATGAAATATTCTTTCAAATTTACATGGACGTTCCACGCATTTGAATGGATTTTCCTATGCTAGACGTTTGCGATTGTGTGCAGCAGGGTTAGAAATCTATTTCTTGATTATTCATAACGTGCCAAATAAGAGCATAATTTTTATGAACGAAATATAAATTATTACTTCTCATTTGTCATGAAAGATACTTTCAAATTGACACGGACGTTCCACGCATTTGATTGGAGTTTCCTATGCTACACGTTTGGGATTGTGTGCGGCAGGGTTGGAAATATATTCCCTAAAGTGTTATCACGTACCGAATAGGAGCATAATTTTGATGTATAAAATATGAATATATTTCTTCTGATTTTTCATGAAAGATTCTTTTACATTGACGTGGAATTCAAACGCATTTGAATGGATTTTCCTATGCTACACGTTTGGGAATGTGTGCAAAAGGATTGGAAAACTATTTCTCGATTATATACGACGAACTCAATAGGAGCATAATTTTGATGTATAAAATATTAATTTATTTCTTCTGATTTTTCATGAAAGATCCTTTTAAATTGACACGGACGTTCAACGCATTTGAATGGATTTTCCTGTGTTACGCGTTTGCGATTGTGTGCATCAGAGTTGGAATTCTATTTCATGATTATATATCACGATTCGAATAGGAGCATAATTTTTATGCATAAAATAAAAATATATTCCTTCCGATTTTTCATGAAAGATTCTTTGAAATTGACAAGGACGTTCCACGCATTTGAATGGATTTTCCTATGCTACACGTTTGGGAATGTGTGCAAAAGTATTGGAAAACTATTTCTTGATTATATATGACGAACTCAATAGGAGCATAATTTTGATGTATAAAATATTAATTTATTTCTTCTGATTTTTCATGAAAGATTCTTTTAAATTGACACGGACGTTGAACGCATTTGAATGGATTTTCCTGTGTTACGTGTTTGGGATTGTGTGGGGCAGGGTTGGAAATATATTCCCTAAAGTGTTATCACGTACCGAATAGGAGCATAATTTTGATGTATAAAATATGAATTCATTTCTTCTGATTTTTCATGAAGGATACTTTTACATTGACACAGACGTTCCACGCATTTGAGTGGATTTTCCTATACTACAAGTTCGGGTATGTGTGCAAAAGTGTTTGAAAACTATTTCTTGATTATATATCACGAACTAAATAGGAGCATAATTTTGATGTATAACATATTAATTTATTTCTTGCGATTTTTCAAGAAAGATTCTTTTAAATTGACACGGACGTTCAACGCATTTGAATGGAATTTCCTGTGTTGCAAGTTTGGGATTGTGTGCAACAGGGTTGGAAATCTATTCCTTGATTATATATCACGATACGAATAAGAGCATAATTTTTATGTATAAAATATAAATATATTTCTTCTGATTTTTCATGAAAGATTCTTTTACATTGACAAGGACGTTCCAAGCATTTAAATGGATTTTCCTGTGTTACACGTTTGGGATTGTGTGCAACAGGGTTGGAAAACTATTTCTTGATTATATATCACGAACTCAATAGGAGCATAATTTTGATGTATAACATATTAATTTATTTCTTCTGATTTTTCATGAAAGATTCTTTTACATTGACAGGGACGTTACACGCATTTAAATGGATTTTCCTGTGTTACACGTTTGGGATTGTGTGCAACAGGGTTGGAAAACTATTTCTTGATTATATATCACGAACTCAATAGGAGCATAATTTTGATGTATAAAATATGAATTTATTTCTTCTGATTTTTCATGACAGATTCTTTGAAATTGACACGGACGTTCCACGCATTTGAATGGATTTTCCTATGCTACACGTTTGCGATTGTGTGCAACAGGGTTGGCATTCTATTTCATGATTATATATCACGAAGCAAATCAGAGCATAATTTTTATGTATTAAATATAATTTTATTTCTTCTGATTTTTCACGAAAGATTCTTTTATATTGACACGGACGTTCAACCCATTTCAATGGATTTTCCTGTGTTACACGTTTGGGATTGTGTGCAAAAGTGTTTGAAAACTATTTCTTGATTATATATCACGAACTCAATAGGAGCATAATTTTGATGTATAACATATTAATTTATTTCTTCTGATTTTTCAAGAAAGATTCTTTTACATTGACACGGACGTTCCACGCATTTAAATGGATTTTCCTGTGTTACACGTTTGGGATTGTGCGCAACAGGGTTGGAAAACTATTTCTTGATTATATATCACGAACTCAATAGGAGCATAATTTTGATGTATAAAATATGAATTTATTTCTTCTGATTTTTCATGACAGATTCTTTTACATTGACACGGACGTTCCACGCATTTAAATGGATGTTCCTGTGTTACACGTTTGGGATTGTGTGCAACAGGGTTGGAAAACTATTCCTTGCTTATATATCAGGAACTCAATAGGAGCATAATTTTGATGTATAAAATATGAATTCATTTCTTCTGATTTTTCATGACAGATTCTTTTACATTGAAACGGAGGTTCCACGCATTTGAATGGATTTTCCTATGCTACACGTTTGGGAATGTGTGCAAAAGTGTTTGAAAACTATTTCTTGATTAAATATCACGATACGAATAAGAGCATAATTTTTATGAACGAAATATAAATTATAACTTCTCATTTGTCATGAAATATACTTTCAAATTGACATGGACGTTCCAAGCATTTGAATGGAATTTCCCATGCCATACGATTGCGGTTGTGTGCAGCAGGGTTGGAAATCTATTTCTTGATTATTCATAAGCTGCCAAATAAGTGCATAATTTTTATGTACGAAATATAAATTATTACATCTCATTAGTCATGAAAGATTCTTTCAAATTGGCATGGACGTTGAACGCATTTGAATGGATTTTCCTATGCTAGACGTTTGCGATTGTGTGGGGCAGGGTTGGAAATATATTCCCTAAAGTGTTATGACGTAACGAATAGGAGCATAATTTTGATGTATAAAATATGAATTTATTTCTTCTGATTTTTCATGAAAGATACTTTTCATTGACACGGACGTTCCACGCATTTGAATGGATTTTCCTATGCTACACGTTTGCGATTGTGTGCAACAGGGTTGGCATTCTATTTCATGATTATATATCACGAAGCAAATCAGAGCATAATTTTTATGTATTAAATATAATTTTATTGCTTCTGATTTTTCACGAAAGATTCTTTTATATTGACACGGACGTTCAACCCATTTCAATGGATTTTCCTATGCTACAAGTTCGGGAATGTGTGCAAAAGTGTTTGAAAACTATTTCTTGATTATATATCACGAACTCAATAGGAGCATAATTTTGATGTATAACATATTAATTTATTTCTTCTGATTTTTCAAGAAAGATTCTTTTAAATTGACATGGACGTTCAACGCATTTGAATGGATTTTCCTGTGTTACAAGTATGGGATTGTGTGCAGAGGGTTGGAAATCTATTTCTTGATTATATATCACGATACGAATAAGAGCATAATTTTTATGTATAAAATATGAATATATTTCTTCTGATTTTTCATGAAAGATTCATTTACATTGACGCGAACGTTCCGAGCATTAGAATGGATTTTCCTGTGCTACACGTTTGAGATTGTGTGCAACAGGGTTGTCATTCTATTTCATGATTATATATCACGAAGCAAATAAGAGCATAATTTTTATGTACCAAATATAATTTTATTTCTTCTGATTTTTCACGAAAGATTCTTTTAAATTGACACGGACGTTCAATCCATTTCAATGGATTTTCCTGTGTTACACGTTTAAGATTGTATGCAACACGGTTGGAAATCTATTTTTGATTATATATCACGAACTCAATAGGAGCATAATTTTGATGTATAAAATATGAATTTATTTCTTCTGATTTTGCATGACAGAATCTTTGAAATTGACACGGACGTTCCACGCATTTGAATGGATTTTCCCATGCTACACGTTTGCGATTTTGTGCAACAGGGTTGGAATTCTATTTCATGATTATATATCACGAAACAAATAAGAGCATAATTTTTATGTATCAAATATAAATTTATTTCTTCTGATTTTTCACGAAAGATTCTTTCAAATTGACACGGACTTTGGGATTGTTTGCGACAAGGTTGGAAATCTATTTATTGATTATATATCACGAACTCAATAGGAGCATAATTTTGATGTATAAAATATGAATTTATTTCTTCTGATTTTTCATGAAAGATTCTTTGAAATTGACACGGACGTTCAACGCATTTGAATGGATTTTCCTGTGTTACACGTTTGGGATTGTAAGCAACAGGGTTGGAAATCTATTTCTTGATTATATATCACGATACGAATAAGAGCATAATTTTTATGTACAAAATATAAATATACTTCTTCTGATTTTTCATGAAAGATTCTTTTACATTGACACCGACGTTCCACGCATTTAAATGGATTTTCCTGTGTTACACGTTTGGGATTGTGTGCAACAGGGTTGGAAATCTATTTATTGATTATATATCACGAACTCAATAGGAGCATAATTTTGATGTATAAAATATGAATTTATTTCTTCTGATTTTTCATGAAAGATTCTTTGAAATTGACACGGACGTTCCGCGCATTTGAATGGATTTTCCTATGCTACACGTTTGGGAATGCGTGCTAAATGGTTGGAAAACTATTTCTTGATTATATATCAGGAACTCAATAGGTGCATAATTTTGATGTATAAAATATGCATTTATTTCTTGCAATTTTTCATCAAAGTTTCTTTTAAATTGACACGGACGTTCAACGCATTTGAATGGATTTTCCTGTGTTACACGTTTGGGATTGTGTGCAATAGGGTTGGAAATCTATTTCTTGATTATATATCACGATACGAATAAGAGCATAATTTTTATGTATAAAATATAAATATATTTCTTCTGATTTTTCATGAAAGATTCTTTTACATTGACGTGCACTTCAAACGCATTTGAATCGATTTTCCTATGTTACAAGTTTGGGTTTTTGTGCAACAGGGTTGGAAATACATTTCGTGATTATTCATAACGTTCCAAATCAGAGCATAATTTTTATGAACGAAATATAAATTATTACTTCTCATTTGTGATGAAATATTCTTTCAAATTTACATGGACGTTCCACGCATTTGAATGGATTTTCCTATGCTAGACGTTTGCGATTGTGTGCAGCAGGGTTAGAAATCTATTTCTTGATTATTCATAACGTGCCAAATAAGAGCATAATTTTTATGAACGAAATATAAATTATTACTTCTCATTTGTCATGAAAGATACTTTCAAATTGACACGGACGTTCCACGCATTTGATTGGAGTTTCCTATGCTACACGTTTGGGATTGTGTGCGGCAGGGTTGGAAATATATTCCCTAAAGTGTTATCACGTACCGAATAGGAGCATAATTTTGATGTATAAAATATGAATATATTTCTTCTGATTTTTCATGAAAGATTCTTTTACATTGACGTGGAATTCAAACGCATTTGAATGGATTTTCCTATGCTACACGTTTGGGAATGTGTGCAAAAGTATTGGAAAACTATTTCTCGATTATATACGACGAACTCAATAGGAGCATAATTTTGATGTATAAAATATTAATTTATTTCTTCTGATTTTTCATGAAAGATCCTTTTAAATTGACACGGACGTTCAACGCATTTGAATGGATTTTCCTGTGTTACGCGTTTGCGATTGTGTGCATCAGAGTTGGAATTCTATTTCATGATTATATATCACGATTCGAATAGGAGCATAATTTTTATGCATAAAATAAAAATATATTCCTTCCGATTTTTCATGAAAGATTCTTTGAAATTGACAAGGACGTTCCACGCATTTGAATGGATTTTCCTATGCTACACGTTTGGGAATGTGTGCAAAAGTATTGGAAAACTATTTCTTGATTATATATGACGAACTCAATAGGAGCATAATTTTGATGTATAAAATATTAATTTATTTCTTCTGATTTTTCATGAAAGATTCTTTTAAATTGACACGGACGTTGAACGCATTTGAATGGATTTTCCTGTGTTACGTGTTTGGGATTGTGTGGGGCAGGGTTGGAAATATATTCCCTAAAGTGTTATCACGTACCGAATAGGAGCATAATTTTGATGTATAAAATATGAATTCATTTCTTCTGATTTTTCATGAAGGATACTTTTACATTGACACAGACGTTCCACGCATTTGAGTGGATTTTCCTATACTACAAGTTCGGGAATGTGTGCAAAAGTGTTTGAAAACTATTTCTTGATTATATATCACGAACTAAATAGGAGCATAATTTTGATGTATAACATATTAATTTATTTCTTGCGATTTTTCAAGAAAGATTCTTTTAAATTGACACGGACGTTCAACGCATTTGAATGGAATTTCCTGTGTTGCAAGTTTGGGATTGTGTGCAACAGGGTTGGAAATCTATTCCTTGATTATATATCACGATACGAATAAGAGCATAATTTTTATGTATAAAATATAAATATATTTCTTCTGATTTTCATGAAAGATTCTTTTACATTGACAAGGACGTTCCAAGCATTTAAATGGATTTTCCTGTGTTACACGTTTGGGATTGTGTGCAACAGGGTTGGAAAACTATTTCTTGATTATATATCACGAACTCAACAGGAGCATAATTTTGATGTATAACATATTAATTTATTTCTTCTGATTTTTCATGAAAGATTCTTTTACATTGACAGGGACGTTACACGCATTTAAATGGATTTTCCTGTGTTACACGTTTGGGATTGTGTGCAACAGGGTTGGAAAACTATTTCTTGATTATATATCACGAACTCAATAGGAGCATAATTTTGATGTATAAAATATGAATTTATTTCTTCTGATTTTTCATGACAGATTCTTTGAAATTGACACGGACGTTCCACGCATTTGAATGGATTTTCCTATGCTACACGTTTGCGATTGTGTGCAACAGGGTTGGCATTCTATTTCATGATTATATATCACGAAGCAAATCAGAGCATAATTTTTATGTATTAAATATAATTTTATTTCTTCTGATTTTTCACGAAAGATTCTTTTATATTGACACGGACGTTCAACCCATTTCAATGGATTTTCCTGTGTTACACGTTTGGGATTGTGTGCAAAAGTGTTTGAAAACTATTTCTTGATTATATATCACGAACTCAATAGGAGCATAATTTTGATGTATAACATATTAATTTATTTCTTCTGATTTTTCAAGAAAGATTCTTTTAAATTGACACGGACGTTCAACGCATTTGAATGGATTTTCCTGTGTTACAAGTATGGGATTGTGTGCAGAGGGTTGGAAATCTATTTCTTGATTATATATCACGATACGAATAAGAGCATAATTTTTATGTATAAAATATAAATATATTTCTTCTGATTTTTCATGAAAGATTCTTTTACATTGACACGGACGTTGCACGCATTTAAATGGATGTTCCTGTGTTACACGTTTGGGATTGTGTGCAACAGGGTTGGAAAACTATTCCTTGCTTATATATCAGGAACTCAATAGGAGCATAATTTTGATGTATAAAATATGAATTCATTTCTTCTGATTTTTCATGACAGATTCTTTTACATTGAAACGGAGGTTCCACGCATTTGAATGGATTTTCCTATGCTACACGTTTGGGAATGTGTGCAAAAGTGTTTGAAAACTATTTCTTGATTAAATATCACGATACGAATAAGAGCATAATTTTTATGAACGAAATATAAATTATTACTTCTCATTTGTCATGAAATATACTTTCAAATTGACATGGACGTTCCAAGGATTTGAATGGAATTTCCCATGCCATACGATTGCGGTTGTGTGCAGCAGGGTTGGAAATCTATTTCTTGATTATTCATAAGCTGCCAAATAAGTGCATAATTTTTATGTACGAAATATAAATTATTACATCTCATTAGTCATGAAAGATTCTTTCAAATTGGCATGGACGTTGAACGCATTTGAATGGATTTTCCTATGCTAGACGTTTGCGATTGTGTGGGGCAGGGTTGGAAATATATTCCCTAAAGTGTTATGACGTAACGAATAGGAGCATAATTTTGATGTATAAAATATGAATTTATTTCTTCTGATTTTTCATGAAAGATACTTTTCATTGACACGGACGTTCCACGCATTTGAATGGATTTTCCTATGCTACACGTTTGGGAATGTGTGCAAAAGTGTTTGAAAATTATTTCTTGATTATATATCACGAACTCAATAGGAGCATAATTTTGATGTATAACATATTAATTTATTTCTTCTGATTTTTCATGAAAGATTCTTTTACATTGACACGGACGTTCCACGCATTTAAATGGATTTTCCTGTGTTACACGTTTGGGATTATGCGCAACAGGGTTGGAAAACTATTTCTTGATTATATATCACGAACTCAATAGGAGCATAATTTTGATGTATAAAATATGAATTTATTTCTTCTGATTTTTCATGACAGATTCTTTGAAATTGACACGGACGTTCCACGCATTTGAATGGATTTTCCTATGCTACACGTTTGCGATTGTGTGCAACAGGGTTGGCATTCTATTTCATGATTATATATCACGAAGCAAATAAGAGCATAATTTTTATGTATTAAATATAATTTTATTTCTTCTGATTTTTCATGAAAGATTCTTTTATATTGACACGGACGTTCAACCCATTTCAATGGATTTTCCTGTGTTACACGTTTGGGATTGTGTGCAAAAGTGTTTGAAAACTATTTCTTGATTATATATCACGAACTCAATAGGAGCATAATTTTGATGTGTAACATATTACTTTATTTCTTCTGATTTTTCAAGAAAGATTCTTTTAAATTGACACGGACGTTCAACGCATTTGAATGGATTTTCCTGTGTTACAAGTATGGGATTGTGTGCAGAGGGTTGGATATCTATTTCTTGATTATATATCACGATACGAATAAGAGCATAATTTTTATGTATAAAATATAAATATATTTCTTCTGATTTTTCATGAAAGATTCTTTTACATTGACACGGACGTTCCACGCATTTAAATGGATTTTCCTGTGTTACACGTTTGGGATTGTGTGCAACAGGGTTGGAAAACTATTCCTTGCTTATATATCAGGAACTCAATAAGAGCATAATTTTTATGAACGAAATATAAATTATTACTTCTCATTTGTCATGAAAGATACTTTCAAATTGACACGGACGTTCCACGCATTTGATTGGAGTTTCCTATGCTACACGTTTGGGATTGTGTGCGGCAGGGTTGGAAATATATTCCCTAAAGTGTTATCACGTACCGAATAGGAGCATAATTTTGATGTATAAAATAATAATATATTTCTTCTGATTTTTCATGAAAGATTCTTTTACATTGACGTGGAATTCAAACGCATTTGAATGGATTTTCCTATGCTACACGTTTGGGAATGTGTGCAAAAGGATTGGAAAACTATTTCTCGATTATATACGACGAACTCAATAGGAGCATAATTTTGATGTATAAAATATTAATTTATTTCTTCTGATTTTTCATGAAAGATCCTTTTAAATTGACACGGACGTTCAACGCATTTGAATGGATTTTCCTGTGTTACGCGTTTGCGATTGTGTGCATCAGAGTTGGAATTCTATTTCATGATTATATATCACGATTCGAATAGGAGCATAATTTTTATGCATAAAATAAAAATATATTCCTTCCGATTTTTCATGAAAGATTCTTTGAAATTGACAAGGACGTTCCACGCATTTGAATGGATTTTCCTATGCTACACGTTTGGGAATGTGTGCAAAAGTATTGGAAAACTATTTCTTGATTATATATGACGAACTCAATAGGAGCATAATTTTGATGTATAAAATATTAATTTATTTCTTCTGATTTTTCATGAAAGATTCTTTTAAATTGACACGGACGTTGAACGCATTTGAATGGATTTTCCTGTGTTACGTGTTTGGGATTGTGTGGGGCAGGGTTGGAAATATATTCCCTAAAGTGTTATCACGTACCGAATAGGAGCATAATTTTGATGTATAAAATATGAATTCATTTCTTCTGATTTTTCATGAAGGATACTTTTACATTGACACAGACGTTCCACGCATTTGAGTGGATTTTCCTATACTACAAGTTCGGGTATGTGTGCAAAAGTGTTTGAAAACTATTTCTTGATTATATATCACGAACTAAATAGGAGCATAATTTTGATGTATAACATATTAATTTATTTCTTGCGAATTTTCAAGAAAGATTCTTTTAAATTGACACGGACGTTCAACGCATTTGAATGGAATTTCCTGTGTTGCAAGTTTGGGATTGTGTGCAACAGGGTTGGAAATCTATTCCTTGATTATATATCACGATACGAATAAGAGCATAATTTTTATGTATAAAATATAAATATATTTCTTCTGATTTTTCATGAAAGATTCTTTTACATTGACAAGGACGTTCCACGCATTTAAATGGATTTTCCTGTGTTACACGTTTGGGATTGTGTGCAACAGGGTTGGAAAACTATTTCTTGATTATATATCACGAACTCAACAGGCGCATAATTTTGATGTATAAAATATTAATTCATTTCTTCTGATTTTTCATGACAGATTCTTTAAATTGACACGGAGGTTCCACGCATTTGAATGGATTTTCCTATGCTACACGTTTGCGATTGTGTGCAACAGGGTTGGCATTCTATTTCATGATTATATATCACGAAGCAAATAAGAGCATAATTTTTATGTATCAAATATAATTTTATTTCTTCTGATTTTTCACGAAAAATTCTTTTAAATTGACACGGACGTTCAACACATTTCAATGGATTTTCCTGTGTTACACGTTTGGCATTGTGTGCAAAAGTGTTTGAAAACTATTTCTTGATTATATATCACGAACTCAATAGGAGCATAATTTTGATGTATAACATATTAATTTATTTCTTCTGATTTTTCAAGAAAGATTCTTTTAAATTGACACGGACGTTCAACGCATTTGAATGGATTTTCCTGTGTTACAAGTATGGGATTGTGTGCAGAGGGTTGGAAATCTATTTCTTGATTATATATCACGATACGAATAAGAGCATAATTTTGATGTATAAAATATGAATTCATTTCTTCTGATTTTTCATGACAGATTCTTTTACATTGAAACGGAGGTTCAACGCATTTGAATGGATTTAACTATGCTACACGTTTGGGAATGTGTGCAAAAGGATTGGAAAACTATTTCTTAATTATATATGACGGACTCAATAGGAGCATAATTTTGATGTATAAAATATGAATTTATTTCTTGTGATTTTTCATAAAAGATTCTTTGAAATTGAAACGGACGTTCAACGCATTTGAATGGATTTTCCAGTATTACACGTTTGGGATTGTGTGCAATAGGCTTGGAAATCTATTTCGTGATTATTCATAACGAGCCAAAAAAGTGCATAATTTTTATGTACGAAATATAAATTATTACTTCTCATTTGTCATGAAATATTCTTTCAAATTGACATGGACGTTCCACGCATTTGAATGAATATTCGTATGCTAGACGTTCGCGATTGTGTGCAACAGGATTGGAATTCTATCTCATGATTATATATCATGAACTGAATAGGAGCATAATTTTGATGCATAAAATTAAAATATATTCCTTGCGATTTTTCATGAAAGATTCTTTTACATTGAAACGGAGGTTCCACGCATGTGAATCTATTTTCCTATACTACACGTTTGGGAATGTGTGCAAAAGGATTGGAAAACTATTTCTCGATTATATACGACGAACTCAATAGGAGCATAATTTTAATGTATAAAATATTAATTTATTTCTTCTGATTTTTCATGAAAGATTCTTTTAAATTGACACGGACGTTCAACGCATTTGAATGGATTTTCCTGTGTTACGCGTTTGCGATTGTGTGCATCAGGGTTGGAATTCTATTTCATGATTATATATCACGATTCGAATAGGAGCATAATTTTTATGCATAAAATAAAAATATATTCCTTCCGATTTTTCATGAAAGATTCTTTGAAATTGACAAGGACGTTCCACGCATTTGAATGGATTTTCCTATGCTACACGTTTGGGAATGTGTGCAAAAGTGTTTGAAAACTATTTCTTGATTAAATATCACGATACGAATAAGAGCATAATTTTTATGAACGAAATATAAATTATAACTTCTCATTTGTCATGAAATATACTTTCAAATTGACATGGACGTTCCAAGCATTTGAATGGAATTTCCCATGCCATACGATTGCGGTTGTGTGCAGCAGGGTTGGAAATCTATTTCTTGATTATTCATAAGCTGCCAAATAAGTGCATAATTTTTATGTACGAAATATAAATTATTACATCTCATTAGTCATGAAAGATTCTTTCAAATTGGCATGGACGTTGAACGCATTTGAATGGATTTTCCTATGCTAGACGTTTGCGATTGTGTGGGGCAGGGTTGGAAATATATTCCCTAAAGTGTTATGACGTAACGAATAGGAGCATAATTTTGATGTATAAAATATGAATTTATTTCTTCTGATTTTTCATGAAAGATACTTTTCATTGACACGGACGTTCCACGCATTTGAATGGATTTTCCTATGCTACACGTTTGCGATTGTGTGCAACAGGGTTGGCATTCTATTTCATGATTATATATCACGAAGCAAATCAGAGCATAATTTTTATGTATTAAATATAATTTTATTGCTTCTGATTTTTCACGAAAGATTCTTTTATATTGACACGGACGTTCAACCCATTTCAATGGATTTTCCTATGCTACAAGTTCGGGAATGTGTGCAAAAGTGTTTGAAAACTATTTCTTGATTATATATCACGAACTCAATAGGAGCATAATTTTGATGTATAACATATTAATTTATTTCTTCTGATTTTTCAAGAAAGATTCTTTTAAATTGACATGGACGTTCAACGCATTTGAATGGATTTTCCTGTGTTACAAGTATGGGATTGTGTGCAGAGGGTTGGAAATCTATTTCTTGATTATATATCACGATACGAATAAGAGCATAATTTTTATGTATAAAATATAAATATATTTCTTCTGATTTTTCATGAAAGATTCTTTTACATTGACACGGACGTTGCACGCATTTAAATGGATGTTCCTGTGTTACACGTTTGGGATTGTGTGCAACAGGGTTGGAAAACTATTCCTTGCTTATATATCAGGAACTCAATAGGAGCATAATTTTGATGTATAAAATATGAATTCATTTCTTCTGATTTTTCATGACAGATTCTTTTACATTGAAACGGAGGTTCCACGCATTTGAATGGATTTTCCTATGCTACACGTTTGGGAATGTGTGCAAAAGTGTTTGAAAACTATTTCTTGATTAAATATCACGATACGAATAAGAGCATAATTTTTATGAACGAAATATAAATTATTACTTCTCATTTGTCATGAAATATACTTTCAAATTGACATGGACGTTCCAAGCATTTGAATGGAATTTCCCATGCCATACGATTGCGGTTGTGTGCAGCAGGGTTGGAAATCTATTTCTTGATTATTCATAAGCTGCCAAATAAGTGCTTAATTTTTATGTACGAAATATAAATTATTACTTCTCATTAGTCATGAAAGATTCTTTCAAATTGGCATGGACGTTCCACGCATTTGAATGAATATTCCGATGCTATACGTTTGCGATTGTGTGCAACAGGGTTGGAATTCTATCTCATGATTATATATCATGAACTGAATAGGAGCATAATTTTGATGCATAAAATTAAAATATATTCCTTGCGATTTTTCATGAAAGATTCTTTCAAATTGACACGGACTTTGGGATTGTTTGCGACAAGGTTGGAAAACTATTTCTTGAATATATATCACGAACTCAATAGGAGCATAATTTTGATGTATAACATATTAATATATTTCTTCTGATTTTTCATGAAAGATTCTTTTACATTGAAACGGACGTTCGACGCATTTGAATGGATTTTCCTGTGTTACACGTTTGGGATTGTGTGCAACAGGGTTGGAAATCTGTTTCTTGATTATATATCACGATACGAATAAGAGCATAATTTTTATGAACGAAATATAAATTATTACTTCTCATTTGTCATGAAATATACTTTCAAATTGACATGGACGTTCCAAGGATTTGAATGGAATTTCCCATGCCATACGATTGCGGTTGTGTGCAGCAGGGTTGGAAATCTATTTCTTGATTATTCATAAGCTGCCAAATAAGTGCATAATTTTTATGTACGAAATATAAATTATTACATCTCATTAGTCATGAAAGATTCTTTCAAATTGGCATGGACGTTGAACGCATTTGAATGGATTTTCCTATGCTAGACGTTTGCGATTGTGTGGGGCAGGGTTGGAAATATATTCCCTAAAGTGTTATGACGTAACGAATAGGAGCATAATTTTGATGTATAAAATATGAATTTATTTCTTCTGATTTTTCATGAAAGATACTTTTCATTGACACGGACGTTCCACGCATTTGAATGGATTTTCCTATGCTACACGTTTGGGAATGTGTGCAAAAGTGTTTGAAAATTATTTCTTGATTATATATCACGAACTCAATAGGAGCATAATTTTGATGTATAACATATTAATTTATTTCTTCTGATTTTTCATGAAAGATTCTTTTACATTGACACGGACGTTCGACGCATTTAAATGGATTTTCCTGTGTTACACGTTTGGGATTGTGCGCAACAGGGTTGGAAAACTATTTCTTGATTATATATCACGAACTCAATAGGAGCATAATTTTGATGTATAAAATATGAATTTATTTCTTCTGATTTTTCATGACAGATTCTTTGAAATTGACACGGACGTTCCACGCATTTGAATGGATTTTCCTATGCTACACGTTTGCGATTGTGTGCAACAGGGTTGGCATTCTATTTCATGATTATATATCACGAAGCAAATAAGAGCATAATTTTTATGTATTAAATATAATTTTATTTCTTCTGATTTTTCATGAAAGATTCTTTTATATTGAAACGGAGGTTCAACCCATTTCAATGGATTTTCCTGTGTTACACGTTTGGGATTGTGTGCAAAAGTGTTTGAAAACTATTTCTTGATTATATATCACGAACTCAATAGGAGCATAATTTTGATGTATAACATATTACTTTATTTCTTCTGATTTTTCAAGAAAGATTCTTTTAAATTGACACGGACGTTCAACGCATTTGAATGGATTTTCCTGTGTTACAAGTATGGGATTGTGTGCAGAGGGTTGGATATCTATTTCTTGATTATATATCACGATACGAATAAGAGCATAATTTTTATGTATAAAATATAAATATATTTCTTCTGATTTTTCATGAAAGATTCTTTTACATTGACACGGACGTTCCACGCATTTAAATGGATTTTCCTGTGTTACACGTTTGGGATTGTGTGCAACAGGGTTGGAAAACTATTCCTTGCTTATATATCAGGAACTCAATAAGAGCATAATTTTTATGAACGAAATATAAATTATTACTTCTCATTTGTCATGAAAGATACTTTCAAATTGACACGGACGTTCCACGCATTTGATTGGAGTTTCCTATGCTACACGTTTGGGATTGTGTGCGGCAGGGTTGGAAATATATTC
Organism: Diplolepis rosae; assembly: GCA_030998225.1. Lineage (NCBI taxonomy): Eukaryota > Metazoa > Arthropoda > Insecta > Hymenoptera > Diplolepididae > Diplolepis > Diplolepis rosae. The sequence continues at coordinate 850,858 of JAPYXD010000685.1, read as the reverse complement.
CCTAAAGTGTTATCACGTACCGAATAGGAGCATAATTTTGATGTATAAAATATGAATATATTTCTTCTGATTTTTCATGAAAGATTCTTTTACATTGACGTGGAATTCAAACGCATTTGAATGGATTTTCCTATGCTACACGTTTGGGAATGTGTGCAAAAGGATTGGAAAACTATTTCTCGATTATATACGACGAACTCAATAGGAGCATAATTTTGATGTATAAAATATTAATTTATTTCTTCTGATTTTTCATGAAAGATCCTTTTAAATTGACACGGACGTTCAACGCATTTGAATGGATTTTCCTGTGTTACGCGTTTGCGATTGTGTGCATCAGAGTTGGAATTCTATTTCATGATTATATATCACGATTCGAATAGGAGCATAATTTTTATGCATAAAATAAAAATATATTCCTTCCGATTTTTCATGAAAGATTCTTTGAAATTGACAAGGACGTTCCACGCATTTGAATGGATTTTCCTATGCTACACGTTTGGGAATGTGTGCAAAAGTATTGGAAAACTATTTCTTGATTATATATGACGAACTCAATAGGAGCATAATTTTGATGTATAAAATATTAATTTATTTCTTCTGATTTTTCATGAAAGATTCTTTTAAATTGACACGGACGTTGAACGCATTTGAATGGATTTTCCTGTGTTACGTGTTTGGGATTGTGTGGGGCAGGGTTGGAAATATATTCCCTAAAGTGTTATCACGTACCGAATAGGAGCATAATTTTGATGTATAAAATATGAATTCATTTCTTCTGATTTTTCATGAAGGATACTTTTACATTGACACAGACGTTCCACGCATTTGAGTGGATTTTCCTATACTACAAGTTCGGGTATGTGTGCAAAAGTGTTTGAAAACTATTTCTTGATTATATATCACGAACTAAATAGGAGCATAATTTTGATGTATAACATATTAATTTATTTCTTGCGAATTTTCAAGAAAGATTCTTTTAAATTGACACGGACGTTCAACGCATTTGAATGGAATTTCCTGTGTTGCAAGTTTGGGATTGTGTGCAACAGGGTTGGAAATCTATTCCTTGATTATATATCACGATACGAATAAGAGCATAATTTTTATGTATAAAATATAAATATATTTCTTCTGATTTTTCACGAAAAATTCTTTTAAATTGACACGGACGTTCAACACATTTCAATGGATTTTCCTGTGTTACACGTTTGGCATTGTGTGCAAAAGTGTTTGAAAACTATTTCTTGATTATATATCACGAACTCAATAGGAGCATAATTTTGATGTATAACATATTAATTTATTTCTTCTGATTTTTCAAGAAAGATTCTTTTAAATTGACACGGACGTTCAACGCATTTGAATGGATTTTCCTGTGTTACAAGTATGGGATTGTGTGCAGAGGGTTGGAAATCTATTTCTTGATTATATATCACGATACGAATAAGAGCATAATTTTGATGTATAAAATATGAATTCATTTCTTCTGATTTTTCATGACAGATTCTTTTACATTGAAACGGAGGTTCAACGCATTTGAATGGATTTAACTATGCTACACGTTTGGGAATGTGTGCAAAAGGATTGGAAAACTATTTCTTAATTATATATGACGGACTCAATAGGAGCATAATTTTGATGTATAAAATATGAATTTATTTCTTGTGATTTTTCATAAAAGATTCTTTGAAATTGAAACGGACGTTCAACGCATTTGAATGGATTTTCCAGTATTACACGTTTGGGATTGTGTGCAATAGGCTTGGAAATCTATTTCGTGATTATTCATAACGAGCCAAAAAAGTGCATAATTTTTATGTACGAAATATAAATTATTACTTCTCATTTGTCATGAAATATTCTTTCAAATTGACATGGACGTTCCACGCATTTGAATGAATATTCGTATGCTAGACGTTCGCGATTGTGTGCAACAGGATTGGAATTCTATCTCATGATTATATATCATGAACTGAATAGGAGCATAATTTTGATGCATAAAATTAAAATATATTCCTTGCGATTTTTCATGAAAGATTCTTTTACATTGAAACGGAGGTTCCACGCATGTGAATCTATTTTCCTATACTACACGTTTGGGAATGTGTGCAAAAGGGTTGGAAAACTATTTCTTGAATATATATCACGAACTCAATAGGAGCATAAATTATGATGTATAAAATATGAATTTATTTCTTCTGATTTTTCATGAAAGATTCTTTTAAATTTACACGGACGTTCAACGCATTTGAATGGATTTTCCTGTTTTACACGTTTGGGATTGTATGCAACAGGGTTGGAAATCTATTTCTTGATTATATATCACGATACGAATAAGAGCATAATTTTTATGAACGAAATATAAATTATTACTTCTCATTTGTCATGAAATATACTTTCAAATTGACATGGACGTTCCAAGCATTTGAATGGAATTTCCCATGCCATACGATTGCGATTGTGTGCAGCAGGGTTGGAAATCTATTTCTTGATTATTCATAAGCTGCCAAATAAGTGCATAATTTTTATGTACGAAATATAAATTATTACTTCTCATTAGTCATGAAAGATTCTTTCAAATTGGCATGGACGTTGAACGCATTTGAATGGATTTTCCTATGCTAGACGTTTGCGATTGTGTGGGGCAGGGTTGGAAATATATTCCCTAAAGTGTTATGACGTAACGAATAGGAGCATAATTTTGATGTATAAAATATGAATTTATTTCTTCTGATTTTTCATGAAAGTTCCTTTACATTGACACGGACGTTCCATGCATTTGATTGGATTTTCCTATGCTACACGTTTGGGAATGTGTGCAAAAGTGTTTGAAAACTATTTCTTGATTAAATATCACGATACGAATAAGAGCATAATTTTTATGTACGAAATATAAATTATTACTTCTAATTTGTCATGAAATATTCTTTCAAATTGACATGGACGTTCCACGCATGTGAATGGATTTTCCTATACTACACGTTTGGGAATGTGTGCAAAAGGGTTGGAAAACTATTTCTTGAATATATATCACGAACTCAATAGGAGCATAATTATGATGTATAAAATATGAATTTATTTCTTCTGATTTTTCATGAAAGATTCTTTTAAATTTACACGGACGTTCAACGCATTTGCATGGATTTTCCTGTGTTACACGTTTGGGATTGTGTGCAACAGGGTTGGAAATCTATTTCTTGATTATATATCACGATACGAATAAGAGCATAATTTTTATGAACGAAATATAAATTATTACTTCTCATTTGTCATGAAAGATACTTTCAAATTGACACGGACGTTCCACGCATTTCATTGGAGTTTCCTATGCTACACGTTTGGGATTGTGTGCGGCAGGGTTGGAAATATATTCCCTAAAGTGTTATCACGTACCGAATAGGAGCATAATTTTGATGTATAAAATATGAATATATTTCTTCTGATTTTTCATGAAAGATTCTTTTACATTGACGTGGACTTCAAACGCATTTGAATGGATTTTTCTATGCTACACGTTTGGGAATGTGTGCAAAAGTGTTGGGAAACTATTTCTTGATTATATATCACGAACTCAATAGGAGCATAATTTTGATGTATAAAATATGAATTTATTTCGTCTGATTTTTTATGAAAGAATGTTTCAAATTGACACGGACATTCCGCGCAGTTGAATGGATTTTCCTATGCTACACGTTTGCGATTGTGTGCAACAAGGTTGGAAATCTATTTTATGATTATATATCACGAAACAAATAAGAGCATAATTTTTATGTATCAAATATAAATGTATTTCTTCTGATATTTCACGAAAGATTCTTTTAAATTGACACGGACGTTCCACGCATTTGAATGGATTTTCCTATGCTACACGATTGCGATTGTGTGCAGCAGGGATGGAAATCTATTTCTTGATTATTCATAACGTGCCAAATAAGAGCATAATTTTTATGTACGAAATATAAATTATTACTTCTCATTAGTCATGAAGGATTCTTTCAAATTGGCATGGACGTTCCATGCATTTGAATGGATTTTCCTATGCTAGACGTTTGCGATTGTGTGCAACAGGGTTGGAATTCTTTTTCATGAATATATATCACGAACCGAATAGGAGCACAATTTTGATGCATAAAATAAAAATATATTCCTTCCGATTTTTCAAGAAAGATTCTCTGAAATTGACACGGACGTTCAACGCATTTGAATGGATTTTCCTATGCTACACGTTTGGGAATGTGTGCAAAAGGATTGGAAAACTATTTCTCGATTATATACGACGAACTCAATAGGAGCATAATTTTAATGTATAAAATATTAATTTATTTCTTCTGATTTTTCATGAAAGATTCTTTTAAATTGACACGGACGTTGAACGCATTTGAATGGATTTTCCTGTGGTACGTGTTTGGGATTGTGTGGGGCAGGGTTGGAAATATATTCCCTAAAGTGTTATCACGTACCGAATAGGAGCATAATTTTGATGTATAAAATATGAATTCATTTCTTCTGATTTTTCATGAAGGATACTTTTACATTGACACAGACGTTCCACGCATTTGAGTGGATTTTCCTATGCTACAAGTTCGGGAATGTGTGCAAAAGTGTTTGAAAACTATTTCTTGATTATATATCACGAACTCAATAGGAGCATAATTTTGATGTATAAAATATAAATATATTTCTTCTGATTTTTCATGAAAGATTCTTTTACATTGACACGGACGTTCCACGCATTTAAATGGATGTTCCTGTGTTACACGTTTGGGATTGTGTGCAGAGGGTTGGAAATCTATTTCTTGATTATATATCACGAAGCAAATAAGAGCATAATTTTTATGTATCAAATATAATTTTATTTCTTCTGATTTTTCACGAATGATTCTTTTAAATTGACACGGACGAACAACCCATTTCAATGGATTTTCCTGTGTTACACGTTTGGCATTGTGTGCAAAAGTGTTTGAAAACTATTTCTTGATTATATATCACGAACTCAATAGGAGCATAATTTTGATGTATAACATATTAATTTATTTCTTCTGATTTTTCATGAAAGATTCTTTTACATTGACAGGGACGTTACACGCATTTAAATGGATTTTCCTGTGTTACACGTTTGGGATTGTGTGCAACAGGGTTGGAAAACTATTTCTTGATTATATATCACGAACTCAATAGGAGCATAATTTTGATGTATAAAATATGAATTTATTTCTTCTGATTTTTCATGACAGATTCTTTGAAATTGACACGGACGTTCCACGCATTTGAATGGATTTTCCTGTGTTACACGTTTGGGATTGTGTGCAAGAGGGTTGGAAAACTATTCCTTGCTTATATATCAGGAACTCAATAGGAGCATAATTTTTATGTATTAAATATAATTTTATTTCTTCTGATTTTTCACGAAAGATTCTTTTATATTGACACGGACGTTCAACCCATTTCAATGGATTTTCCTGTGTTACACGTTTGGGATTGTGTGCAGAGGGTTGGAAATCTATTTCTTGATTATATATCACGAAGCAAATAAGAGCATAATTTTTATGTATCAAATATAATTTTATTTCTTCTGATTTTTCACGAAAGATTCTTTTAAATTGACACGGACGAACAACCCATTTCAATGGATTTTCCTGTGTTACACGTTTGGCATTGTGTGCAAAAGTGTTTGAAAACTATTTCTTGATTATATATCACGAACTCAATAGGAGCATAATTTTGATGTATAACATATTAATTTATTTCTTCTGATTTTTCATGAAAGATTCTTTTACATTGACAGGGACGTTACACGCATTTAAATGGATTTTCCTGTGTTACACGTTTGGGATTGTGTGCAACAGGGTTGGAAAACTATTTCTTGATTATATATCACGAACTCAATAGGAGCATAATTTTGATGTATAAAATATGAATTTATTTCTTCTGATTTTTCATGACAGATTCTTTTACATTGACACGGACGTTCCACGCATTTAAATGGATGTTCCTGTGTTACACGTTTGGGATTGTGTGCAAGAGGGTTGGAAAACTATTCCTTGCTTATATATCAGGAACTCAATAGGAGCATAATTTTGATGTATAAAATATGAATTCATTTCTTCTGATTTTTCACGAAAGATTCTTTTATATTGACACGGACGTTCAACCCATTTCAATGGATTTTCCTGTGTTACACGTTTGGGATTGTGTGCAAAAGTGTTTGAAAACTATTTCTTGATTATATATCACGAACTCAATAGGAGCATAATTTTGATGTATAACATATTAATTTATTTCTTCTGATTTTTCAAGAAAGATTCTTTTACATTGACACGGACGTTCCACGCATTTAAATGGATTTTCCTGTGTTACACGTTTGGGATTGTGCGCAACAGGGTTGGAAAACTATTTCTTGATTATATATCACGAACTCAATAGGAGCATAATTTTGATGTATAAAATATGAATTTATTTCTTCTGATTTTTCATGACAGATTCTTTTACATTGACACGGACGTTCCACGCATTTAAATGGATGTTCCTGTGTTACACGTTTGGGATTGTGTGCAAGAGGGTTGGAAAACTATTCCTTGCTTATATATCAGGAACTCAATAGGAGCATAATTTTGATGTATAAAATATGAATTCATTTCTTCTGATTTTTCATGACAGATTCTTTTACATTGAAACGGAGGTTCCACGCATTTGAATGGATTTTCCTATGCTACACGTTTGGGAATGTGTGCAAAAGTGTTTGAAAACTATTTCTTGATTAAATATCACGATACGAATAAGAGCATAATTTTGATGTATAAAATATGAATTCATTTCTTCTGATTTTTCATGACAGATTCTTTTACATTGAAACGGAGGTTCAACGCATTTGAATGGATTTAACTATGCTACACGTTTGGGAATGTGTGCAAAAGGATTGGAAAACTATTTCTTAATTATATATGACGGACTCAATAGGAGCATAATTTTGATGTATAAAATATGAATTTATTTCTTGTGATTTTTCATAAAATATTCTTTTGAAATTGAAACGGACGTTCAACGCATTTGAATGGATTTTCCAGTATTACACGTTTGGGATTGTGTGCAATAGGCTTGGAAATCTATTTCGTGATTATTCATAACGAGCCAAAAAAGTGCATAATTTTTATGTACGAAATATAAATTATTACTTCTCATTTGTCATGAAATATTCTTTCAAATTGACATGGACGTTCCACGCATTTGAATGAATATTCGTATGCTAGACGTTCGCGATTGTGTGCAACAGGATTGGAATTCTATCTCATGATTATATATCATGAACTGAATAGGAGCATAATTTTGATGCATAAAATTAAAATATATTCCTTGCGATTTTTCATGAAAGATTCTTTTACATTGAAACGGAGGTTCCACGCATGTGAATCTATTTTCCTATACTACACGTTTGGGAATGTGTGCAAAAGGGTTGGAAAACTATTTCTTGAATATATATCACGAACTCAATAGGAGCATAATTTTGATGTATAAAATATGAATTTATTTCTTGCGATTTTTCATGAAAGATTGTTTTAAATTTACACGGACGTTCAACGCATTTGAATGGATTTTCCTGTTTTACACGTTTGGGATTGTATGCAACAGGGTTGGAAATCTATTTCTTGATTATATATCACGATACGAATAAGAGCATAATTTTTATGAACGAAATATAAATTATTACTTCTCATTTGTCATGAAATATACTTTCAAATTGACATGGACGTTCCAAGCATTTGAATGGAATTTCCCATGCCATACGATTGCGATTGTGTGCAGCAGGGTTGGAAATCTATTTCTTGATTATTCATAAGCTGCCAAATAAGTGCATAATTTTTATGTACGAAATATAAATTATTACTTCTCATTAGTCATGAAAGATTCTTTCAAATTGGCATGGACGTTGAACGCATTTGAATGGATTTTCCTATGCTAGACGTTTGCGATTGTGTGGGGCAGGGTTGGAAATATATTCCCTAATGTGTTATGACGTAACGAATAGGAGCATAATTTTGATGTATAAAATATGAATTTATTTCTTCTGATTTTTCATGAAAGTTCCTTTACATTGACACGGACGTTCCATGCATTTGATTGGATTTTCCTATGCTACACGTTTGGGAATGTGTGCAAAAGTGTTTGAAAACTATTTCTTGATTAAATATCACGATACGAATAAGAGCATAATTTTTATGTACGAAATATAAATTATTACTTCTAATTTGTCATGAAATATTCTTTCAAATTGACATGGACGTTCCACGCATGTGAATGGATTTTCCTATACTACACGTTTGGGAATGTGTGCAAAAGGGTTGGAAAACTATTTCTTGAATATATATCACGAACTCAATAGGAGCATAATTATGATGTATAAAATATGAATTTATTTCTTCTGATTTTTCATGAAAGATTCTTTTAAATTTACACGGACGTTCAACGCATTTGCATGGATTTTCCTGTGTTACACGTTTGGGATTGTGTGCAACAGGGTTGGAAATCTATTTCTTGATTATATATCACGATACGAATAAGAGCATAATTTTTATGAACGAAATATAAATTATTACTTCTCATTTGTCATGAAAGATACTTTCAAATTGACACGGACGTTCCACGCATTTCATTGGAGTTTCCTATGCTACACGTTTGGGATTGTGTGCGGCAGGGTTGGAAATATATTCCCTAAAGTGTTATCACGTACCGAATAGGAGCATAATTTTGATGTATAAAATATGAATATATTTCTTCTGATTTTTCATGAAAGATTCTTTTACATTGACGTGGACTTCAAACGCATTTGAATGGATTTTTCTATGCTACACGTTTGGGAATGTGTGCAAAAGTGTTGGGAAACTATTTCTTGATTATATATCACGAACTCAATAGGAGCATAATTTTGATGTATAAAATATGAATTTATTTCGTCTGATTTTTTATGAAAGAATGTTTCAAATTGACACGGACATTCCGCGCAGTTGAATGGATTTTCCTATGCTACACGTTTGCGATTGTGTGCAACAAGGTTGGAAATCTATTTTATGATTATATATCACGAAACAAATAAGAGCATAATTTTTATGTATCAAATATAAATGTATTTCTTCTGATATTTCACGAAAGATTCTTTTAAATTGACACGGACGTTCCGCGCAGTTGAATGGATTTTCCTATGCTACACGTTTGCGATTGTGTGCAGCAGGGATGGAAATCTATTTCTTGATTATAAATAACGTGCCAAATAAGAGCATAATTTTTATGTACGAAATATAAATTATTACTTCTCATTAGTCATGAAGGATTCTTTCAAATTGGCATGGACGTTCCACGCATTTGAATGGATTTTCCTATGCTAGACGTTTGCGATTGTGTGCAACAGGGTTGGAATTCTTTTTCATGAATATATATCACGAACCGAATAGGAGCACAATTTTGATGCATAAAATAAAAATATATTCCTTCCGATTTTTCAAGAAAGATTCTCTGAAATTGACACGGACGTTCAACGCATTTGAATGGATTTTCCTATGCTACACGTTTGGGAATGTGTGCAAAAGGATTGGAAAACTATTTCTCGATTATATACGACGAACTCAATAGGAGCATAATTTTAATGTATAAAATATTAATATATTTCTTCTGATTTTTCATGAAAGATTCTTTTAAATTGACACGGACGTTGCACGCATTTGAATGGATTTTCCTGTGGTACGTGTTTGGGATTGTGTGGGGCAGGGTTGGAAATATATTCCCTAAAGTGTTATCACGTACCGAATAGGAGCATAATTTTGATGTATAAAATATGAATTCATTTCTTCTGATTTTTCATGAAGGATACTTTTACATTGACACAGACGTTCCACGCATTTGAGTGGATTTTCCTATGCTACAAGTTCGGGAATGTGTGCAAAAGTGTTTGAAAACTATTTCTTGATTATATATCACGAACTCAATAGGAGCATAATTTTGATGTATAAAATATAAATATATTTCTTCTGATTTTTCATGAAAGATTCTTTTACATTGACACGGACGTTCCACGCATTTAAATGGATGTTCCTGTGTTACACGTTTGGGATTGTGTGCAGAGGGTTGGAAATCTATTTCTTGATTATATATCACGAAGCAAATAAGAGCATAATTTTTATGTATCAAATATAATTTTTATTTCTTCTGATTTTTCACGAATGATTCTTTTAAATTGACACGGACGAACAACCCATTTCAATGGATTTTCCTGTGTTACACGTTTGGCATTGTGTGCAAAAGTGTTTGAAAACTATTTCTTGATTATATATCACGAACTCAATAGGAGCATAATTTTGATGTATAACATATTAATTTATTTCTTCTGATTTTTCATGAAAGATTCTTTTACATTGACAGGGACGTTACACGCATTTAAATGGATTTTCCTGTGTTACACGTTTGGGATTGTGTGCAACAGGGTTGGAAAACTATTTCTTGATTATATATCACGAACTCAATAGGAGCATAATTTTGATGTATAAAATATGAATTTATTTCTTCTGATTTTTCATGACAGATTCTTTTACATTGACACGGACGTTCCACGCATTTAAATGGATGTTCCTGTGTTACACGTTTGGGATTGTGTGCAAGAGGGTTGGAAAACTATTCCTTGCTTATATATCAGGAACTCAATAGGAGCATAATTTTGATGTATAAAATATGAATTCATTTCTTCTGATTTTTCACGAAAGATTCTTTTATATTGACACGGACGTTCAACCCATTTCAATGGATTTTCCTGTGTTACACGTTTGGGATTGTGTGCAAAAGTGTTTGAAAACTATTTCTTGATTATATATCACGAACTCAATAGGAGCATAATTTTGATGTATAACATATTAATTTATTTCTTCTGATTTTTCAAGAAAGATTCTTTTACATTGACACGGACGTTCCACGCATTTAAATGGATTTTCCTGCGTTACACGTTTGGGATTGTGCGCAACAGGGTTGGAAAACTATTTCTTGATTATATATCACGAACTCAATAGGAGCATAATTTTGATGTATAAAATATGAATTTATTTCTTCTGATTTTTCATGACAGATTCTTTTTACATTGACACGGACGTTCCACGCATTTAAATGTATGTTCCTGTGTTACACGTTTGGGATTGTGTGCAAGAGGGTTGGAAAACTATTCCTTGCTTATATATCAGGAACTCAATAGGAGCATAATTTTGATGTATAAAATATGAATTCATTTCTTCTGATTTTTCATGACAGATTCTTTTACATTGAAACGGAGGTTCCACGCATTTGAATGGATTTTCCTATGCTACACGTTTGGGAATGTGTGCAAAAGTGTTTGAAAACTATTTCTTGATTATATATCACGATACGAATAAGAGCATAATTTTTATGAACGAAATATAAATTATTACTTCTCATTTGTCATGAAATATACTTTTCAAATTGACATGGACGTTCCAAGCATTTGAATGGAATTTCCCATGCCATACGATTGCGGTTGTGTGCAGCAGGGTTGGAAATCTACTTCTTGATTATTCATAAGCTGCCAAATAAGTGCATAATTTTTATGTACGAAATATAAATTATTACTTCTCATTAGTCATGAAAGATTCTTTCAAATTGGCATGGACGTTCCACGCATTTGAATGAATATTCCGATGCTAGACGTTTGCGATTGTGTGCAACAGGGTTGGAATTCTATCTCATGATTATATATCATGAACTGAATAGGAGCATAATTTTGATGCATGAAATTAAAATATATTCCTTGCGATTTTTCATGAAAGATTCTTTCAAATTGACACGGACTTTGGGATTGTTTGCGACAAGGTTGGAAAACTATTTCTTGAATATATATCACGAACTCAATAGGAGCATAATTATGATGTATAAAATATGAATTTATTTCTTCTGATTTTTCATGAAAGATTCTTTCAAATTTACACGGACGTTCAACGCATTTGAATGGATTTTCCTGTGTTACACGTTTGGGATTGTGTGCAACAGGGTTGGAAATCTGTTTCTTGATTATATATCACGATACGAATAAGAGCATAATTTTTATGAACGAAATATAAATTATTACTTCTCATTTGTCATGAAATATACTTTCAAATTGACATGGACGTTCCAAGGATTTGAATGGAATTTCCCATGCCATACGATTGCGGTTGTGTGCAGCAGGGTTTGAAATCTATTTCTTGATTATTCATAAGCTGCCAAATAAGTGCATAATTTTTATGTACGAAATATAAATTATTACATCTCATTAGTCATGAAAGATTCTTCCAAATTGGCATGGACGTTGAACGCATTTGAATGGATTTTCCTATGCTAGACGTTTGCGATTGTGTGCGGCAGGGTTGGAAATATATTCCCTAAAGTGTTATGACGTAACGAATAGGAGCATAATTTTGATGTATAAAATATGAATTTATTTCTTCTGATTTTTCATGAAAGATACTTTTCATTGACACGGACGTTCCACGCATTTGAATGGATTTTCCTATGCTACACGTTTGCGATTGTGTGCAACAGGGTTGGCATTCTATTTCATGATTATATATCACGAAGCAAATCAGAGCATAATTTTTATGTATTAAATATAATTTTATTTCTTCTGATTTTTCACGAAAGATTCTTTTATATTGACACGGACGTTCAACCCATTTCAATGGATTTTCCTGTGTTACAAGTTCGGGAATGTGTGCAAAAGTGTTTGAAAACTATTTCTTGATTATATATCACGAACTCAATAGGAGCATAATTTTGATGTATAACATATTAATTTATTTCTTCTGATTTTTCAAGAAAGATTCTTTTAAATTGACATGGACGTTCAACCAATTTCAATGGATTTTCCTGTGTTACACGTTTGGGATTGTGTGCAGAGGGTTGGAAATCTATTTCTTGATTATATATCACGATACGAATAAGAGCATAATTTTTATGTATAAAATATAAATATATTTCTTCTGATTTTTCATGAAAGATTCTTTTACATTGACACGGACGTTGCACGCATTTAAATGGATGTTCCTGTGTTACACGTGTGGGATTGTGTGCAACAGGGTTGGAAAACTATTCCTTGCTTATATATCAGGAACTCAATAGGAGCATAATTTTGATGTATAAAATATGAATTCATTTCTTCTGATTTTTCATGACAGATTCTTTTACATTGAAACGGAGGTTCCACGCATTTGAATGGATTTTCCTATGCTACACGTTTGGGAATGTGTGCAAAAGTGTTGGGAAACTATTTCTTGATTATATATCACGAACTCAATAGGAGCATAATTTTGATGTATAAAATATGAATTTATTTCGTCTGATTTTTTATGAAAGAATGTTTCAAATTGACACGGACATTCCGCGCAGTTGAATGGATTTTCCTATGCTACACGTTTGCGATTGTGTGCAACAAGGTTGGAAATCTATTTTATGATTATATATCACGAAACAAATAAGAGCATAATTTTTATGTATCAAATATAAATGTATTTCTTCTGATATTTCACGAAAGATTCTTTTAAATTGACACGGACGTTCCACGCATTTGAATGGATTTTCCTATGCTACACGATTGCGATTGTGTGCAGCAGGGATGGAAATCTATTTCTTGATTATTCATAACGTGCCAAATAAGAGCATAATTTTTATGTACGAAATATAAATTATTACTTCTCATTAGTCATGAAGGATTCTTTCAAATTGGCATGGACGTTCCATGCATTTGAATGGATTTTCCTATGCTAGACGTTTGCGATTGTGTGCAACAGGGTTGGAATTCTTTTTCATGAATATATATCACGAACCGAATAGGAGCACAATTTTGATGCATAAAATAAAAATATATTCCTTCCGATTTTTCAAGAAAGATTCTCTGAAATTGACACGGACGTTCAACGCATTTGAATGGATTTTCCTATGCTACACGTTTGGGAATGTGTGCAAAAGGATTGGAAAACTATTTCTCGATTATATACGACGAACTCAATAGGAGCATAATTTTAATGTATAAAATATTAATTTATTTCTTCTGATTTTTCATGAAAGATTCTTTTAAATTGACACGGACGTTCAACGCATTTGAATGGATTTTCCTGTGTTACAAGTATGGGATTGTGTGCAGAGGGTTGGAAATCTATTTCTTGATTATATATCACGATACCAATAAGAGCATAATTTTTATGTATAAAATATAAATATATTTCTTCTGATTTTTCATGAAAGATTCTTTTACATTGACACGGACGTTGCACGCATTTAAATGGATGTTCCTGTGTTACACGTGTGGGATTGTGTGCAACAGGGTTGGAAAACTATTTCTTGATTATATATGACGAACTCAATAGGAGCATAATTTTGATGTATAAAATATTACTTTATTTCTTCTGATTTTTCATGAAAGATTCTTTTAAATTGACACGGACGTTGAACGCATTTGAATGGATTTTCCTGTGGTACGTGTTTGGGATTGTGTGGGGCAGGGTTGGAAATATATTCCCTAAAGTGTTATCACGTACCGAATAGGAGCATAATTTTGATGTATAAAATATGAATTCATTTCTTCTGATTTTTCATGAAGGATACTTTTACATTGACACAGACGTTCCACGCATTTGAGTGGATTTTCCTATGCTACAAGTTCGGGAATGTGTGCAAAAGTGTTTGAAAACTATTTCTTGATTATATATCACGAACTCAATAGGAGCATAATTTTGATGTATAAAATATAAATATATTTCTTCTGATTTTTCATGAAAGATTCTTTTACATTGACACGGACGTTCCACGCATTTAAATGGATGTTCCTGTGTTACACGTTTGGGATTGTGTGCAGAGGGTTGGAAATCTATTTCTTGATTATATATCACGAAGCAAATAAGAGCATAATTTTTATGTATCAAATATAATTTTATTTCTTCTGATTTTTCACGAATGATTCTTTTAAATTGACACGGACGAACAACCCATTTCAATGGATTTTCCTGTGTTACACGTTTGGCATTGTGTGCAAAAGTGTTTGAAAACTATTTCTTGATTATATATCACGAACTCAATAGGAGCATAATTTTGATGTATAACATATTAATTTATTTCTTCTGATTTTTCATGAAAGATTCTTTTACATTGACAGGGACGTTACACGCATTTAAATGGATTTTCCTGTGTTACACGTTTGGGATTGTGTGCAACAGGGTTGGAAAACTATTTCTTGATTATATATCACGAACTCAATAGGAGCATAATTTTGATGTATAAAATATGAATTTATTTCTTCTGATTTTTCATGACAGATTCTTTTTTACATTGACACGGACGTTCCACGCATTTAAATGGATGTTCCTGTGTTACACGTTTGGGATTGTGTGCAAGAGGGAGTTGGAAAACTATTCCTTGCTTATATATCAGGAACTCAATAGGGAGCATAATTTTGATGTATAAAATATGAATTCATTTCTTCTGATTTTTCACGAAAGATTCTTTTATATTGACACGGACGTTCAACCCATTTCAATGGATTTTCCTGTGTTACACGTTTGGGATTGTGTGCAAAAGTGTTTGAAAACTATTTCTTGATTATATATCACGAACTCAATAGGAGCATAATTTTGATGTATAACATATTAATTTATTTCTTCTGATTTTTCAAGAAAGATTCTTTTACATTGACACGGACGTTCCACGCATTTAAATGGATTTTCCTGTGTTACACGTTTGGGATTGTGCGCAACAGGGTTGGAAAACTATTTCTTGATTATATATCACGAACTCAATAGGAGCATAATTTTGATGTATAAAATATGAATTTATTTCTTCTGATTTTTCATGACAGATTCTTTTACAATGACACGGACGTTCCACGCATTTAAATGGATGTTCCTGTGTTACACGTTTGGGATTGTGTGCAACAGGGTTGGAAAACTATTCCTTGCTTATATATCAGGAACTCAATAGGAGCATAATTTTGATGTATAAAATATGAATTCATTTCTTCTGATTTTTCATGACAGATTCTTTTACATTGAAACGGAGGTTCCACTCATTTGAATGGATTTTCCTATGCTACACGTTTGGGAATGTGTGCAAAAGTGTTTGAAAACTATTTCTTGATTAAATATCACGATACGAATAAGAGCATAATTCTTATGAACGAAATATAAATTATTACTTCTCATTTGTCATGAAATATACTTTCAAATTGACATGGACGTTCCAAGCATTTGAATGGAATTTCCCATGCCATACGATTGCGGTTGTGTGCAGCAGGGTTGGAAATCTACTTCTTGATTATTCATAAGCTGCCAAATAAGTGCATAATTTTTATGTACGAAATATAAATTATTACTTCTCATTAGTCATGAAAGATTCTTTCAAATTGGCATGGACGTTCCACGCATTTGAATGAATATTCCGATGCTAGACGTTTGCGATTGTGTGCAACAGGGTTGGAATTCTATCTCATGATTATATATCATGAACTGAATAGGAGCATAATTTTGATGCATGAAATTAAAATATATTCCTTGCGATTTTTCATGAAAGATTCTTTCAAATTGACACGGACTTTGGGATTGTTTGCGACAAGGTTGGAAAACTATTTCTTGAATATATATCACGAACTCAATAGGAGCATAATTATGATGTATAAAATATGAATTTATTTCTTCTGATTTTTCATGAAAGATTCTTTCAAATTTACACGGACGTTCAACGCATTTGAATGGATTTTCCTGTGTTACACGTTTGGGATTGTGTGCAACAGGGTTGGAAATCTGTTTCTTGATTATATATCACGATACGAATAAGAGCATAATTTTTATGAACGAAATATAAATTATTACTTCTCATTTGTCATGAAATATACTTTTCAAATTGACATGGACGTTCCAAGGATTTGAATGGAATTTCCCATGCCATACGATTGCGGTTGTGTGCAGCAGGGTTTGAAATCTATTTCTTGATTATTCATAAGCTGCCAAATAAGTGCATAATTTTTATGTACGAAATATAAATTATTACATCTCATTAGTCATGAAAGATTCTTCCAAATTGGCATGGACGTTGAACGCATTTGAATGGATTTTCCTATGCTAGACGTTTGCGATTGTGTGCGGCAGGGTTGGAAATATATTCCCTAAAGTGTTATGACGTAACGAATAGGAGCATAATTTTGATGTATAAAATATGAATTTATTTCTTCTGATTTTTCATGAAAGATACTTTTCATTGACACGGACGTTCCACGCATTTGAATGGATTTTCCTATGCTACACGTTTGCGATTGTGTGCAACAGGGTTGGCATTCTATTTCATGATTATATATCACGAAGCAAATCAGAGCATAATTTTTATGTATTAAATATAATTTTATTTCTTCTGATTTTTCACGAAAGATTCTTTTATATTGACACGGACGTTCAACCCATTTCAATGGATTTTCCTGTGTTACACGTTTGGGATTGTGTGCAAAAGTGTTTGAAAACTATTTCTTGATTATATATCACGAACTCAATAGGAGCATAATTTTTATGTATAACATATTAATTTATATCTTCTGTTTTTTCAAGAAAGATTCTTTTATATTGACAGGGACGTTCAACGCATTTGAATGGATTTTCCTGTGTTACAAGTATGGGATTGTGTGCAGAGGGTTGGAAATCTATTTCTTGATTATATATCACGATACGAATAAGAGCATAATTTTTATGTATAAAATATAAATATATTTCTTCTGATTTTTCATGAAAGATTCTTTTACATTGACACGGACGTTGCACGCATTTAAATGGATGTTCCTGTGTTACACGTGTGGGATTGTGTGCAACAGGGTTGGAAAACTATTCCTTGCTTATATATCAGGAACTCAATAGGAGCATAATTTTGATGTATAAAATATGAATTCATTTCTTCTGATTTTTCATGACAGATTCTTTTACATTGAAACGGAGGTTCCACGCATTTGAATGGATTTTCCTATGCTACACGTTTGGGAATGTGTGCAAAAGTGTTTGAAAACTATTTCTTGATTAAATATCACGATACGAATAAGAGCATAATTTTTATGAACGAAATATAAATTATTACTTCTCATTTGTCATGAAATATACTTTCAAATTGACATGGACGTTCCAAGCATTTGAATGGAATTTCCCATGCCATACGATTGCGGTTGTGTGCAGCAGGGTTGGAAATCTATTTCTTGATTATTCATAAGCTGCCAAATAAGTGCTTAATTTTTATGTACGAAATATAAATTATTACTTCTCATTAGTCATGAAAGATTCTTTCAAATTGGCATGGACGTTCCACGCATTTGAATGAATATTCCGATGCTATACGTTTGCGATTGTGTGCAACAGGGTTGGAATTCTATCTCATGATTATATATCATGAACTGAATAGGAGCATAATTTTGATGCATAAAATTAAAATATATTCCTTGCCATTTTTCATGAAAGATTCTTTCAAATTGACACGGACTTTGGGATTGTTTGCGACAAGGTTGGAAAACTATTTCTTGAATATATATCACGAACTCAATAGGAGCATAATTATGATGTATAAAATATGAATTTATTTCTTCTGATTTTTCATGAAAGATTCTTTCAAATTTACACGGACGTTCAACGCATTTGAATGGATTTTCCTGTGTTACACGTTTGGGATTGTGTGCAACAGGGTTGGAAATCTGTTTCTTGATTATATATCACGATACGAATAAGAGCATAATTTTTATGAACGAAATATAAATTATTACTTCTCATTTGTCATGAAATATACTTTCAAATTGACATGGACGTTCCAAGGATTTGAATGGAATTTCCCATGCCATACGATTGCGGTTGTGTGCAGCAGGGTTGGAAATCTATTTCTTGATTATTCATAAGCTGCCAAATAAGTGCATAATTTTTTTGTACGAAATATAAATTATTACATCTCATTAGTCATGAAAGATTCTTTCAAATTGGCATGGACGTTGAACGCATTTGAATGGATTTTCCTATGCTAGACGTTTGCGATTGTGTGGGGCAGGGTTGGAAAACTATTTCTTGATTATATATCACGAACTCAATAGGAGCATAATTTTGATGTATAAAATATGAATTTATTTCTTCTGATTTTTCATGACAGATTATTTTAAATTGACACGGACGTTCAACGCATTTGAATGGATTTTCCTGTGTTACAAGTATGGGATTGTGTGCAGAGGGTTGGAAATCTATTTCTTGATTATATATCACGATACGAATAAGAGCATAATTTTGATGTATAAAATATGAATTCATTTCTTCTGATTTTTCATGACAGATTCTTTTACATTGAAACGGAGGTTCAACCCATTTCAATGGATTTTCCTGTGTTACACGTTTGGGATTGTGTGCAAAAGTGTTTGAAAACTATTTCTTGATTATATATCACGAACTCAATAGGAGCATAATTTTGATGTATAACATATTACTTTATTTCTTCTGATTTTTCAAGAAAGATTCTTTTAAATTGACACGGACGTTCAACGCATTTGAATGGATTTTCCTGTGTTACAAGTATGGGATTGTGTGCAGAGGGTTGGAAATCTATTTCTTGATTATATATCACGATACGAATAAGAGCATAATTTTGATGTATAAAATATGAATTCATTTCTTCTGATTTTTCATGACAGATTCTTTTACATTGAAACGGAGGTTCAACCCATTTCAATGGATTTTCCTGTGTTACACGTTTGGGATTGTGTGCAAAAGTGTTTGAAAACTATTTCTTGATTATATATCACGAACTCAATAGGAGCATAATTTTGATGTATAAAATATGAATTAATTTCTCGCGATTTTTCAAGAAAGATTCTTTTAAATTGACACGGACGTTCAACGCATTTGAATGGATTTTCCTGTGTTACAAGTATGGGATTGTGTGCAGAGGGTTGGAAATCTATTTCTTGATTATATATCACGATACGAATAAGAGCATAATTTTTATGTATAAAATATAAATATATTTCTTCTGATTTTTCATGAAAGATTCTTTTACATTGACACGGACGTTCCACGCATTTAAATGGATTTTCCTGTGTTACACGTTTGGGATTGTGTGCAACAGGGTTGGAAAACTATTCCTTGCTTATATATCAGGAACTCAATAGGAGCATAATTTTGATGTATAAAATATGAATTCATTTCTTCTGATTTTTCATGACAGATTCTTTTACATTGAAACGGAGGTTCCACGCATTTGAATGGATTTTCCTATGCTACACGTTTGGGAATGTGTGCAAAAGTGTTTGAAAACTATTTCTTGATTAAATATCACGATACGAATAAGAGCATAATTTTTATGAACGAAATATAAATTATTACTTCTCATTTGTCATGAAATATACTTTCAAATTGACATGGACGTTCCAAGCATTTGAATGGAATTTCCCATGCCATACGATTGCGGTTGTGTGCAGCAGTGTTGGAAATCTATTTCTTGATTATTCATAAGCTGCCAAATAAGTGCATAATTTTTATGTACGTAATATAAATTATTACTTCTGATTAGTCATGAAAGATTCTTTCAAATTGGCATGGACGTTCCACGCATTTGAATGAATATTCCTATGCTAGACGTTTGCGATTGTGTGCAACAGGGTTGGAATTCTATCTCATGATTATATATCATGAACTGAATAGGAGCATAATTTTGATGCATAAAATTAAAATATATTCCTTGCGATTTTTCATGAAAGATTCTTTCAAATTGACACGGACTTTGGGATTGTTTGCGACAAGGTTGGAAAACTATTTCTTGAATATATATCACGAACTCAATAGGAGCATAATTATGATGTATAAAATATGAATTTATTTCTTCTGATTTTTCATGAAAGATTCTTTCAAATTTACACGGACGTTCAACGCATTTGAATGGATTTTCCTGTGTTACACGTTTGGGATTGTGTGCAACAGGGTTGGAAATCTATTTCTTGATTATATATCACGATACGAATAAGAGCATAATTTTTATGAACGAAATATAAATTATTACTTCTCATTTGTCATGAATATACTTTCAAATTGACATGGACGTTCCAAGCATTTGAATGGAATTTCCCATGCCATACGATTGCGGTTGTGTGCAGCAGGGTTGGAAATCTATTTCTTGATTATTCATAAGCTGCCAAATAAGTGCATAATTTTTATGTACGAAATATAAATTATTACATCTCATTAGTCATGAAAGATTCTTTCAAATTGGCATGGACGTTGAACGCATTTGAATGGATTTTCCTATGCTAGACGTTTGCGATTGTGTGAGGCAGGGTTGGAAATATATTCCCTAAAGTGTTATGACGTAACGAATAGGAGCATAATTTTCATGTATAAAATATGAATTTATTTCTTCTGATTTTTCATGAAAGATACTTTTACATTGACACGGACGTACCACGCATTTGAATGGATTTTCCTATGCTACACGTTTGGGAATGTGTGCAAAAGTGTTTGAAAACTATTTCTTGATTAAATATCACGATACGAAAAATGGCATAATATTTATGTATAAAATATAAATATATTTCTTCTGATTTTTCATGAAAGATTCTTTTACATTGACACGGACGTTCCTCGCATTCAAATGTATTTTCCTGTATTACGCGTTTTGGATAGTGTGGGGCAGGGTTGGAAATATATTCACTAAAGTGTTATGACGTAACGAATAGGAGCATAATTTTGATGTATAAAATATGAATTTATTTCTTCTGATTTTTCATGAAAGTTCCTTTACATTGACACGGACGTTCCAAGCATTTGAATGGATTTTCCTATGCTACACGTTTGGGAATGTGTGCAAAAGTGTTTGAAAACTATTTCTTGATTAAATATCACGATACGAATAAGAGCGTAATTTTTATGTATAAAATATAAATATATTTCTTCGGATTTTTCATGAAAGATTCTTTTACATTGACATGGACGTTCCACGCATTTAAATGGATTTTCCTGTGTTACGCGTTTGGGATTGTGTGCAATAGGCTTGGAAATCTATTTCGTGATTATTCATAACGTGCCAAAAAAGTGCATAATTTTTATGTACGAAATATAAATTATTACTTCTCATTTGTCATG
Organism: Diplolepis rosae; assembly: GCA_030998225.1. NCBI lineage: Eukaryota > Metazoa > Arthropoda > Insecta > Hymenoptera > Diplolepididae > Diplolepis > Diplolepis rosae. The sequence goes on along the minus strand of JAPYXD010000685.1, from coordinate 828,713 downwards.
AAATATTCTTTCAAATTGACATGGACGTTCCACGCATTTGAATGAATATTCCTATGCTAGACGTTTGCGATTGTGTGCAACAGGGTTGGAATTCTATCTCATGATTATATATCATGAACTGAATAGGAGCATAATTTTGATGCATAAAATTAAAATATATTCCTTGCGATTTTTCATGAAAGATTCTTTTACATTGAAACGGAGGTTCCACGCATGTGAATGGATTTTCCTATACTACACGTTTGGGAATGTGTGCAAAAGGGTTGGAAAACTATTTCTTGAATATATATCACGATACGAATAAGAGCATAATTTTTATGAACGAAATATAAATTATTACTTCTCATTTGTCATGAAATATACTTTCAAATTGACATGGACGTTCCAAGGATTTGAATGGAATTTCCCATGCCATACGATTGCGGTTGTGTGCAGCAGGGTTGGAAATCTATTTCTTGATTATTCATAAGCTGCCAAATAAGTGCATAATTTTTATGTACGAAATATAAATTATTACTTCTCATTAGTCATGAAAGATTCTTTCAAATTGGCATGGACGTTCCACGCATTTGAATGGATTTTCCTATGCTAGACGTTTGCGATTGTGTGGGGCAGGGTTGGAAATATATTCCCTAAAGTGTTATGACGTAACGAATAGGAGCATAATTTTGATGTATAAAATATGAATTTATTTCTTCTGATTTTTCATGAAAGATACTTTTACATTGACACTGACGTTCCACGCATTTGAATGGATTTTCCTATGCTACACGTTTGGGAATGTGTGCAAAAGTGTTTGAAAACTATTTCTTGATTTAATATCACGATACGAAAAATGGCATAATATTTATGTATAAAATATAAATATATTTCTTCTGATTTTTCATGAAAGATTCTTTTACATTGACACGGACGTTCCTCGCATTCAAATGTATTTTCCTGTGTTACGCGTTTTGGATAGTGTGGGGCAGGGTTGGAAATATATTCACTAAAGTGTTATGACGTACCGAATAGGAGCATAATTTTGATGTATAAAATATGAATTTATTTCTTCTGATTTTTCATGAAAGTTCCTTTACATTGACACGGACGTTCCACGCATTTGAATGGATTTTCCTATGCTACACGTTTGGGAATGTGTGCAAAAGTGTTTGAAATCTATTTCTTGATTATATATCACGATACGAATAAGAGCATAATTTTTATGTATAAAATATAAATATATTTCTTCTGATTTTTCATGAAAGATTCTTTTACATTGACACGGACGTTCCACGCATTTAAATGGATTTTCCTTTGTTACGCGTTTGCGATTGTGTGCAACAGGGTTGGAATTCTATCTCATGATTATATATCATGAACTGAATAGGAGCATAATTTTGATGCATAAAATTAAAATATATTCCTTGCGATTTTTCATGAAAGATTCTTTTACATTGAAACGGAGGTTCCACGCATGTGAATGGATTTTCCTATACTACACGTTTGGGAATGTGTGCAAAAGGGTCGGAAAACTATTTCTTAAATATATATCACGAACTCAATAGGAGCATAATTATGATGTATAAAATATGAATTTATTTCTTCTGATTTTCCATGAAAGATTCTTTTAAATTTACACGGACGTTCAAAGCATTTGAATGGATTTTCCTGTGTTACACGTTTGGGATTGTGTGCAACAGGGTTGGAAATCTATTTCTTGATTATATATCACGATACGAATAAGAGCATAATTTTTATGAACGAAATATAAATTATTACTTCTCATTTGTCATGAAAGATACTTTCAAATTGACACTGACGTTCCACGCATTTGATTGGAGTTTCCTATGCTACACGTTTGGGATTGTGTGCGGCAGGGTTGGAAATATATTCCCTAAAGTGTTATCACTTACCGAATAGGAGCATAATTTTGATGTATAAAATATGAATATATTTCTTCTGATTTTTCATGAAAGATTGTTTTACATTGACGTGGACTTCAAACGCATTTGAATGGATTTTTCTATGCTACACGTTTGGGAATGTGTGCAAAAGTGTTGGAAAACTATTTCTTGATTATATATCACGAACTCAATAGGAGCATAATTTTGATGTATAAAATATGAATTTATTTCGTCTGATTTTTTATGAAAGAATGTTTCAAATTGACACGGACATTCCGCGCAGTTGAATGGATTTTCCTATGCTACACGTTTGCGATTGTGTGCAACAAGGTTTAAAATCTATTTTATGATTATATATCACGAAACAAATAAGAGCATAATTTTTATGTATCAAATATAAATGTATTTCTTCTGATATTTCACGAAAGATTCTTTTAAATTGACACGGACGTTCCACGCATTTGCATGGATTTTCCTATGCTACACGATTGCGATTGTGTGCAGCAGGGATGGAAATCTATTTCTTGATTATTCATAACGTGCCAAATAAGAGCATAATTTTTATGTACGAAATATAAATTATTACTTCTCATTAGTCATGAAGGATTCTTTCAAATTGGCATGGACGTTCCACGCATTTGAATGGATTTTCCTATGCTAGACGTTTGCGATTGTGTGCAACAGGGTTGAAATTCTATTTCATGATTATATATCACGAACTCAATAGGAGCATAATTTTGATGTATAAAATATTAATTTATTTCTTCTGATTTTTCATGAAAGATTATTTTAAATTGACACGGACGTTGAACGCATTTGAATGGATTTTCCTGTGTTACGTGTTTGGGATTGTGTGGGGCAGGGTTGGAAATATATTCCCTAAAGTGTTATCACGTACCGAATAGGAGCATAATTTTGATGTATAAAATATGAATTCATTTCTTCTGATTTTTCATGAAGGATACTTTTACATTGACACAGACGTTCCACGCATTTGAGTGGATTTTCCTATGCTACAAGTTCGGGAATGTGTGCAAAAGTGTTTGAAAACTATTTCTTGATTATATATCACGAACTCAATAGGAGCATAATTTTGATGTATAACATATTAATTTATTTCTTCTGATTTTTCAAGAAAGATTCTTTTAAATTGACACGGACGAACAACCCATTTCAATGGATTTTCCTGTGTTACACGTTTGGCATTGTGTGCAAAAGTGTTTGAAAACTATTTCTTGATTATATATCACGAACTCAATAGGAGCATAATTTTGATGTATAACATATTAATTTATTTCTTCTGATTTTTCATGACAGATTCTTTGAAATTGACACGGACGTTCCACGCATTTGAATGGATTTTCCTATGCTACACGTTTGCGATTGTGTGCAACAGGTTTGGCATTCTATTTCATGATTATATATCACGAAGCAAATAAGAGCATAATTTTTATGTATCAAATATAATTTTATTTCTTCTGATTTTTCACGAAAGATTCTTTTAAATTGACACGGACGTTCAACCCATTTCAATGGATTTTCCTGTGTTACACGTTTGGGATTGTGTGCAAAAGTGTTGGAAACTATTTCTTGATTATATATCACGAACTCAATAGGAGCATAATTTTGATGTATAACATATTAATTTATTTCTTCTGATTTTTCAAGAAAGATTCTTTTAAATTGACACGGACGTTCAACGCATTTGAATGGATTTTCCTGTGTTACAAGTATGGGATTGTGTGCAGAGGGTTGGAAATCTATTTCTTGATTATATATCACGATACGAATAAGAGCATAATTTTTATGTATAAAATATAAATATATTTCTTCTGATTTTTCATGAAAGATTCTTTTACATTGACACAGACGTTCCACGCATTTAAATGGATTTTCCTGTGTTACACGTTTGGGATTGTCTGCAACAGGGTTGGAAAACTATTCCTTGCTTATATATCAGGAACTCAATAGGAGCATAATTTTGATGTATAAAATATGAATTCATTTCTTCTGATTTTTCATGACAGATTCTTTTACATTGAAACGGAGATTCCACGCATTTGAATGGATTTTCCTATGCTACACGTTTGGGAATGTGTGCAAAAGGATTGGAAAACTATTTCTTGATTATATATGACGAACTCAATAGGAGCATAATTATGATGTATAAAATATGAATTTGTTTCTTCTGATTTTTCATGAAAGATTCTTTTAAATTTACACGGACGTTCAACGCATTTGAATGGATTTTCCTGTGTTACACGTTTGGGATTGTGTGCAACAGGGTTGGAAATCTATTTCTTGATTATATATCACGATACGAATAAGAGCATAATTTTTATGAACGAAATATAAATTATTACTTCTCATTAGTCATGAAAGATTCTTTCAAATTGGCATGGACGTTGCACGCATTTGAATGGATTTTCCTATGCTAGACGTTTGGGAATGTGTGCAAAAGTGTTTGAAATCTATTTCTTGATTAAATATCACGATACGAAAAATGGCATAATTTTTATGTATAAAATATAAATATATTTCTTCGGATTTTTCATGAAAGATTCTTTTACATTGACATGGACGTTCCACGCATTTAAATGGATTTTCCTGTGTTACGCGTTTGGGATTGTGTGCAACAGGGTTGGAAATCTATTTCTTGATTATATATCACGAACTCAATAGAAGCATAATTTTGATGTATAAAATATGAATTTTTTTTCTTCTGATTTTTCATGGAAGATTCTTTTAAATTGACACGGAGGTTCAACGCATTTGAATGGATTTTCCTATGCTAAACGCTTGCGATTGTGTGTAACAGTGTTGGAAATTTATTTCTTGATTATATATCACACACCGAATAGGAGGATAATGTTAATGTATAAAATATGAATTTATTTCGTCTGATTTTTTATGAAAGAATGTTTCAAATTGACACGGACATTCCGCGCATCTGAATGGATTTTCCTATGCTACACATCTAGGATTGTTTGCAGCAGGGTTGGAAATCTATTTCATGATTATTCATAACGTGCCAAATAAGAGCATAATTTTTAAGTACGAAATATAAATTATTACTTCTCATTTGTCATGAAAGATTCTTTCAAATTGACACGGACGATCCACGCATTTGAATGGATTTTTCTACGCTACAAGCTTGGGATTGTGTGCAACAGTGTTGGAAATCCATTTCTTGATTATATATCACGATACGAATAAGAGCATAATTTTCATGTATAAAATATGAATATATATTTCTTCTGATTTTGGATGAAAGATTCTTTTAAATTGACACGTACGTTCCACGCGTTTGAATGGATTTTTCTATGCTACACGTTTGGGAATGTGTGCAAAAGGGTTGGAAAACTATTTCTTGATTATATATAACGATACGAATAAGAGCATAATTTTTATGTATAAAATATAAATATATTTCTTCTGATTTTTTCATGAAAGATTCTTTTACATTGACACGGACGTTCCACGCATTTGAATGGATTTTTCTATGCTACACGTTTGGGAATGTATACAAAAGTGTTGGAAAACTATTTCTTGATTATATATAACGATACGAATAAGAGCATAATTTTTATGTATAAAATATAAATATATTTCTTCTGATTTTTCATGAAAGATTCTTTTACATTGACACGGACGTTCCACGCATTTGAATGGATTTTCCTATGCTACACGTTTGGGAATGTTTGCAAAAGTGTTTGAAAACTATTTCTTGATTATATATCACGATACGAATAAGAGCATAATTTTTATGTATAAAATATAAATATATTTCTTCTGATTTTTCATGAAAGATTCTTTTACATTGACACGGACGTTCCACGCATTTGAATAGATTTTCCTATGCTAAACGTTTGCGATTGTGTGTAACAGGGTTGGAAATCTATTTCTTGATAATATATCACGCACCGAATAGGAGCATAATGTTAATGTATAAAATATGAATTTATTTTGTCTGATTTTTGATGAAAGAATGTTTCAAATTGACATGGACATTCCGCGCATTTGAATGGATTTTCATATGCTACACGTTTGGGAATGTGTGCAAAAGGGTTGGAAAACTATTTCTTGATTATATATCAGGAACTCAATAGGAGCATAATTTTGATGTATAAAATATGAATTTATTTCTTTCGATTTGTCATGAAAGATTCTTTCAAATTGACAAGGACGTTCCACGCATTTGAATGGATTTTCCTGTGTTACACGTTTGGGATTGTGTGCAACAGGGTTGGAAAACTATTTCTTGATTATATATGACGAACTCAACAGGAGCATAATTTTGATGTATAAAATATGAATTTATTTCTTGTGATTTTTCATAAAAGATTCTTTGAAATTGACACGGACGTTCAACGCATTTGAATGGATTTTCCTGTGTTACACGTTTGGGATTGTGTGCAACAGGGTTGGAAATCTATTTCTTGATTATATATCACGCACCGAATAGGAGCATAATGTTAATGTATAAAATATGAATTTATTTCGTCTGATTTTTTATGAAAGAATGTTTCAAATTGACACGGACATTCCGCGCATTTGAATGGATTTTCGTATGCTACACGTTTGGGAATGTGTGCAGAAGGGTTGGAAAACTATTTCTTGATTATATATCAGGAACTCAATAGGAGCATAATTTTGATGTATAAAATATGAATTTATTTCTTGCGATTTTTCATGGAAGATTCTTTTAAATTGACACGAACGTTCAACGCATTTGAATGGATTTTCCTGTGTTACACGTTTGGGATTGTGTGCAACAGGGTTGGAAATCTATTTCTTGATTATATATCACGCACCGAATAGGAGCATAATGTTAATGTATAAAATATGAATTTATTTCATCTGATTTTTTATGAAAGAATGTTTCAAATTGACACGGACATTCCGCGCATTTGAATGGATTTTCCTATGCTACACGTTTGGGAATGTGTGCAAAAGTGTTGGCAAACTATTTCTTGATTATATATCAGGAACTTAATAGGAGCATAATTTTGATGTATAAAATATGAATTTATTTCTTGCGATTTTTGATGAAAGAATGTTTCAAATTGACACGGACATTCCGCGCATTTGAATGGATTTTCCTATGCTACACGTTTGGGAATGTGTGCAAAAGGGTTGGAAAACTATTTCTTGATTATATATCACGAACTCAATAGGAGCATAATTTTGATGTATAAAATATGAATTTTTTTCTTCTGATTTTTCATGGAAGATTCTTTTAAATTGACACGAACCTTCAACGCATTTGAATGGATTTTCCTGTGTTACACGTTTGGGATTGTGTGCAACAGGGTTGGAAATCTATTTCTTGATTATATATCACGACACGAATAAGAGCATAATTTTTATGTATAAAATATGAATTTATTTTGTCTGATTTTTGATGAAAGAATGTTTCAAATTGACACGGACATTCCGCGCAGTTGAATGGATTTTCCTATGCTACACGTTTGGGATTGTGTGCAACAGGGTTGGAAATCTATTCCTTGATTATATATCACGCACCGAATAGGAGCATAATGTTAATGTATAAAATATGAATTTATTTCGTCTGATTTTTTATGAAAGAATGTTTCAAATTGACACGGACATTCCGCGCATTTGAATGAATTTTCCTATGCTACACGTTTGGGAATGTGTGCAAAAGGGTTGGCAAACTATTTCTTGATTATATATCAGGAACTTAATAGGAGCATAATTTTGATGTATAAAATATGAATTTATTTCTTGCGATTTTTGATGAAAGAATGTTTCAAATTGACACGGACATTCCGCGCATTTGAATGGATTTTCCTATGCTACACGTTTGGGAATGTGTGCAAAAGGGTTGGAAAACTATTTCTTGATTATATATCACGAACTCAATAGGAGCATAATTTAGATGTATAAAATATGAATTTTTTTTCTTCTGATTTTTCATGGAAGATTCTTTTAAATTGACACGAACGTTCAACGCATTTGAATGGATTTTCCTATGCTAAACGTTTGCGATTGTGTGCAACAGGGTTGGAAATCTATTTCTTGATTAAATATCACGATACGAATAAGAGCATAATTTTTATGAACGAAATATAAATTATTACTTCTCATTTGTCATGAAATATTATTTCAAATTGACACGGACATTCCGCGCATTTGACTGGATTTTCCTATGCTACACGTTTGGGAATGTGTGCAGAAGGGTTGAAAAACTATTTCTTGATTATATATCAGGAACTCAATAGGAGCATAATTATGATGTATAAAATATGAATTTATTTCTTGCGATTTTTCATGGAAGATTCTTTTAAATTGACACGAACGTTCAACGCATTTGAATGGATTTTCCTGTGTTACACGTTTGGGATTGTGTGCAACAGGGTTGGAAATCTATTTCTTGATTATATATCACGCACCGAATAGGAGCATAATGTTAATGTATAAAATATGAATTTATTTCATCTGATTTTTTATGAAAGAATGTTTCAAATTGACACGGACATTCCGCGCATTTGAATGGATTTTCCTATGCTACACGTTTGGGAATGTGTGCAAAAGTGTTGGCAAACTATTTCTTGATTATATATCAGGAACTTAATAGGAGCATAATTTTGATGTATAAAATATGAATTTATTTCTTGCGATTTTTGATGAAAGAATGTTTCAAATTGACACGGACATTCCGCGCATTTGAATGGATTTTCCTATGCTACACGTTTGGGAATGTGTGCAAAAGGGTTGGAAAACTATTTCTTGATTATATATCACGAACTCAATAGGAGCATAATTTTGATGTATAAAATATGAATTTTTTTTCTTCTGATTTTTCATGGAAGATTCTTTTAAATTGACACGAACCTTCAACGCATTTGAATGGATTTTCCTGTGTTACACGTTTGGGATTGTGTGCAACAGGGTTGGAAATCTATTTCTTGATTATATATCACGACACGAATAAGAGCATAATTTTTATGTATAAAATATGAATTTATTTTGTCTGATTTTTGATGAAATAATGTTTCAAATTGACACGGACATTCCGCGCATTTTAATAGATTTTCCAATGCTACACGTTTGGGATTGTGTGCAACAGGGTTGGAAATCTATTTCTTGATAATATATCACGCACCGAATAGTAGCATAATGTTAATGTATAAAATATGAATTTATTTTGTCTGATTTTTGATGAAAGAATGTTTCAAATTGACACGGACATTCCGCGCATTTGAATGGATTTTCCTGTGTTACACGTTTGGGATTGTGTGCAACAGGGTTGGAAATCTATTTCTTGATTATATATCACGATACGAATAAGAGCATAATTTTTATGAACGAAATATAAATTATTACTTCTCATTAGTCATGAAAGATTCTTTCAAATTGGCATGGACGTTGCACGCATTTGAATGGATTTTCCTATGCTAGACGTTTGGGAATGTGTGCAAAAGTGTTTGAAATCTATTTCTTGATTAAATATCACGATACGAAAAATGGCATAATTTTTATGTATAAAATATAAATATATTTCTTCGGATTTTTCATGAAAGATTCTTTTACATTGACATGGACGTTCCACGCATTTAAATGGATTTTCCTGTGTTACGCGTTTGGGATTGTGTGCAACAGGGTTGGAAATCTATTTCTTGATTATATATCACGAACTCAATAGAAGCATAATTTTGATGTATAAAATATGAATTTTTTTTCTTCTGATTTTTCATGGAAGATTCTTTTAAATTGACACGGAGGTTCAACGCATTTGAATGGATTTTCCTATGCTAAACGCTTGCGATTGTGTGTAACAGTGTTGGAAATTTATTTCTTGATTATATATTACGATGTGAATAAGAGCATAATTTTTATGTGTAAAATATAAATATATTTCTTCTGATATTATGAAAGATTCTCTTACATTGACGTGGACTTGAAACGCATTTGAATCGATTTTCCTATGCTAAAAGTTTGGGATTGTGTGCAGCAGGGTTGGAAATCTATTTCTTGATTATATATCACACACCGAATAGGAGGATAATGTTAATGTATAAAATATGAATTTATTTCGTCTGATTTTTTATGAAAGAATGTTTCAAATTGACACGGACATTCCGCGCATCTGAATGGATTTTCCTATGCTACACATCTAGGATTGTTTGCAGCAGGGTTGGAAATCTATTTCATGATTATTCATAACGTGCCAAATAAGAGCATAATTTTTAAGTACGAAATATAAATTATTACTTCTCATTTGTCATGAAAGATTCTTTCAAATTGACACGGACGATCCACGCATTTGAATGGATTTTTCTACGCTACAAGCTTGGGATTGTGTGCAACAGTGTTGGAAATCCATTTCTTGATTATATATCACGATACGAATAAGAGCATAATTTTCATGTATAAAATATGAATATATATTTCTTCTGATTTTGGATGAAAGATTCTTTTAAATTGACACGTACGTTCCACGCGTTTGAATGGATTTTTCTATGCTACACGTTTGGGAATGTGTGCAAAAGGGTTGGAAAACTATTTCTTGATTATATATAACGATACGAATAAGAGCATAATTTTTATGTATAAAATATAAATATATTTCTTCTGATTTTTCATGAAAGATTCTTTTACATTGACACGGACGTTCCACGCATTTGAATGGATTTTTCTATGCTACACGTTTGGGAATGTATACAAAAGTGTTGGAAAACTATTTCTTGATTATATATAACGATACGAATAAGAGCATAATTTTTATGTATAAAATATAAATATATTTCTTCTGATTTTTCATGAAAGATTCTTTTACATTGACACGGACGTTCCACGCATTTGAATGGATTTTCCTATGCTACACGTTTGGGAATGTTTGCAAAAGTGTTTGAAAACTATTTCTTGATTATATATCACGATACGAATAAGAGCATAATTTTTATGTATAAAATATAAATATATTTCTTCTGATTTTTCATGAAAGATTCTTTTACATTGACACGGACGTTCCACGCATTTGAATAGATTTTCCTATGCTAAACGTTTGCGATTGTGTGTAACAGGGTTGGAAATCTATTTCTTGATAATATATCACGCACCGAATAGGAGCATAATGTTAATGTATAAAATATGAATTTATTTTGTCTGATTTTTGATGAAAGAATGTTTCAAATTGACATGGACATTCCGCGCATTTGAATGGATTTTCATATGCTACACGTTTGGGAATGTGTGCAAAAGGGTTGGAAAACTATTTCTTGATTATATATCAGGAACTCAATAGGAGCATAATTTTGATGTATAAAATATGAATTTATTTCTTTCGATTTGTCATGAAAGATTCTTTCAAATTGACAAGGACGTTCCACGCATTTGAATGGATTTTCCTGTGTTACACGTTTGGGATTGTGTGCAACAGGGTTGGAAAACTATTTCTTGATTATATATGACGAACTCAACAGGAGCATAATTTTGATGTATAAAATATGAATTTATTTCTTGTGATTTTTCATAAAAGATTCTTTGAAATTGACACGGACGTTCAACGCATTTGAATGGATTTTCCTGTGTTACACGTTTGGGATTGTGTGCAATAGGGTTGGAAATCTATTTCTTGATTAAATATCACGATACGAATAAGAGCATAATTTTTATGAACGAAATATAAATTATTACTTCTCATTTGTCATGAAATATTATTTCAAATTGACACGGACATTCCGCGCATTTGACTGGATTTTCCTATGCTACACGTTTGGGAATGTGTGCAGAAGGGTTGGAAAACTATTTCTTGATTATATATCAGGAACTCAATAGGAGCATAATTTTGATGTATAAAATATGAATTTATTTCTTGCGATTTTTCATGGAAGATTCTTTTAAATTGACACGAACGTTCAACGCATTTGAATGGATTTTCCTGTGTTACACGTTTGGGATTGTGTGCAACAGGGTTGGAAATCTATTTCTTGATTATATATCACGCACCGAATAGGAGCATAATGTTAATGTATAAAATATGAATTTATTTCATCTGATTTTTTATGAAAGAATGTTTCAAATTGACACGGACATTCCGCGCATTTGAATGGATTTTCCTATGCTACACGTTTGGGAATGTGTGCAAAAGTGTTGGCAAACTATTTCTTGATTATATATCAGGAACTTAATAGGAGCATAATTTTGATGTATAAAATATGAATTTATTTCTTGCGATTTTTGATGAAAGAATGTTTCAAATTGACACGGACATTCCGCGCATTTGAATGGATTTTCCTATGCTACACGTTTGGGAATGTGTGCAAAAGGGTTGGCAAACTATTTCTTGATTATATATCAGGAACTCAATAGGAGCATAATTTTGATGTATAAAATATGAATTTTTTTTCTTCTGATTTTTCATGGAAGATTCTTTTAAATTGACACGAACCTTCAACGCATTTGAATGGATTTTCCTGTGTTACACGTTTGGGATTGTGTGCAACAGGGTTGGAAATCTATTTCTTGATTATATATCACGACACGAATAAGAGCATAATTTTTATGTATAAAATATGAATTTATTTTGTCTGATTTTTGATGAAATAATGTTTCAAATTGACACGGACATTCCGCGCATTTGAATAGATTTTCCTATGCTACACGTTTGGGATTGTGTGCAACAGGGTTGGAAATCTATTCCTTGATTATATATCACGCACCGAATAGGAGCATAATGTTAATGTATAAAATATGAATTTATTTCGTCTGATTTTTTATGAAAGAATGTTTCAAATTGACACGGACATTCCGCGCATTTGAATGAATTTTCCTATGCTACACGTTTGGGAATGTGTGCAAAAGGGTTGGCAAACTATTTCTTGATTATATATCAGGAACTTAATAGGAGCATAATTTTGATGTATAAAATATGAATTTATTTCTTGCGATTTTTGATGAAAGAATGTTTCAAATTGACACGGACATTCCGCGCATTTGAATGGATTTTCCTATGCTACACGTTTGGGAATGTGTGCAAAAGGGTTGGAAAACTATTTCTTGATTATATATCACGAACTCAATAGGAGCATAATTTAGATGTATAAAATATGAATTTTTTTTCTTCTGATTTTTCATGGAAGATTCTTTTAAATTGACACGAACGTTCAACGCATTTGAATGGATTTTCCTATGCTAAACGTTTGCGATTGTGTGCAACAGGGTTGGAAATCTATTTCTTGATTAAATATCACGATACGAATAAGAGCATAATTTTTATGAACGAAATATAAATTATTACTTCTCATTTGTCATGAAATATTATTTCAAATTGACACGGACATTCCGCGCATTTGAATGGATTTTCCTATGCTACACGTTTGGGAATGTGTGCAGAAGGGTTGGAAAACTTTTTCTTGATTATATATCAGGAACTCAATAGGAGCATAATTTTTATGTATCAAATATAAATTTATTTCTTCTGATTTTTCATGGAAGATTCTTTTTAAATTGACAAGAACGTTCAACGCATTTGAATGGATTTTCCTGTGTTACACGTTTGGGATTGTGTGCAACAGGGTTGGAAATCTATTTCTTGATTATATATCACGCACCGAATAGGAGCATAATGTTAATGTATAAAATATGAATTTATTTCATCTGATTTTTTATGAAAGAATGTTTCAAATTGACACGGACATTCCGCGCATTTGAATGGATTTTCCTATGCTACACGTTTGGGAATGTGTGCAAAAGTGTTGGCAAACTATTTCTTGATTATATATCAGGAACTTAATAGGAGCATAATTTTGATGTATAAAATATGAATTTATTTCTTGCGATTTTTGATGAAAGAATGTTTCAAATTGACACGGACATTCCGCGCATTTGAATGGATTTTCCTATGCTACACGTTTGGGAATGTGTGCAAAAGGGTTGGAAAACTATTTCTTGATTATATATCAGGAACTCAATAGGAGCATAATTTTGATGTATAAAATATGAATTTTTTTCTTCTGATTTTTCATGGAAGATTCTTTTAAATTGACACGAACGTTCAACGCATTTGAATGGGTTTTCCTGTGCTACACGTTTGGGATTGTGTGCAACAGGGTTGGAAATCTATTTCTTGATTATATATCACGACACGAATAAGAGCATAATTTTTATGTATAAAATATGAATTTATTTTGTCTGATTTTTGATGAAATAATGTTTCAAATTGACACGGACATTCCGCGCATTTGAATGGATTTTCCTATGCTACACGTTTGGGATTGTGTGCAACAGGGTTGGAAATCTATTCCTTGATTATATATCACGCACCGAATAGGAGCATAATGTTAATGTATAAAATATGAATTTATTTCGTCTGATTTTTTATGAAAGAATGTTTCAAATTGACACGGACATTCCGCGCATTTGAATGAATTTTCCTATGCTACACGTTTGGGAATGTGTGCAAAAGGGTTGGCAAACTATTTCTTGATTATATATCAGGAACTTAATAGGAGCATAATTTTGATGTATAAAATATGAATTTATTTCTTGCGATTTTTGATGAAAGAATGTTTCAAATTGACACGGACATTCCGCGCATTTGAATGGATTTTCCTATGCTACACGTTTGGGAATGTGTGCAAAAGGGTTGGAAAACTATTTCTTGATTATATATCACGCACCGAATAGGAGCATAATGTTAATGTATAAAATATGAATTTATTTTGTCTGATTTTTTATGAAAGGATGTTTCAAATTGACACGGACATTCCGCGCATTTGAATGGATTTTCCTATGCTACACGTTTGGGAATGTGTGCAGAAGGGTTGGAAAACTTTTTCTTGATTATATATCAGGAACTCAATAGGAGCATAATTTTTATGTATCAAATATAAATTTATTTCTTCTGATTTTTCAAGAAAGATTCTTTTAAATTGACACGGACGTTCAACCCATTCGAATGGATTTTCCTGTGTTACACGTTTGGGATTGTGTGCAAGGGGGTTGGAAATCTATTTCTTGATTATTCATAACGTGCCAAATAAGAGCATAATTTTTATGAACGAAATATAAATTATTACTTCTCATTTGTCATGAAAGATTCTTTCAAATTGACAAGGACGTTCCACGCAATTGAATGGATTTTCCTATGCTACACGTTTGCGATTGTGTGCGGCAGGGTTGGAAATATATTCCCTAAAGTGTTATCAAGTACCGAATAGGAGCATAATTTTGATGTATAAAATATGAATATATTTCTTCTGATTTTTCATGAAAGATTCTTTTACATTGACACGGACGTTCAACGCATTTGAATGGATTTTCCTGTGTTACACGTTTGGGATTGTGTGCAACAGGGTTGGAAAACTATTTCTTGATTATATATCACGAACTCAATAGGAGCATAATTTTGATGTATAAAATATGAATTTATTTCTAGCGATTTTTCATGGAAGATTCTTTTAAATTGACACGAACGTTCAACGCATTTGAATGGATTTTCCTGTGTTACACGTTTGGGATTGTGTGCAACAGGGTTGGAAATCTATTTCTTGATTATATATCACGCACCGAATAGGAGCATAATGTTAATGTATAAAATATGAATTTATTTCATCTGATTTTTTATGAAAGAATGTTTCAAATTGACACGGACATTCCGCGCATTTGAATGGATTTTCCTATGCTACACGTTTGGGAATGTGTGCAAAAGTGTTGGCAAACTATTTCTTGATTATATATCAGGAACTTAATAGGAGCATAATTTTGATGTATAAAATATGAATTTATTTCTTGCGATTTTTGATGAAAGAATGTTTCAAATTGACACGGACATTCCGCGCATTTGAATGGATTTTCCTATGCTACACGTTTGGGAATGTGTGCAAAAGGGTTGGAAAACTATTTCTTGATTATATATCACGAACTCAATAGGAGCATAATTTTGATGTATAAAATATGAATTTTTTTTCTTCTGATTTTTCATGGAAGATTCTTTTAAATTGACACGAACGTTCAACGCATTTGAATGGATTTTCCTGTGTTACACGTTTGGGATTGTGTGCAACAGGGTTGGAAATCTATTTCTTGATTATATATCACGACACGAATAAGAGCATAATTTTTATGTATAAAATATGAATTTATTTTGTCTGATTTTTGATGAAATAATGTTTCAAATTGACACGGACATTCCGCGCATTTGAATGGATTTTCCTATGCTACACGTTTGGGATTGTGTGCAACAGGGTTGGAAATCTATTCCTTGATTATATATCACGCACCGAATAGGAGCATAATGTTAATGTATAAAATATGAATTTATTTCGTCTGATTTTTTATGAAAGAATGTTTCAAATTGACACGGACATTCCGCGCATTTGAATGAATTTTCCTATGCTACACGTTTGGGAATGTGTGCAAAAGGGTTGGCAAACTATTTCTTGATTATATATCAGGAACTTAATAGGAGCATAATTTTGATGTATAAAATATGAATTTATTTCTTGCGATTTTTGATGAAAGAATGTTTCAAATTGACACGGACATTCCGCGCATTTGAATGGATTTTCCTATGCTACACGTTTGGGATTGTGTGCAACAGGGTTGGAAATCTATTTCTTGATAATATATCACGCACCGAATAGGAGCATAATGTTAATGTATAAAATATGAATTTATTTTGTCTGATTTTTGATGAAAGGATGTTTCAAATTGACACGGACATTCCGCGCATTTGAATGGATTTTCCTATGCTACACGTTTGGGAATGTGTGCAAAAGGGTTGGAAAACTATTTCTTGATTATATATCAGGAACTCAATAGGAGCATAATTTTTATGTATCAAATATAAATTTATATCTTCTGATTTTTCAAGAAAGATTCTTTTAAATTGACACGGACGTTCAACCCATTCGAATGGATTTTCCTGTGTTACACGTTTGGGATTGTGTGCAAGGGGGTTGGAAATCTATTTCTTGATTATTCATAACGTGCCAAATAAGAGCATAATTTTTATGAACGAAATATAAATTATTACTTCTCATTTGTCATGAAAGATTCTTTCAAATTGACAAGGACGTTCCACGCAATTGAATGGATTTTCCTATGCTACACGTTTGCGATTGTGTGCGGCAGGGTTGGAAATATATTCCCTAAAGTGTTATCAAGTACCGAATAGGAGCATAATTTTGATGTATAAAATATGAATATATTTCTTCTGATTTTTCATGAAAGATTCTTTTACATTGACACGGACGTTCAACGCATTTGAATGGATTTTCCTGTGTTACACGTTTGGGATTGTGTGCAACAGGGTTGGAAAACTATTTCTTGATTATATATGACGATCTCAATAGGAGCATAATTTTGATGTATAAAATATGAATTTATTTCTTGTGATTTTTCATAAAAGATTCTTTGAAATTGACACGGACGTTCAACGCATTTGAATGGATTTTCCTGTGTTACACGTTTGGGATTGTGTGCAATAGGGTTGGAAATCTATTTCTTGATTAAATATCACGATACGAATAAGAGCATAATTTTTATGAACGAAATATAAATTATTACTTCTCATTTGTCATGAAATATTATTTCAAATTGACACGGACATTCCGCGCAGTTGAATGGATTTTCCTATGCTACACGTTTGGGAATGTGTGCAGAAGGTTTGAAAAACTATTTCTTGATTATATATCAGGAACCGAATAGGAGCATAATGTTAATGTATAAAATATGAATTTATTTCGTCTGATTTTTTATGAAAGAATGTTTCAAATTGACACGGACATTCCGGGCATTTGAATGAATTTTCCTATGCTACACGTTTGGGAATGTGTGTAAAAGGTTTGGCAAACTATTTCTTGATTATATATCAGAAACTTAATAGGAGCATAATTTTGATGTATAAAATATGAATTTATTTCTTGCGATTTTTGATGAAAGAATGTTTCAAATTGACACTGACATTCCGCGCATTTGAATGGATTTTCCTATGCTACACGATTGGGAATGTGTGCAAAAGGGTTGGAAAACTATTTCTTGATTATATATCACGAAACAAATAAGAGCATAATATTTATGTATCAAATATAAATTTATTTCTTCTGATTTTTCACGAAAGATTCTTTTAAATTGACACGGACGTTCAACGCATTTGAATGGATTTTCCTATGCTACACGATTGGGAATGTGTGCAAAAGGGTTGGAAAACTATTTCTTGATTATATATCACGAAACAAATAAGAGCATAATTTTTATGTATAAAATATAAATATATTTCTTCTGATTTTTCATGAAAGATTCTTTTACATTGACGTGGACTTCAAACGCATTTGAATCGATTTTCCTATGCTACACGGTTGGGAATGTGTGCAGAAGGGTTGGAAAACTATTTCTTGATTAAATATCACGATACGAATAAGAGCATAATTTTTATGAACGAAATATAAATTATTACTTCTCATTTGTCATGAAATATTATTTCAAATTGACACGGACATTCCGCGCATTTGAATGGATTTTCCTATGCTACACGTTTGGGAATGTGTGCAGAAGGGTTGTAAAACTATTTCTTGATTATATATCAGGAACCGAATAGGAGCATAATGTTAATGTATAAAATATGAATTCATTTCATCTGATTTTTCATGAAGGATACTTTTACATTGACACAGACGTTCCACGCATTTGAGTGGATTTTCCTATGCTACAAGTTCGGGAATGTGTGCAAAAGTGTTTGAAAACTATTTCTTGATTATATATGACGATCTCAATAGGAGCATAATTTTGATTTATAAAATATGGATTTATTTCTTGTATTTTTCATAAAAGATTCTTTGAAATTGACACGGACGTTCAACGCATTTGAATGGATTTTCCTGTGTTACACGTTTGGGATTGTGTGCAATAGGGTTGGAAATCTATTTCTTGATTATATATCACGATACGAATAAGAGCATAATTTTTATGTATAAAATATAAATATATTTCTTCTGATTTTTCATGAAAGATTCTTTTACATTGACGTGGACTTCAAACGCATTTGAATCGATTTTCCTATGCTACAAGATTGGGATTGTGTGCAACAGGGTTGGAAATCAATTTCTTGATTATATATCACGCAACGAATAGGGGCATAATGTTAATGTATAAAATATGAATTTATTTCGTCTGATATTTTGTGAAAGAATGTTTTAAATTGAAACGGACATTCAGCGTATTTGAATGGATTTTCCTATGCTACACGTTTGGGAATGTGTGCAAAATGGTTGGAAAACTATATCTTGATTATATATCACGAAACAAATAAGAGCATAATTCTTGTGTATCAAATATAAATTTATTTCTTCTGATTTTTCACGAAAGATTCTTTTAAATTGACAGGGACGGTCTACTCTTTTGAATGGATTTTCCTGTGTTACACGTTTGGGACTGTGTGCAACAGGGTTAGAAAACTATTTCTTGATTATATATCACGCACCGAATAGGAGCATAATTTTGATGTATAAAATATGAATATATTTCTTCTGATTTTCCATGAAAGATTCTTTTACATTGACACGGACGTTCCACGCATTTGAATGGATTTTTCTATGCTACACGTTTGGGAATGTGTGCAAAAGTGTTGGAAAACTATTTCTTGATTATATATCACTAACTCAATAGGAGCATAATTTTGATGTATAAAATATGAATTTATTTCGTCTGATTTTTCATAAAAGATTCTTTGAAATTGACACGGACGTTCAACCCATTTGAATGGATATTCCTGTGTTACACGTTTGGGACTGTGTGCAACAAGGTTGGAAATCTATTTCTTGATTATTCATAACGTGCCAAATAAGAGCATAATTTTTATGAACGAAATATAAATTATTACTTCTCATTTGTCATGAAAGATTCTTTCAAATTGACAAGGACGTTCCACGCAATTGAATGGATTTTCCTATGCTACACGTTTGCGATTGTGTGCGGCAGGGTTGGAAATATATTCCCTAAAGTGTTATCGAGTACCGAATAGGAGCATAATTTTGATGTATAAAATATGAGTATATTTCTTCTGATTTTTCATGAAAGATTCTTTTACATTGACACGGACGTTCAACGCATTTGAATGGATTTTCCTGTGTTACACGTTTGGGATTGTGTGCAACAGGGTTGGAAAACTATTTCTTGATTATATATGACGATCTCAATAGGAGCATAATTTTGATGTATAAAATATGAATTTATTTCTTGTGATTTTTCATAAAAGATTCTTTGAAATTGACACGGACGTTCAACGCATTTGAATGGATTTTCCTGTGTTACACGTTTGGGATTGTGTGCAATAGGGTTGGAAATCTATTTCTTGATTAAATATCACGATACGAATAAGAGCATAATTTTTATGAACGAAATATAAATTATTACTTCTCATTTGTCATGAAATATTATTTCAAATTGACACGGACATTCCGCGCAGTTGAATGGATTTTCCTATGCTACACGTTTGGGAATGTGTGCAGAAGGTTTGAAAAACTATTTCTTGATTATATATCAGGAACCGAATAGGAGCATAATGTTAATGTATAAAATATGAATTTATTTCGTCTGATTTTTTATGAAAGAATGTTTCAAATTGACACGGACATTCCGGGCATTTGAATGAATTTTCCTATGCTACACGTTTGGGAATGTGTGTAAAAGGTTTGGCAAACTATTTCTTGATTATATATCAGAAACTTAATAGGAGCATAATTTTGATGTATAAAATATGAATTTATTTCTTGCGATTTTTGATGAAAGAATGTTTCAAATTGACACTGACATTCCGCGCATTTGAATGGATTTTCCTATGCTACACGATTGGGAATGTGTGCAAAAGGGTTGGAAAACTATTTCTTGATTATATATCACGAAACAAATAAGAGCATAATATTTATGTATCAAATATAAATTTATTTCTTCTGATTTTTCACGAAAGATTCTTTTAAATTGACACGGACGTTCAACGCATTTGAATGGATTTTCCTATGCTACACGATTGGGAATGTGTGCAAAAGGGTTGGAAAACTATTTCTTGATTATATATCACGAAACAAATAAGAGCATAATTTTTATGTATAAAATATAAATATATTTCTTCTGATTTTTCATGAAAGATTCTTTTACATTGACGTGGACTTCAAACGCATTTGAATCGATTTTCCTATGCTACACGGTTGGGAATGTGTGCAGAAGGGTTGGAAAACTATTTCTTGATTAAATATCACGATACGAATAAGAGCATAATTTTTATGAACGAAATATAAATTATTACTTCTCATTTGTCATGAAATATTATTTCAAATTGACACGGACATTCCGCGCATTTGAATGGATTTTCCTATGCTACACGTTTGGGAATGTGTGCAGAAGGGTTGTAAAACTATTTCTTGATTATATATCAGGAACCGAATAGGAGCATAATGTTAATGTATAAAATATGAATTCATTTCTTCTGATTTTTCATGAAGGATACTTTTACATTGACACAGACGTTCCACGCATTTGAGTGGATTTTCCTATGCTACAAGTTCGGGAATGTGTGCAAAAGTGTTTGAAAACTATTTCTTGATTATATATGACGATCTCAATAGGAGCATAATTTTGATTTATAAAATATGGATTTATTTCTTGTATTTTTCATAAAAGATTCTTTGAAATTGACACGGACGTTCAACGCATTTGAATGGATTTTCCTGTGTTACACGTTTGGGATTGTGTGCAATAGGGTTGGAAATCTATTTCTTGATTATATATCACGATACGAATAAGAGCATAATTTTTATGTATAAAATATAAATATATTTCTTCTGATTTTTCATGAAAGATTCTTTTACATTGACGTGGACTTCAAACGCATTTGAATCGATTTTCCTATGCTACAAGATTGGGATTGTGTGCAACAGGGTTGGAAATCAATTTCTTGATTATATATCACGCAACGAATAGGGGCATAATGTTAATGTATAAAATATGAATTTATTTCGTCTGATATTTTGTGAAAGAATGTTTTAAATTGAAACGGACATTCAGCGTATTTGAATGGATTTTCCTATGCTACACGTTTGGGAATGTGTGCAAAATGGTTGGAAAACTATATCTTGATTATATATCACGAAACAAATAAGAGCATAATTCTTGTGTATCAAATATAAATTTATTTCTTCTGATTTTTCACGAAAGATTCTTTTAAATTGACAGGGACGTTCAACCCATTTGAATGGATATTCCTGTGTTACACGTTTGGGACTGTGTGCAACAGGGTTAGAAAACTATTTCTTGATTATATATCACGCACCGAATAGGAGCATAATTTTGATGTATAAAATATGAATATATTTCTTCTGATTTTCCATGAAAGATTCTTTTACATTGACACGGACGTTCCACGCATTTGAATGGATTTTTCTATGCTACACGTTTGGGAATGTGTGCAAAAGTGTTGGAAAACTATTTCTTGATTATATATCACTAACTCAATAGGAGCATAATTTTGATGTATAAAATATGAATTTATTTCGTCTGATTTTTCAAGAAAGATTCTTTTAAATTGACACGGACGTTCAACCCATTCGAATGGATTTTCCTGTGTTACATGTTTGGGATTGTGTGCAACAGGGTTGGAAAACTATTTCTTGATTATATATCAGGAACCGAATAGGAGCATAATGTTAATGTATAAAATATGAATTTATTTCGTCTGATTTTTTATGAAAGAATGTTTCAAATTGACACGGACATTCCGCGCATTTGAATGGATTTTCCTATGCTACACGTTTGGGAATGTGTGTAAAAGGGTTGGCAAACTATTTCTTGATTATATATCAGGAACTTAATAGGAGCATAATTTTGATGTATAAAATATGAATTTATTTCTTGTGATTTTTCATAAAAGATTCTTTGAAATTGACACGGACGTTCAACGCATTTGAATGGATTTTCCTGTGTTACACGTTTGGGATTGTGTGCAATAAGGTTGGAAATCTATTTCTTGATTAAATATCACGATACGAATAAGAGCATAATTTTTATGAACGAAATATAAATTATTACTTCTCATTTGTCATGAAATATTATTTCAAATTGACACGGACATTCCGCGCATTTGAATGGATTTTCCTATGCTACACGTTTGGGAATGTGTGCAAAAGGGTTGGAAAACTATTTCTTGATTAGATATCAGTAAAATAATAGGAGCATAATTTTGATGTATAAAATATGAATTTATTTCGTCTGATTTTTCAAGAAAGATTCTTTTAAATTGACACGGACGTTCAACCCATTCGAATGGATTTTCCTGTGTTACATGTTTGGGATTGTGTGCAACAGGGTTGGAAAACTATTTCTTGATTATATATCAGGAACCGAATAGGAGCATAATGTTAATGTATAAAATATGAATTTATTTCGTCTGATTTTTTATGAAAGAATGTTTCAAATTGACACGGACATTCCGCGCATTTGAATGGATTTTCCTATGCTACACGTTTGGGAATGTGTGTAAAAGGGTTGGCAAACTATTTCTTGATTAGATATCAGGAACTTAATAGGAGCATAATTTTGATGTATAAAATATGAATTTATTTCTTGCGATTTTTGATGAAAGAATGTTTCAAATTGACACGGACATTCCGCGCATTTGAATGGATTTTCCTATGCTACACGTTTGGGAATGTGTGCAAAAGGGTTGGAAAACTATTTCTTGATTATATATCACGAAACAAATAAGAGCATAATATTTATGAATCAAATATAAATTTATTTCTTCTGATTTTTCACGAAAGATTCTTTTAAATTGACACGGACGTTCAACCCATTTGAATGGATTTTCCTGTGTTACACGTTTGGGATTGTGTGCAACAGGGTTGGAAATCTATTTCTGGATTATATATCACGCACCGAATAGGAGCATAATGTTAATGTATAAAATATGAATTTATTTCGTCTGATTTTTTATGAAAGAATGTTTCAAATTGACACGGACATTCCGCGCATTTGAATGGATTTTCGTATGCTACACGTTTGGGAATGTGTGCAAAAGGGTTGGCAAACTATTTCTTGATTATATATCAGGAACTTAATAGGAGCATAATTTTGATGTATAAAATATGAATTTATTTCTTGTGATTTTTCATAAAAGATTCTTTGAAATTGACACGGACGTTCAACGCATTTGAATGGATTTTCCTGTGTTACACGTTTGGGATTGTGTGCAATAGGGTTGGAAATCTATTTCTTGATTAAATATTACGATACGAATAAGAGCATAATTTTTATGAACGAAATATAAATTATTACTTCTCATTTGTCATGAAATATTATTTCAAATTGACACGGACATTCCGCGCATTTGAATGGATTTTCCTATGCTACACGTTTGGGAATGTGTGCAGAAGGGTTGTAAAACTATTTCTTGATTATATATCAGGAACCGAATAGGAGCATAATGTTAATGTATATAATATGAATTTATTTCTTGCGATTTTTGATGAAAGAATGTTTCAAATTGACACGGACATTCCGCGCATTTGAATGGATTTTCCTATGCTACACGTTTGGGAATGTGTGTAAAAGGGTTGGCAAACTATTTCTTGATTAGATATCAGGAACTTAATAGGAGCATAATTTTGATGTATAAAATATGAATTTATTTCTTGCGATTTTTGATGAAAGAATGTTTCAAATTGACACGGACATTCCGCGCATTTGAATGGATTTTCCTATGCTACACGTTTGGGAATGTGTGCAAAAGGGTTGGAAAACTATTTCTTGATTATATATCACGAAACAAATAAGAGCATAATATTTATGTATCAAATATAAATTTATTTCTTCTGATTTTTCACGAAAGATTCTTTTAAATTGACACGGACGTTCAACCCATTTGAATGGATTTTCCTGTGTTACACGTTTGGGATTGTGTGCAACAGGGTTGGAAATCTATTTCTGGATTATATATCACGCACCGAATAGGAGCATAATGTTAATGTATAAAATATGAATTTATTTCGTCTGATTTTTTATGAAAGAATGTTTCAAATTGACACGGACATTCCGCGCATTTGAATGGATTTTCGTATGCTACACGTTTGGGAATGTGTGCAAAAGGGTTGGCAAACTATTTCTTGATTATATATCAGGAACTTAATAGGAGCATAATTTTGATGTATAAAATATGAATTTATTTCTTGCGATTTTTCATGAAAGATTCTTTTAAATTGACACGGACGTTCAACGCATTTGAATGGATTTTCCTGTGTTACACGTTTGGGATTGTGTGCAATAGGTTTGGAAATCTATTTCTTGATTAAATATCACGATACGAATAAGAGCATAATTTTTATGAACGAAATATAAATTATTACTTCTCATTTGTCATGAAATATTATTTCAAATTGACACGGACATTCCGCGCATTTGAATGGATTTTCCTATGCTACACGTTTGGGAATGTGTGCAGAAGGGTTGTAAAACTATTTCTTGATAATATATCAGGAACCGAATAGGAGCATAATGTTAATGTATAAAATATGAATTCATTTCTTCTGATTTTTCATGAAGGATACTTTTACATTGACACAGACGTTCCACGCATTTGAGTGGATTTTCCTATGCTACAAGTTCGGGAATGTGTGCAAAAGTGTTTGAAAACTATTTCTTGATTATATATGACGATCTCAATAGGAGCATAATTTTGATTTATAAAATATGAATTTATTTCTTGTGATTTTTCATAAAAGATTCTTTGAAATTGACACGGACGTTCAACGCATTTGAATGGATTTTCCTGTGTTACACGTTTGGGATTGTGTGCAATAGGGTTGGAAATCTATTTCTTGATTATATATCACGATACGAATAAGAGCATAATTTTTATGTATAAAATATAAATATATTTCTTCTGATTTTTCATGAAAGATTCTTTTACATTGACGTGGACTTCAAACGCATTTGAATCGATTTTCCTATGCTACAAGATTGGGATTGTGTGCAACAGGGTTGGAAATCAATTTCTTGATTATATATCACGCACCGAATAGGGGCATAATGTTAATGTATAAAATATGAATTTATTTCGTCTGATTTTTTGTGAAAGAATGTTTTAAATTGACACGGACATTCAGCGTATTTGAATGGATTTTCCTATGCTACACGTTTGGGAATGTGTGCAAAATGGTTGGAAAACTATATCTTGATTATATGTCACGAAACAAATAAGAGCATAATTCTTGTGTATCAAATATAAATTTATTTCTTCTGATTTTTCACGAAAGATTCTTTTAAATTGACAGGGACGTTCAACACATTTGAATGGATATTCCTGTGTTACACGTTTGGGACTGTGTGCAACAGGGTTAGAAAACTATTTCTTGATTATATATCACGCACCGAATAGGAGCATAATTTTGATGTATAAAATATGAATTTATTTCTTCTGATTTTTCACGAAAGATTCTTTTAAATTGACAGAGACGTTCAACCCATTTGAATGGATGTTCCTGTGTTACACGTTTGGGACTGTGTGCAACAGGGTTAGAAAACTATTTTTTGATTATATATCACGCACCGAATAGGAGCATAATTTTGATGTATAAAATATGAATATATTTCTTCTGATTTTCCATGAAAGATTCTTTTACATTGACACGGACGTTCCACGCATTTGAATGGATTTTTCTATGCTACACGTTTGGGAATGTGTGCAAAAGTGTTGGAAAACTATTTCTTGAATATATATCACTAACTCAATAGGAGCATAATTTTGATGTATAAAATATGAATTTATTTCGTCTGATTTTTTATGAAAGAATGTTTCAAATTGACACGGACATTCAGCGCAGTTGAATGGATTTTCCTATGCTACACGTTTGCGATTGTGTGCAACAAGGTTGGAAATCTATTTCATGATTATATATCACGAAACAAATAAGAGCATAATTTTTATGTATCAAATATAAATTTATTTCTTCTGATTTTTCAAGAAAGATTCTTTTAAATTGACACGGACGTTCAACCCATTCGAATGGATTTTCCTGTGTTACATGTTTGGGATTGTGTGCAACAGGGTTGGAAAACTATTTCTTGATTATATATCACGAACTCAATAGGAGCATAATTTTGATGTATAAAATATGAATTTATTTCTTCTGATTTTTCATGACAGATGCTTTAAATTGACACGGAGGTTCCACGGATTTGAATGGATTTTCCTATGCTACACGTTTGGGAATGTGTGCAGAAGGGTTGGAAAACTATTTCTTGATTATATATCACGCACCGAATAGGGGCATAATGTTAATGTATAAAATATGAATTTATTTCGTCTGATTTTTTGTGAAAGAATGTTTTAAATTGACACGGACATTCAGCGTATTTGAATGGATTTTCCTATGCTACACGTTTGGGAATGTGTGCAAAATGGTTGGAAATCTATATCTTGATTATATATCACGAAACAAATAAGAGCATAATTCTTGTGTATCAAATATAAATTTGTTTCTTCTGATTTTTCACGAAAGATTCTTTTAAATTGACAGGGACGTTCAACCCATTTGAATGGATATTCCTGTGTTACACGTTTGGGACTGTGTGCAACAGGGTTAGAAAACTATTTTTTGATTATATATCACGCACCGAATAGGAGCATAATTTTGATGTATAAAATATGAATATATTTCTTCTGATTTTCCATAAAAGATTCTTTTACATTGACACGGACGTTCCACGCATTTGAATGGATTTTTCTATGCTACACGTTTGGGAATCAGTGCAAAAGTGTTGGAAAACTATTTCTTGATTATATATCAGGAACTCAATAGGAGCATAATTTTGATTTATAAAATATGAATTTATTTCTTGTGATTTTTCATAAAAGATTCTTTGAAATTGACACGGACGTTCAACCCATTTGAATGGATATTCCTGTGTTACACGTTTGGGACTGTGTGCAACAGGGTTAGAAAACTATTTTTTGATTATATATCACGCACCGAATAGGAGCATAATTTTGATGTATAAAATATGAATATATTTCTTCTGATTTTCCATGAAAGATTCTTTTACATTGACACGGACGTTCCACGCATTTGAATGGATTTTTCTATGCTACACGTTTGGGAATCAGTGCAAAAGTGTTGGAAAACTATTTCTTGATTATATATCAGGAACTCAATAGGAGCATAATTTTGATTTATAAAATATGAATTTATTTCTTGTGATTTTTCATAAAAGATTCTTTTAAATTGACAGGAACTTTCAACCCATTTGAATGGATATTCCTGTGTTACACGTTTGGGACTGTGTGCAACAGGGTTAGAAAACTATTTTTTGATTATATATCACGCACCGAATAGGAGCATAATTTTGATGTATAAAATATGAATTTATTTCTTGCGATTTTTCATGAAAGATTGTTTTAAATTGACACGGACATTCCGCGCATTTGAATGGATTTTTCTATGCTACACGTTTGGGAATGTGTGCAAAAGTGTTGGAAAACTATTTCTTGATTATATATCAGGAACTCAATAGGAGCATAATTTTGATGTACAAAATATGAATTTATTTCTTGCGATTTTTCATGAAAGATTGTTTTAAATTGACACGGACATTCCGCGCATTTGAATGGATTTTTCTATGCTACACGTTTGGGAATGTGTGCAAAAGTGTTGGAAAACTATTTCTTGATTATATATCAGGAACTCAATAGGAGCATAATTTTGATGTATAAAATATGAATTTATTTCTTGCGATTTTTCATGAAAGATTGTTTTAAATTGACACGGACGTTCAACGCATTTGAATGGATTTTCCGATGCTACACGTTTGGGAATGTGTGCAGAAGGGTTGGAAAACTTTTTCTTGATTATATATCAGGAACACAATAGGAGCATAATTTTGATGTATAAAATATGAATTTATTTCTAGCGATTTTTCATGACAGATGCTTTAAATTGACACGGAGGTTCCACGCATTTGAATGGATTTTCCTATGCTACACGTTTGGGAATGTGTGCAGAAGGGTTGGAAAACTATTTCTTGATTATATATCAGGAACTCAATAGGAGCATAATTTTGATGTATAAAATATGAATTTATTTCTTGCGGTTTTTCATGAAAGATTGTTTTAAATTGACACGGACGTTCAACGCATTTGAATGGATTTTCCGATGCTACACGTTTGGGAATGTGTGCAGAAGGGTTGGAAAACTTTTTCTTGATTATATATCAGGAACTCAATAGGAGCATAATTTTGATGTATAAAATATGAATTTATTTCTTGCGATTTTTCATGAAAGATTGTTTTAAATTGACACGGACATTCCGCGCATTTGAATGGATTTTTCTATGCTACACGTTTGGGAATGTGTGCAAAAGTGTTGGAAAACTATTTCTTGATTATATATCAGGAACTCAATAGGAGCATAATTTTGATGTATAAAATATGAATTTATTTCTTGCGATTTTTCATGAAAGATTGTTTTAAATTGACACGGACGTTCAACGCATTTGAATGGATTTTCCTATGCTACACGTTTGGGATTGTGTGCAAAAGTGTTGGAAAACTATTTCTTGATTATATATCACTAACTCAATAGGAGCATAATTTTGATGTATAAAATATGAATTTATTTCTTGTGATTTTTCATAAAAGATTCTTTTAAATTGACAGGAACGTTCAACCCATTTGAATGGATATTCCTGTGTTACACGTTTGGGACTGTGTGCAACAGGGTTAGAAAACTATTTTTTGATTATATATCACGCACCGAATAGGAGCATAATTTTGATGTATAAAATATGAATATATTTCTTCTGATTTTCCATGAAAGATTCTTTTAAATTGACACGGACGTTCAACGCATTTGAATGGATTTTCCCATGCTACACGTTTGGGAATGTGTGCAAAAGTGTTGGAAAACTATTTCTTGATTATATATCACTAACTCAATAGGAGCATAATTTTTATGTATAAAATATAAATATATTTCTTCTGATTTTTCATGAAA
This sequence comes from Diplolepis rosae, assembly GCA_030998225.1. NCBI lineage: Eukaryota > Metazoa > Arthropoda > Insecta > Hymenoptera > Diplolepididae > Diplolepis > Diplolepis rosae. The sequence continues at coordinate 798,823 of JAPYXD010000685.1, read as the reverse complement.
GATTCTTTTACATTGACGTGGACTTCAAACGCATTTGAATCGATTTTCCTATGCTACACGGTTGGGAATGTGTGCAGAAGGGTTGGAAAACTATTTCTTGATTATATATCAGGAACTCAATAGGAGCATAATTTTGATGTATAAAATATGAATTTATTTCTAGCGATTTTTCATGACAGATGCTTTAAATTGACACGGAGGTTCCACGCATTTGAATGGATTTTCCTATGCTACACGTTTGGGAATGTGTGCAGAAGGGTTGGAAAACTATTTCTTGATTATATATCAGGAACTCAATAGGAGCATAATTTTGATGTATAAAATATGAATTTATTTCTTGCGATTTTTCATGAAAGATTGTTTTAAATTGACACGGACGTTCAACGCATTTGAATGGATTTTCCGATGCTACACGTTTGGGAATGTGTGCAGAAGGGTTGGAAAACTATTTCTTGATTATATATCAGGAACTCAATAGGAGCATAATTTTGATGTATAAAATATGAATTTATTTCTTGCGATTTTTCATGAAAGATTGTTTTAAATTGACACGGACGTTCAACGCATTTGAATGGATTTTCCGATGCTACACGTTTGGGAATGTGTGCAGAAGGGTTGGAAAACTTTTTCTTGATTATATATCAGGAACTCAATAGGAGCATAATTTTGATGTATAAAATATGAATTTATTTCTTGCGATTTTTCATGAAAGATTGTTTTAAATTGACACGGACATTCCGCGCATTTGAATGGATTTTTCTATGCTACACGTTTGGGAATGTGTGCAAAAGTGTTGGAAAACTATTTCTTGATTATATATCACTAACTCAATAGGAGCATAATTTTGATGTATAAAATATGAATTTATTTCGTCTGATTTTTTATGACAGATGCTTTAAATTGACACGGAGGTTCCACGCATTTGAATGGATTTTCCTGTGCTACACGTTTGGGAATGTGTGCAGAAGGGTTGGAAAACTATTTCTTGATTATATATCAGGAACTCAATAGGAGCATAATTTTGATGTATAAAATATGAATTTATTTCTTGCGATTTTTCATGAAAGATTGTTTTAAATTGACACGGACGTTCAACGCATTTGAATGGATTTTCCGATGCTACACGTTTGGGAATGTGTGCAGAAGGGTTGGAAAACTTTTTCTTGATTATATATCAGGAACTCAATAGGAGCATAATTTTGATGTATAAAATATGAATTTATTTCTTGCGATTTTTCATGAAAGATTGTTTTAAATTGACACGGACATTCCGCGCATTTGAATAGATTTTCCTATGCTACACGGTTGGGAATGTGTGCAGAAGGGTTGGAAAACTATTTCTTGATTATATATCAGGAACTCAATAGGAGCATAATTTTGATGTATAAAATATGAATTTATTTCTAGCGATTTTTCATGACAGATGCTTTAAATTGACACGGAGGTTCCACGCATTTGAATGGATTTTCCTATGCTACACGTTTGGGAATGTGTGCAGAAGGGTTGGAAAACTATTTCTTGATTATATATCAGGAACTCAATAGGAGCATAATTTTGATGTATAAAATATGAATTTATTTCTTGCGATTTTTCATGAAAGATTGTTTTAAATTGACACGGACGTTCCACGCATTTGAATGGATTTTCCTATGCTACACGTTTGGGATTGTGTGCAACAGGGTTGGAAAACTATTTCTTGATTATATATCACGAACTCAACAGGAGCATAATTTAGATGTATAAAATATTAATTCATTTCTTCTGATTTTTCATTACTGATTCTTTAAATTGACACGGAGGTTCCACGCATTTGAATGGATTTTCCTATGCTACACGTTTGGGAATGTGTGCAAAAGGATTGGAAAACTATTTCTTGATTATATATCACGAACTCAATAGGAGCATAATTATGATGTATAAAATATGAATTTATTTCTTCTGATTTTTCATGAAAGATTCTTTTAAATTTACACGGACGTTCAACGCATTTGAATGGATTTTCCTGTGTTACACGTTTGGGATTGTGTGCAACAGGGTTGGAAATCTATTTCTTGATTATTCATAAGGTGCCAAATAAGTGCATAATTTTTATGTACGAAATATAAATTATTACTTCTCATTAGTCATGAAGGATTCTTTCAAATTGGCATGGACGTTGCACGCATTTGAATGGATTTTCATATGCTAGACGTTTGCGATTGTGTGGGGCAGGGTTGGAAATATATTCCCTAAAGTGTTATGACGTACCGAATAGGAGCATAATTTTGATGTATAAAATATGAATTTATTTCTTCTGATTTTTCATGAAAGATACTTTTACATTGACACGGACGTTCCACGCATTTAAATGGATTTTCCTGTCTTACGCGTTTGGGATTGTGTGCAACAGGGTTGGAAAACTATTTCTTGATTATATATCAGGAACTCAATAGGAGCATAATTTTGATGTATAAAATATGAATTTATTTCTAGCGATTTTTCATGAAAGATTGTTTTAAATTGACACGGACGTTCAACGCATTTGAATGGATTTTCCGATGCTACACGTTTGGGAATGTGTGCAGAAGGGTTGGAAAACTATTTCTTGATTATATATCAGGAACTCAATAGGAGCATAAATTTGATGTATAAAATATGAATTTATTTCTCGCGATTTTTCATGAAAGATTGTTTTAAATTGACACGGACGTTCCACGCATTTGAATGGATTTTCCTATGCTACACGTTTGGGATTGTGTGCAACAGGGTTGGAAAACTATTTCTTGATTATATATCACGAACTCAACAGGAGCATAATATAGATGTATAAAATATTAATTCATTTCTTCTGATTTTTCATGGAAGATTCTTTTAAATTTACACGAACGTTCAACGCATTTGAATGGATTTTCCTTTGTTACACGTTTGGGATTGTGTGCAATAGGGTTGGAAATCTATTTCTTGGTTAAATATCACGATACGAATAAGAGCATAATTTTGATGTATCAAATATAAATTTATTTCTTCTGATTTTTCAAGAAAGATTCTTTTAAATTGACACGGACGTTCAACCCATTCGAATTGATTTTCCTGTGTTACACGTTTGGGATTGTGTGCAACAGGGTTGGAAAACCATTTCTTGATTACATATCACGAACTCAATAGGAGCATAATTTTGATGTATAAAATATGAATTTATTTCTTCTGATTTTTCATGAAAGATTCTCTTCAATTGACACGGACGTTCAACGCATTTGAATGGATTTTCCTGTGTTACACGTTTGGGATTGTGTGCAACAGGGTTGGAAAACTATTTCTTGATTATATATGACGATCTCAATAGGAGCATAATTTTGATGTATAAAATATGAATTTATTTCTTGCGATTTTTCATGAAAGATTGTTTTAAATTGACACGGACATTCCGCGCATTTGAATGGATTTTCCGATGCTACACGTTTGGGAATGTGTGCAGAAGGGTTGGAAAACTTTTTCTTGATTATATATCAGGAACTCAATAGGAGCATAATTTTGATGTATAAAATATGAATTTATTTCTTGCGATTTTTCATGAAAGATTGTTTTAAATTGACACGGACATTCCGCGCATTTGAATGGATTTTTCTATGCTACACGTTTGGGAATGTGTGCAAAAGTGTTGGAAAACTATTTCTTGATTATATATCACTAACTCAATAGGAGCATAATTTTGATGTATAAAATATGAATTTATTTCTAGCGATTTTTCATGACAGATGCTTTAAATTGACACGGAGGTTCCACGCATTTGAATGGATTTTCCTATGCTACACGTTTGGGAATGTGTGCAGAAGGGTTGGAAAACTATTTCTTGATTATATATCAGGAACTCAATAGGAGCATAATTTTGATGTATAAAATATGAATTTATTTCTTGCGATTTTTCATGAAAGATTGTTTTAAATTGACACGGACGTTCAACGCATTTGAATGGATTTTCCGATGCTACACGTTTGGGAATGTGTGCAGAAGGGTTGGAAAACTTTTTCTTGATTATATATCAGGAACTCAATAGGAGCATAATTTTGATGTATAAAATATGAATTTATTTCTTGCGATTTTTCATGAAAGATTGTTTTAAATTGACACGGACATTCCGCGCATTTGAATGGATTTTTCTATGCTACACGTTTGGGAATGTGTGCAAAAGTGTTGGAAAACTATTTCTTGATTATATATCACTAACTCAATAGGAGCATAATTTTGATGTATAAAATATGAATTTATTTCGTCTGATTTTTTATGACAGATGCTTTAAATTGACACGGAGGTTCCACGCATTTGAATGGATTTTCCTGTGCTACACGTTTGGGAATGTGTGCAGAAGGGTTGGAAAACTATTTCTTGATTATATATCAGGAACTCAATAGGAGCATAATTTTGATGTATAAAATATGAATTTATTTCTTGCGATTTTTCATGAAAGATTGTTTTAAATTGACACGGACGTTCAACGCATTTGAATGGATTTTCCGATGCTACACGTTTGGGAATGTGTGCAGAAGGGTTGGAAAACTTTTTCTTGATTATATATCAGGAACTCAATAGGAGCATAATTTTGATGTATAAAATATGAATTTATTTCTTTTGATTTTTCATGACAGATTCTTTAAATTGACACGGAGGTTCCACGCATTTGAATGGATTTTCCGATGCTACACGTTTGGGAATGTGTGCAGAAGGGTTGGAAAACTTTTTCTTGATTATATATCAGGAACTCAATAGGAGCATAATTTTGATGTATAAAATATGAATTTATTTCTTGCGATTTTTCATGAAAGATTGTTTTAAATTGACACGGACATTCCGCGCATTTGAATAGATTTTCCTATGCTACACGGTTGGGAATGTGTGCAGAAGGGTTGGAAAACTATTTCTTGATTATATATCAGGAACTCAATAGGAGCATAATTTTGATGTATAAAATATGAATTTATTTCTAGCGATTTTTCATGACAGATGCTTTAAATTGACACGGAGGTTCCACGCATTTGAATGGATTTTCCTATGCTACACGTTTGGGAATGTGTGCAGAAGGGTTGGAAAACTATTTCTTGATTATATATCAGGAACTCAATAGGAGCATAATTTTGATGTATAAAATATGAATTTATTTCTTGCGATTTTTCATGAAAGATTGTTTTAAATTGACACGGACGTTCCACGCATTTGAATGGATTTTCCTATGCTACACGTTTGGGATTGTGTGCAACAGGGTTGGAAAACTATTTCTTGATTATATATCACGAACTCAACAGGAGCATAATTTAGATGTATAAAATATTAATTCATTTCTTTTGATTTTTCATGACAGATTCTTTAAATTGACACGGAGGTTCCACGCATTTGAATGGATTTTCCTATGCTACACGTTTGGGAATGTGTGCAAAAGGATTGGAAAACTATTTCTTGATTATATATCACGAACTCAATAGGAGCATAATTATGATGTATAAAATATGAATTTATTTCTTCTGATTTTTCATGAAAGATTCTTTTAAATTTACACGGACGTTCAACGCATTTGAATGGATTTTCCTGTGTTACACGTTTGGGATTGTGTGCAACAGGGTTGGAAATCTATTTCTTGATTATTCATAAGGTGCCAAATAAGTGCATAATTTTTATGTACGAAATATAAATTATTACTTCTCATTAGTCATGAAGGATTCTTTCAAATTGGCATGGACGTTGCACGCATTTGAATGGATTTTCATATGCTAGACGTTTGCGATTGTGTGGGGCAGGGTTGGAAATATATTCCCTAAAGTGTTATGACGTACCGAATAGGAGCATAATTTTGATGTATAAAATATGAATTTATTTCTTCTGATTTTTCATGAAAGATACTTTTACATTGACACGGACGTTCCACGCATTTAAATGGATTTTCCTGTCTTACGCGTTTGGGATTGTGTGCAACAGGGTTGGAAAACTATTTCTTGATTATATATCAGGAACTCAATAGGAGCATAATTTTGATGTATAAAATATGAATTTATTTCTAGCGATTTTTCATGAAAGATTGTTTTAAATTGACACGGACGTTCAACGCATTTGAATGGATTTTCCGATGCTACACGTTTGGGAATGTGTGCAGAAGGGTTGGAAAACTATTTCTTGATTATATATCAGGAACTCAATAGGAGCATAATTTTGATGTATAAAATATGAATTTATTTCTCGCGATTTTTCATGAAAGATTGTTTTAAATTGACACGGACGTTCCACGCATTTGAATGGATTTTCCTATGCTACACGTTTGGGATTGTGTGCAATAGGGTTGGAAATCTATTTCTTGGTTAAATATCACGATACGAATAAGAGCATAATTTTGATGTATCAAATATAAATTTATTTCTTCTGATTTTTCAAGAAAGATTCTTTTAAATTGACACGGACGTTCAACCCATTCGAATTGATTTTCCTGTGTTACACGTTTGGGATTGTGTGCAACAGGGTTGGAAAACTATTTCTTGATTATATATCACGAACTCAATAGGAGCATAATTTTGATGTATAAAATATGAATTTATTTCTTCTGATTTTTCATGAAAGATTCTCTTCAATTGACACGGACGTTCAACGCATTTGAATGGATTTTCCTGTGTTACACGTTTGGGATTGTGTGCAACAGGGTTGGAAAACTATTTCTTGATTATATATGACGATCTCAATAGGAGCATAATTTTGATGTATAAAATATGAATTTATTTCTTGTGATTTTTCATAAAAGATTCTTTGAAATTGACACGGACGTTCAACGCATTTGAATGAATTTTCCTGTGTTACACGTTTGGGATTGTGTGCAATAGGGTTGGAAATCTATTTCTTGATTAAATATCACGATACGAATAAGAGCATAATTTTTATGAACGAAATATAAATTATTACTTCTCATTTGTCATGAAATATTATTTCAAATTGACACGGACATTCCGCGCAGTTGAATGGATTTTCCTATGCTACACGTTTGTGAATGTGTGCAGAAGGTTTGAAAAACTATTTCTTGATTATATATCAGGAACCGAATAGGAGCATAATGTTAATGTATAAAATATGAATTTATTTCGACTGATTTTTTATGAAAGAATGTTTCAAATTGACACGGACATTCCGCGCATTTGAATGGATTTTCCTATGCTACACGTTTGGGAATGTGTGTAAAAGGTTTGGCAAACTATTTCTTGATTATATATCACAAACTTAATAGGAGCATAATTTTGATGTATAAAATATGAATTTATTTCTTGCGATTTTTGATGAAAGAATGTTTCAAATTGACGCTGACATTCCGCGCATTTGAATGGATTTTCCTATGCTACACGATTGGGAATGTGTGCAAAAGGGTTGGAAAACTATTTCTTGATTATATATCACGAAACAAATAAGAGCATAATATATATGTATCAAATATAAATTTATTTCTTCTGATTTTTCACGAAAGATTCTTTTAAATTGACACGGACGTTCAACCCATTCGAATGGATTTTCCTGTGTTACACGTTTGGGATTGTGTGCAACAGGGTTGGAAAACTATTTCTTGATTATATATCACGAACTCAATAGGAGCATAATTTTGATGTATAAAATATGAATTTATTTCTTCTGGTTTTTCATGAAAGATTCTCTTCAATTGACACGGACGTTCAACGCATTTTAATGGATTTTCCTTTGTTACACGTTTGGGATTGTGTGCAACAGGGTTGGAAAACTATTTCTTGATTATATATGACGATCTCAATAGGAGCATAATTTTGATTTATAAAATATGAATTTATTTCTTGTGATTCTTCATAAAAGATTCTTTGAAATTGACACGGACGTTCAACGCATTTGATTGGATTTTCCTGTGTTACACGTTTGGGATTGTGTGCAATAGGGTTGGAAATCTATTTCTTGATTAAATATCACGATACGAATAAGAGCATAATTTTTATGAACGAAATATAAATTATTACTTCTCATTTGTCATGAAATATTATTTCAAATTGACACGGACATTCCGCGCATTTGAATGGATTTTCCTATGCTACACGTTTGGGAATGTGTGCAGAAGGGTTGTAAAACTATTTCTTGATTATATATCAGGAACCGAATAGGAGCATAATGTTAATGTATAAAATATGAATTCATTTCTTCTGATTTTTCATGAAGGATACTTTTACATTGACACAGACGTTCCACGCATTTGAGTGGATTTTCCTGTGTTACACGTTTGGGATTGTGTGCAAAAGTGTTTGAAAACTATTTCTTGATTATATATGACGATCTCAATAGGAGCATAATTTTGATTTATAAAATATGAATTTATTTCTTGTGATTTTTCATAAAAGATTCTTTGAAATTGACACGGACGTTCAACGCATTTGAGTGGATTTTCCTGTGTTACACGTTTGGGATTGTGTGCAATAGGGTTGGAAATCTATTTCTTGATTATATATCACGATACGAATAAGAGCATAATTTTTATGTATAAAATATAAATATATTTCTTCTGATTTTTCATGAAAGATTCTTTTACATTGACGTGGACTTCAAACGCATTTGAATCGATTTTCCTATGCTACAAGATTGGGATTGTGTGCAACAGGGTTGGAAATCAATTTCTTGATTATATATCACGCACCGAATAGGGGCATAATGTTAATGTATAAAATATGAATTTATTTCGTCTGATTTTTTGTGAAAGAATGTTTTAAATTGACACGGACATTCAGCGTATTTTAATGGATTTTCCTATGCTACACGTTTGGGAATGTGTGCAAAATGGTTGGAAAACTATATCTTGATTATATATCACGAAACAAATAAGAGCATAATTCTTGTGTATCAAATATAAATTTATTTCTTCTGATTTTTCACGAAAGATTCTTTTAAATTGACAGGGACGTTCAACCCATTTGAATGGATATTCCTGTGTTACACGTTTGGGATTGTGTGCAACAGGGTTGGAAAACTATTTCTTGATTATATATCACGAACTCAATAGGAGCATAATTTTGATGTATAAAATATGAATTTATTTCTTCTGATTTTTCATGACAGATGCTTTAAATTGACACGGAGGTTCCACGCATTTGAATGGATTTTCCTATGCTACACGTTTGGGAATGTGTGCAGAAGGGTTGGAAATCTATTTCTTGATTAAATATCACGATACGAATAAGAGCATAATTTTTATGAACGAAATATAAATTATTACTTCTCATTTGTCATGAAATATTATTTCAAATTGACACGGACATTCCGCGCATTTGAATTGACTTTCCTATGCTACACGTTTGGGAATGTGTGCAGAAGGTTTGAAAAACTATTTCTTGATTATATATCACGAAACAAATAGGAGCATAATGTTAATGTATAAAATATGAATTTATTTCGTCTGATTTTTTATGAAAGAATGTTTCAAATTGACACGGACATTCCGCGCATTTGAATGGATTTTCCTATGCTACACGTTTGGGAATGTGTGTAAAAGGGTTGGCAAACTATTTCTTGATTAGATATCAGTAACTTAATAGGAGCATAATTTTGATGTATAAAATATGAATTTATTTCTTGCGATTTTCGATGAAAGAATGTTTCAAATTGACACGGACATTCCGCGCATTTGAATTGACTTTCCTATGCTACACGTTTGGGAATGTGTGCAGAAGGTTTGAAAAACTATTTCTTGATTATATATCACGAAACAAATAAGAGCATAATATTTATGTATCAAATATAAATTTATTTCTTCTGATTTTTCACGAAAGATTCTTTTAAATTGAAACGGACGTTCAACCCATTTGAATGGATTTTCCTGTGTTACACGTTTGGGATTGTGTGCAACAGGGTTGGAAAACTATTTCTTGATTATATATCACGAACTCAATAGGAGCATAATTTTGATGTATAAAATATGAATTTATTTCTTGTGATTTTTCATAAAAGATTCTTTGAAATTGACACGGACGTTCAACGCATTTGAATGGATTTTCCTGTGTTACACGTTTGGGATTGTGTGCAATAGGGTTGGAAATCTATTTCTTGATTAAATATTACGATACGAATAAGAGCATAATTTTTATGAACGAAATATAAATTATTACTTCTCATTTGTCATGAAATATTATTTCAAATTGACACGGACATTCCGCGCATTTGAATGGATTTTCCTATGCTACACGTTTGGGAATGTGTGCAAAAGGGTTGGAAAACTATTTCTTGATTATATATCACGAAACAAATAAGAGCATAATATTTATGTATCAAATATAAATTTATTTCTTCTGATTTTTCACGAAAGATTCTTTTAAATTGAAACGGACGTTCAACCCATTTGAATGGATTTTCCTGTGTTACACGTTTGGGATTGTGTGCAACAGGGTTGGAAATCTATTTCTGGATTATATATCACGCACCGAATAGGAGCATAATGTTAATGTATAAAATATGAATTTATTTCGTCTGATTTTTTATGAAAGAATGTTTCAAATTGACACGGACATTCCGCGCATTTGAATGGATTTTCGTATGCTACACGTTTGGGAATGTGTGCAAAAGGGTTGGCAAACTATTTCTTGATTATATATCAGGAACTTAATAGGAGCATAATTTTGATGTATAAAATATGAATTTATTTCTTGCGATTTTTCATGAAAGATTCTTTTAAATTGACACGGACGTTCAACGCATTTGAATGGATTTTCCTGTGTTACACGTTTGGGATTGTGTGCAATAGGGTTGGAAATCTATTTCTTGATTATATATCACGATACGAATAAGAGCATAATTTTTATGTATAAAATATAAATATATTTCTTCTGATTTTTCATGAAAGATTCTTTTACATTGACGTGGACTTCAAACGCATTTGAATCGATTTTCCTATGCTACAAGATTGGGATTGTGTGCAACAGGGTTGGAAATCAATTTCTTGATTATATATCACGCACCGAATAGGGGCATAATGTTAATGTATAAAATATGAATTTATTTCGTCTGATTTTTTGTGAAAGAATGTTTTAAATTGACACTGACATTCAGCGTATTTGAATGGATATTCCTATGCTACACGTTTGGGAATGTGTGCAAAATGGTTGGAAAACTATATCTTGATTATATATCACGAAACAAATAAGAGCATAATTCTTGTGTATCAAATATAAATTTATTTCTTCTGATTTTTCACGAAAGATTCTTTTAAATTGACAGGGACGTTCAACCCATTTGAATGGATATTCCTGTGTTACACGTTTGGGACTGTGTGCAACAGGGTTAGAAAACTATTTTTTGATTATATATCACGCACCGAATAGGAGCATAATTTTGATGTATAAAATATGAATATATTTCTTCTGATTTTCCATGAAAGATTCTTTTACATTGACACGGACGTTCCACGCATTTGAATGGATTTTTCTATGCTACACGTTTGGGAATGTGTGCAAAAGTGTTGGAAAACTATTTCTTGAATATATATCACTAACTCAATAGGAGCATAATTTTGATGTATAAAATATGAATTTATTTCGTCTGATTTTTTATGAAAGAATGTTTCAAATTGACACGGACATTCAGCGCAGTTGAATGGATTTTCCTATGCTACACGTTTGCGATTGTGTGTAACAGGGTTGGAAAACTATATCTTGATTATATATCACGAAACAAATAAGAGCATAATTCTTGTGTATCAAATATAAATTTATTTCTTCTGATTTTTCAAGAAAGATTCTTTTAAATTGACACGGACGTTCAACCCATTCGAATGGATTTTCCTGTGTTACATGTTTGGGATTGTGTGCAACAGGGTTGGAAAACTATTTCTTGATTATATATCACGAACTCAATAGGAGCATAATTTTGATGTATAAAATATGAATTTATTTCTTCTGATTTTTCATGACAGATGCTTTAAATTGACACGGAGGTTCCACGGATTTGAATGGATTTTCCTATGCTACACGTTTGGGAATGTGTGCAGAAGGGTTGGAAAACTATTTCTTGATTATATATCACGCACCGAATAGGAGCATAATTTAGATGTATAAAATATGAATATATTTCTTCTGATTTTCCATGAAAGATTCTTTTACATTGACACGGACGTTCCACGCATTTGAATGGATTTTTCTATGCTACACGTTTGGGAATGTGTGCAAAAGTGTTGGAAAACTATTTCTTGATTATATATCACTAACTCAATAGGAGCATAATTTTTATGTATCAAATATAAATTTATTTCTTCTGATTTTTCAAGAAAGATTCTTTTAAATTGACACGGACGTTCAACCCATTCGAATGGATTTTCCTGTGTTACATGTTTGGGATTGTGTGCAACAGGGTTGGAAAACTATTTCTTGATTATATATCACGAACTCAATAGGAGCATAATTTTGATGTATAAAATATGAATTTATTTCTTCTGATTTTTCATGACAGATGCTTTAAATTGACACGGAGGTTCCACGGATTTGAATGGATTTACCTATGCTACACGTTTGGGAATGTGTGCAGAAGGGTTGGAATACTATTTCTTGATTATATATCAGGAACTCAATAGGAGCATAATTTTGATGTATAAAATATGAATTTATTTCTTGCGATTTTTCATGAAAGATTGTTTTAAATTGACACGGACATTCCGCGCATTTGAATAGATTTTCCTATGCTACACGGTTGGGAATGTGTGCAGAAGGGTTGGAAAACTATTTCTTGATTATATATCAGGAACTCAATAGGAGCATAATTTTGATGTATAAAATATGAATTTATTTCTAGCGATTTTTCATGACAGATGCTTTAAATTGACACGGAGGTTCCACGCATTTGAATGGATTTTCCTATGCTACACGTTTGGGAATGTGTGCAGAAGGGTTGGAAAACTATTTCTTGATTATATATCAGGAACTCAATAGGAGCATAATTTTGATGTATAAAATATGAATTTATTTCTTGCGATTTTTCATGAAAGATTGTTTTAAATTGACACGGATGTTCAACGCATTTGAATGGATTTTCCGATGCTACACGTTTGGGAATGTGTGCAGAAGGGTTGGAAAACTTTTTCTTGATTATATATCAGGAACTCAATAGGAGCATAATTTTGATGTATAAAATATGAATTTATTTCTAGCGATTTTTCATGACAGATGCTTTAAATTGACACGGAGGTTCCACGCATTTGAATGGATTTTCCTATGCTACACGTTTGGGAATGTGTGCAGAAGGGTTGGAAAACTATTTCTTGATGATATATCACGAACTCAATAGGAGCATAATTTTGATGTATAAAATATGAATTTATTTCTTCTGATTTTTCATGACAGATGCTTTAAATTGACACGGAGGTTCCACGGATTTGAATGGATTTTCCTATGCTACACGTTTGGGAATGTGTGCAGAAGGGTTGGAAAACTATTTCTTGATTATATATCAGGAACTCAATAGGAGCATAATTTTGATGTATAAAATATGAATTTATTTCTTGCGATTTTTCATGAAAGATTGTTTTAAATTGACACGGACATTCCGCGCATTTGAATAGATTTTCCTATGCTACACGGTTGGGAATGTGTGCAGAAGGGTTGGAAAACTATTTCTTGATTATATATCACGAACTCAACAGGAGCATAATTTAGATGTATAAAATATTAATTCATTTCTTCTGATTTTTCATGACAGATTCTTTAAATTGACACGGAGGTTCCACGCATTTGAATGGATTTTCCTATGCTACACGTTTGGGAATGTGTGCAAAAGGATTGGAAAACTATTTCTTGATTATATATCACGAACTCAATAGGAGCATAATTATGATGTATAAAATATGAATTTATTTCTTCTGATTTTTCATGAAAGATTCTTTTAAATTTACACGGACGTTCAACGCATTTGAATGGATTTTCCTGTGTTACACGTTTGGGATTGTGTGCAACAGGGTTGGAAAACTATTTCTTGATTATATATCACGAACTCAATAGGAGCATAATTTTGATGTATAAAATATGAATTTATTTCTTGCGATTTTTCATGAAAGATTGTTTTAAATTGACACGGACATTCCGCGCATTTGAATAGATTTTCCTATGCTACACGGTTGGGAATGTGTGCAGAAGGGTTGGAAAACTATTTCTTGATTATATATCACGAACTCAACAGGAGCATAATTTGGATGTATAAAATATTAATTCATTTCTTCTGATTTTTCATGACAGATTCTTTAAATTGACACGGAGGTTCCACGCATTTGAATGGATTTTCCTATGCTACACGTTTGGGAATGTGTGAAAAAGAATTGGAAAACTATTTCTTGATTATATATCACGAACTCAATAGGAGCATAATTATGATGTATAAAATATGAATTTATTTCTTCTGATTTTTCATGAAAGATTCTTTTAAATTTACACGGACGTTCAACGCATTTGAATGGATTTTCCTGTGTTACACGTTTGGGATTGTGTGCAACAGGGTTGGAAATCTATGTCTTGATTATATATCACGACACGAATAAGAGCATAATTTTTATGAACGAAATATAAATTATTACTTCTCATTTGTCATGAAATATACTTTCAAATTGACATGGACGTTCCAAGCATTTGAATGGAATTTCCCATGCCATACGATTGCGATTGTGTGCAGCAGGGTTGGAAATCTATTTCTTGATTATTCATAAGGTGCCAAATAAGTGCATAATTTTTATGTACGAAATATAAATTATTACTTCTCATTAGTCATGAAAGATTCTTTCAAATTGGCATGGACGTTGCACGCATTTGAATGGATTTTCATATGCTAGACGTTTGCGATTGTGTGGGGCAGGGTTGGAAATATATTCCCTAAAGTGTTATGACGTACCGAATAGGAGCATAATTTTGATGTATAAAATATGAATTTATTTCTTCGGATTTTTCATGAAAGATACTTTTACATTGACACGGACGTTCCACGCATTTAAATGGATTTTCCTGTGTTACGCGTTTGGGATTGTGTGCAACAGGGTTGGAAAACTATTTCTTGATTATATATCAGGAACTCAATAGGAGCATAATTTTGATGTATAAAATATGAATTTATTTCTAGCGATTTTTCATGAAAGATTGTTTTAAATTGACACGGACGTTCCACGCATTTGAATGGATTTTCCTATGCTACACGTTTGGGATTGTGTGCAACAGGGTTGGAAAACTATTTCTTGATTATATATCACGAACTCAACAGGAGCATAATTTAGATGTATAAAATATTAATTCATTTCTTCTGATTTTTCATGACAGATTCTTTAAATTGACACGGACGTTCCACGCATTTAAATGGATTTTCCTGTGTTACGCGTTTGGGATTGTGTGCAACATGGTTGGAAATCTATTTCTTGATTATATATCACGAACTCAATAGGAGCATAATTTTGATGTATAAAATATTAATTTTTTTTCTTCTGATTTTTCATGGAAGATTCTTTTAAATTGACACGGACGTTCAACGCATTTGAATGGATTTTCCTATGCTACACGTTTGGGAATGTGTGCAAAAGGGTTGGAAAACTATTTCTTGATTATATATCACGAACTCAATAGGAGCATAATTTTGATGTATAAAATATGAATTTATTTCTTTTGATTTTTCATTAAAGATTCTTTTAAATTGACGTGGACTTCAAACGCATTTGAATCGATTTTCCTATGTTACAAGTTTGGGATTGTGTGCAAAAGGGTTGGTAGTCTATTTCGTGATTATTCCTAACGTGCCAAATAAGAGCATAATTTTTATGTACGAAATATAAATTATTACTTCTCATTTGTCATGAAATATTCTTTCAAATTTACATGGACGTTCCACGCACTTGAATGGATTTTCCTATGCTAGATGTTTGCGATTGTGTGCAACAGGGTTGGAATTCTATCTCATGATTATATATCATGAACTGAATAGGAGCATAATTTTGATGCATAAAAGTATAATATATTCCTTCCGATTTTTCATGAAAGATTCTTTTACTTTGACACGGAGGTTCCACGCATTTGAATGGATTTTCCTATACTACACGATTGGGAATGTGTGCAAAAGGGTTGGAAAACTATTTCTTGATTATATATCACGAACTCAATAGGAGCATAATTGTGATGTATAAAATATGAATTTATTTCTTCTTATTTTTCATGAAAGATTCTTTTAAATTGAGTTGAATGGATTTTCCTATGCTACACGTTTGCGATTGTGTGCAACAGGGTTGGAATTCTATTTCATGATTATATATCACGAACTCAAAAGGAGCATAATTTTGATGAATAAAATATTAATTTATTTCTTCTGAATTTTCATGAAAGATTCTTTTACATTGACACGGACGTTCCACGCATTTGAATGGATTTTCCTATGCTACACGTTTGGGAATGTATGCAAAAGTGTTTGAAAACTATTTCTTGATTATATATCACGATACGAATAGGAGCATAATTTAGATGTATAAAATATGAATATATTTCTTCTGATTTTCCATGAAAGATTCTTTTACATTGACACGGACGTTCCACGCATTTGAATGGATTTTTCTATGCTACACGTTTGGGAATGTGTGCAAAAGTGTTGGAAAACTATTTCTTGATTATATATCACTAACTCAATAGGAGCATAATTTTTATGTATCAAATATAAATTTATTTCTTCTGATTTTTCAAGAAAGATTCTTTTAAATTGACACGGACGTTCAACCCATTCGAATGGATTTTCCTGTGTTACATGTTTGGGATTGTGTGCAACAGGGTTGGAAAACTATTTCTTGATTATATATCACGAACTCAATAGGAGCATAATTTTGATGTATAAAATATGAATTTATTTCTTCTGATTTTTCATGACAGATGCTTTAAATTGACACGGAGGTTCCACGGATTTGAATGGATTTTCCTATGCTACACGTTTGGGAATGTGTGCAGAAGGGTTGGAAAACTATTTCTTGATTATATATCAGGAACTCAATAGGAGCATAATTTTGATGTATAAAATATGAATTTATTTCTTGCGATTTTTCATGAAAGATTGTTTTAAATTGACACGGACGTTCAACGCATTTGAATGGATTTTCCGATGCTACACGTTTGGGAATGTGTGCAGAAGGGTTGGAAAACTTTTTCTTGATTATATATCAGGAACTCAATAGGAGCATAATTTTGATGTATAAAATATGAATTTATTTCTTGCGATTTTTCATGAAAGATTGTTTTAAATTGACACGGACGTTCCACACATTTGAATGGATTTTCCTATGCTACACGTTTGGGATTGTGTGCAACAGGGTTGGAAAACTATTTCTTGATTATATATCACGAACTCAACAGGAGCATAATTTAGATGTATAAAATATTAATTCATTTCTTTTGATTTTTCATGACAGATTCTTTAAATTGACACGGAGGTTCCACGCATTTGAATGGATTTTCCTATGCTACACGTTTGGGAATGTGTGCAAAAGGATTGGAAAACTATTTCTTGATTATATATCACGAACTCAATAGGAGCATAATTATGATGTATAAAATATGAATTTATTTCTTCTGATTTTTCATGAAAGATTCTTTTAAATTTACACGGACGTTCAGCGCATTTGAATGGATTTTCCTGTGTTACACGTTTGGGATTGTGTGCAACAGGGTTGGAAATCTATGTCTTGATTATATATCACGACACGAATAAGAGCATAATTTTTATGAACGAAATATAAATTATTACTTCTCATTTGTCATGAAATATACTTTCAAATTGACATGGACGTTCCAAGCATTTGAATGGAATTTCCCATGCCATACGATTGCGATTGTGTGCAGCAGGGTTGGAAATCTATTTCTTGATTATTCATAAGGTGCCAAATAAGTGCATAATTTTTATGTACGAAATATAAATTATTACTTCTCATTAGTCATGAAGGATTCTTTCAAATTGGCATGGACGTTGCACGCATTTGAATGGATTTTCATATGCTAGACGTTTGCGATTGTGTGGGGCAGGGTTGGAAATATATTCCCTAAAGTGTTATGACGTACCGAATAGGAGCATAATTTTGATGTATAAAATATGAATTTATTTCTTCTGATTTTTCATGAAAGATACTTTTACATTGACACGGACGTTCCACGCATTTAAATGGATTTTCCTGTGTTACGCGTTTGGGATTGTGTGCAACAGGGTTGGAAAACTATTTCTTGATTATATATCAGGAACTCAATAGGAGCATAATTTTGATGTATAAAATATGAATTTATTTCTAGCGATTTTTCATGAAAGATTGTTTTAAATTGACACGGACGTTCAACGCATTTGAATGGATGTTCCGATGCTACACGTTTGGGAATGTGTGCAGAAGGGTTGGAAAACTATTTCTTGATTATATATCAGGAACTCAATAGGAGCATAATTTTGATGTATAAAATATGAATTTATTTCTCGCGATTTTTCATGAAAGATTGTTTTAAATTGACACGGACGTTCCACGCATTTGAATGGATTTTCCTATGCTACACGTTTGGGATTGTGTGCAACAGGGTTGGAAAACTATTTCTTGATTATATATCACGAAACAAATAAGAGCATAATATTTATGTATCAAATATAAATTTATTTCTTCTGATTTTTCACGAAAGATTCTTTTAAATTGACACGGACGTTCAACCCATTTGAATGGATTTTCCTGTGTTACACGTTTGGGATTGTGTGCAACAGGGTTGGAAATCTATTTCTGGATTATATATCACGCACCGAATAGGAGCATAATGTTAATGTATAAAATATGAATTTATTTCGTCTGATTTTTTATGAAAGAATGTTTCAAATTGACACGGACATTCCGCGCATTTGAATGGATTTTCGTATGCTACACGTTTGGGAATGTGTGCAAAAGGGTTGGCAAACTATTTCTTGATTATATATCAGGAACTTAATAGGAGCATAATTTTGATGTATAAAATATGAATTTATTTCTTGCGATTTTTCATGAAAGATTCTTTTAAATTGACACGGACGTTCAACGCATTTGAATGGATTTTCCTGTGTTACACGTTTGGGATTGTGTGCAATAGGGTTGGAAATCTATTTCTTGATTATATGTCACGATACGAATAAGAGAATAATTTTTATGTATAAAATATAAATATATTTCTTCTGATTTTTCATGAAAGATTCTTTTACATTGACGTGGACTTCAAACGCATTTGAATCGATTTTCCTATGCTACAAGATTGGGATTGTGTGCAACAGGGTTGGAAATCAATTTCTTGATTATATATCACGCACCGAATAGGGGCATAATGTTAATGTATAAAATATGAATTTATTTCGTCTGATTTTTTGTGAAAGAATGTTTTAAATTGACACGGACATTCAGCGTATTTGAATGGATTTTCCTATGCTACACGTTTGGGAATGTGTGCAAAATGGTTGGAAAACTATTTCTTGAATATATATCACTAACTCAATAGGAGCATAATTTTGATGTATAAAATATGAATTTATTTCGTCTGATTTTTTATGAAAGAATGTTTCAAATTGACACGGACATTCAGCGCAGTTGAATGGGTTTTCCTATGCTACACGTTTGCGATTGTGTGCAACAAGGTTGGAAATCTATTTCATGATTATATATCACGAAACAAATAAGAGCATAATTTTTATGTATCAAATATAAATTTATTTCTTCTGATTTTTCAAGAAAGATTCTTTTAAATTGACACGGACGTTCAACCCATTCGAATGGATTTTCCTGTGTTACATGTTTGGGATTGTGTGCAACAAGGTTGGAAAACTATTTCTTGATTATATATCACGAACTCAATAGGAGCATAATTTTGATGTATAAAATATGAATTTATTTCTTCTGATTTTTCATGACAGATGCTTTAAATTGACACGGAGGTTCCACGGATTTGAATGGATTTTCCTATGCTACACGTTTGGGAATGTGTGCAGAAGGGTTGGAAAACTATTTCTTGATTATATATCACGCACCGAATAGGGGCATAATGTTAATGTATAAAATATGAATTTATTTCGTCTGATTTTTTGTGAAAGAATGTTTTAAATTGACACGGACATTCAGCGTATTTGAATGGATTTTCCTATGCTACACGTTTGGGAATGTGTGCAAAATGGTTGGAAAACTATATCTTGATTATATATCACGAAACAAATAAGAGCATAATTCTTGTGTATCAAATATAAATTTATTTCTTCTGATTTTTCACGAAAGATTCTTTTAAATTGACAGGGACGTTCAACGCATTTGAATGGATTTTCCGATGCTACACGTTTGGGAATGTGTGCAGAAGGGTTGGAAAACTTTTTCTTGATTATATATCAGGAACTGAATAGGAGCATAATTTTGATGTATAAAATATGAATTTATTTCTTGCGATTTTTCATGAAAGATTGTTTTAAATTGACACGGACGTTCCACGCATTTGAATGGATTTTTCTATGCTACACGTTTGGGAATGTGTGCAAAAGTGTTGGAAAACTATTTCTTGATTATATATCACTAACTCAATAAGAGCATAATTTTTATGTATCAAATATAAATTTATTTCTTCTGATTTTTCAAGAAAGATTCTTTTAAATTGACACGGACGTTCAACCCATTCGAATGGATTTTCCTGTGTTACATGTTTGGGATTGTGTGCAACAGGGTTGGAAAACTATTTCTTGATTATATATCACGAACTCAATAGGAGCATAATTTTGATGTATAAAATATGAATATATTTCTTCTGATTTTCCATGAAAGATTCTTTTACATTGACACGGACGTTCCACGCATTTGAATGGATTTTTCTATGCTACACGTTTGGGAATGTGTGCAAAAGTGTTGGAAAACTATTTCTTGAATATATATCACTAACTCAATAGGAGCATAATTTTGATGTATAAAATATGAATTTATTTCTTGCGATTTTTCATGAAAGATTGTTTTAAATTGACACGGACGTTCCACGCATTTGAATGGATTTTTCTATGCTACACGTTTGGGAATGTGTGCAAAAGTGTTGGAAAACTATTTCTTGAATATATATCACTAACTCAATAGGAGCATAATTTTTATGTATCAAATATAAATTTATTTCTTCTGATTTTTCAAGAAAGATTCTTTTAAATTGACACGGACGTTCAACCCATTCGAATGGATTTTCCTGTGTTACATGTTTGGGATTGTGTGCAACAGGGTTGGAAAACTATTTCTTGATTATATATCACGAACTCAATAGGAGCATAATTTTGATGTATAAAATATGAATTTATTTCTTCTGATTTTTCATGACAGATGCTTTAAATTGACACGGAGGTTCCACGGATTTGAATGGATTTTCCTATGCTACACGTTTGGGAATGTGTGCAGAAGGGTTGGAAAACTATTTCTTGATTATATATCACGCACCGAATAGGGGCATAATGTTAATGTATTAAATATGAATTTATTTCGTCTGATTTTTTGTGAAAGAATGTTTTAAATTGACACGGACATTCAGCGTATTTGAATGGATTTTCCTATGCTACACGTTTGGGAATGTGTGCAAAATGGTTGGAAAACTATATCTTGATTATATATCACGAAACAAATAAGAGCATAATTCTTGTGTATCAAGTATAAATTTATTTCTTCTGATTTTTCACGAAAGATTCTTTTAAATTGACAGGGACGTTCAACCCATTTGAATGGATATTCCTGTGTTACACGTTTGGGATTGTGTGCAACAGGGTTGGAAAACTATTTCTTGATTATATATCACGCACCGAATAGGAGCATAATTTTGATGTATAAATATGAATATATTTCTTCTGATTTTCCATGAAAGATTCTTTTACATTGACACGGACGTTCCACGCATTTGAATGGATTTTTCTATGCTACACGTTTGGGAATGTGTGCAAAAGTGTTGGAAAACTATTTCTAGAATATATATCACTAACTCAATAGGAGCATAATTTTTATGTATCAAATATAAATTTATTTCTTCTGATTTTTCAAGAAAGATTCTTTTAAATTGACACGGACGTTCAACCCATTCGAATGGATTTTCCTGTGTTACATGTTTGGGATTGTGTGCAACAGGGTTGGAAAACTATTTCTTGATTATATATCACGAACTCAATAGGAGCATAATTTTGATGTATAAAATATGAATTTATTTCTTCTGATTTTTCATGACAGATGCTTTAAATTGACACGGAGGTTCCACGGATTTGAATGGATTTTCCTATGCTACACGTTTGGGAATGTGTGCAAAAGTGTTGGAAAACTATTTCTTGAATATATATCACTAACTCAATAGGAGCATAATTTTGATGTATAAAATATGAATTTATTTCGTCTGATTTTTTGTGAAAGAATGTTTTAAATTGACACGGACATTCAGCGTATTTGAATGGATTTTCCTATGCTACACGTTTGGGAATGTGTGCAAAATGGTTGGAAAACTATATCTTGATTATATATCACGAAACAAATAAGAGCATAATTCTTGTGTATCAAATATAAATTTATTTCTTCTGATTTTTCACGAAAGATTCTTTTAAATTGACAGGGACGTTCAACCCATTTGAATGGATATTCCTGTGTTACACGTTTGGGACTGTGTGCAACAGGGTTAGAAAACTATTTTTTGATTATATATCACGCACCGAATAGGAGCATAATTTTGATGTATAAAATATGAATATATTTCTTCTGATTTTCCATGAAAGATTCTTTTACATTGACACGGACGTTCCACGCATTTGAATGGATTTTTCTATGCTACACGTTTGGGAATGTGTGCAAAAGTGTTGGAAAACTATTTCTTGATTATATATCACTAACTCAATAGGAGCATAATTTTTATGTATCAAATATAAATTTATTTCTTCTGATTTTTCAAGAAAGATTCTTTTAAATTGACACGGACGTTCAACCCATTCGAATGGATTTTCCTGTGTTACATGTTTGGGATTGTGTGCAACAGGGTTGGAAAACTATTTCTTGATTATATATCACGAACTCAATAGGAGCATAATTTTGATGTATAAAATATGAATATATTTCTTCTGATTTTCCATGAAAGATTCTTTTACATTGACACGGACGTTCCACGCATTTGAATGGATTTTTCTATGCTACACGTTTGGGAATGTGTGCAGAAGTGTTGGAAAACTATTTCTTGATTATATATCAGGAACTCAATAGGAGCATAATTTTGATGTATAAAATATGAATTTATTTCTTGCGATTTTTCATGACAGATGCTTTAAATTGACACGGAGGTTCCACGCATTTGAATGGATTTTCCTATGCTACACGTTTGGGAATGTGTGCAGAAGGGTTGGAAAACTATTTCTTGATTATATATCAGGAACTCAATAGGAGCATAATTTTGATGTATAAAATATGAATTTATTTCTTGCGATTTTTCATGAAAGATTGTTTTAAATTGACACGGACGTTCAACGCATTGGAATGGATTTTCCGATGCTACACGTTTGGGAATGTGTGCAGAAGTGTTGGAAAACTATTTCTTGATTATATATCAGGAACTCAATAGGAGCATAATTTTGATGTATAAAATATGAATTTATTTCTAGCGATTTTTCATGACAGATGCTTTAAATTGACACGGAGGTTCCACGCATTTGAATGGATTTTCCTATGCTACACGTTTGGGAATGTGTGCAGAAGGGTTGGAAAACTATTTCTTGATTATATATCACGAACTCAATAGGAGCATAATTTTGATGTATAAAATATGAATTTATTTCTTCTGATTTTTCATGACAGATGCTTTAAATTGACACGGAGGTTCCAAGGATTTGAATGGATTTTCCTATGCTACACGTTTGGGAATGTGTGCAGAAGGGTTGGAAAACTATTTTTTGATTATATATCACGCACCGAATAGGAGCATAATTTTGATGTATAAAATATGAATATATTTCTTCTGATTTTCCATGAAAGATTCTTTTACATTGACACGGACGTTCCACGCATTTGAATGGATTTTTCTATGCTACACGTTTGGGAATGTGTGCAAAAGTGTTGGAAAACTATTTCTTGATTATATATCACTAACTCAATAGGAGCATAATTTTTATGTATCAAATATAAATTTATTTCTTCTGATTTTTCAAGAAAGATTCTTTTAAATTGACACGGACGTTCAACCCATTCGAATGGATTTTCCTGTGTTACATGTTTGGGATTGTGTGCAACAGGGTTGGAAAACTATTTCTTGATTATATATCACGAACTCAATAGGAGCATAATTTTGATGTATAAAATATGAATTTATTTCTTCTGATTTTTCATGACAGATGCTTTAAATTGACACGGAGGTTCCACGGATTTGAATGGATTTTCCTATGCTACACGTTTGGGAATGTGTGCAAAAGTGTTGGAAAACTATTTCTTGAATATATATCACTAACTCAATAGGAGCATAATTTTGATGTATAAAATATGAATTTATTTCGTCTGATTTTTTGTGAAAGAATGTTTTAAATTGACACGGACATTCAGCGTATTTGAATGGATTTTCCTATGCTACACGTTTGGGAATGTGTGCAAAATGGTTGGAAAACTATATCTTGATTATATATCACGAAACAAATAAGAGCATAATTCTTGTGTATCAAATATAAATTTATTTCTTCTGATTTTTCACGAAAGATTCTTTTAAATTGACAGGGACGTTCAACCCATTTGAATGGATATTCCTGTGTTACACGTTTGGGACTGTGTGCAACAGGGTTAGAAAACTATTTTTTGATTATATATCACGCACCGAATAGGAGCATAATTTTGATGTATAAAATATGAATATATTTCTTCTGATTTTCCATGAAAGATTCTTTTACATTGACACGGACGTTCCACGCATTTGAATGGATTTTTCTATGCTACACGTTTGGGAATGTGTGCAAAAGTGTTGGAAAACTATTTCTTGATTATATATCACTAACTCAATAGGAGCATAATTTTTATGTATCAAATATAAATTTATTTCTTCTGATTTTTCAAGAAAGATTCTTTTAAATTGACACGGACGTTCAACCCATTCGAATGGATTTTCCTGTGTTACATGTTTGGGATTGTGTGCAACAGGGTTGGAAAACTATTTCTTGATTATATATCACGAACTCAATAGGAGCATAATTTTGATGTATAAAATATGAATATATTTCTTCTGATTTTCCATGAAAGATTCTTTTACATTGACACGGACGTTCCACGCATTTGAATGGATTTTTCTATGCTACACGTTTGGGAATGTGTGCAGAAGTGTTGGAAAACTATTTCTTGATTATATATCAGGAACTCAATAGGAGCATAATTTTGATGTATAAAATATGAATTTATTTCTAGCGATTTTTCATGACAGATGCTTTAAATTGACACGGAGGTTCCACGCATTTGAATGGATTTTCCTATGCTACACGTTTGGGAATGTGTGCAGAAGGGTTGGAAAACTATTTCTTGATTATATATCAGGAACTCAATAGGAGCATAATTTTGATGTATAAAATATGAATTTATTTCTTGCGATTTTTCATGAAAGATTGTTTTAAATTGACACGGACGTTCAACGCATTGGAATGGATTTTCCGATGCTACACGTTTGGGAATGTGTGCAGAAGTGTTGGAAAACTATTTCTTGATTATATATCAGGAACTCAATAGGAGCATAATTTTGATGTATAAAATATGAATTTATTTCTAGCGATTTTTCATGACAGATGCTTTAAATTGACACGGAGGTTCCACGCATTTGAATGGATTTTCCTATGCTACACGTTTGGGAATGTGTGCAGAAGGGTTGGAAAACTATTTCTTGATTATATATCACGAACTCAATAGGAGCATAATTTTGATGTATAAAATATGAATTTATTTCTTCTGATTTTTCATGACAGATGCTTTAAATTGACACGGAGGTTCCACGGATTTGAATGGATTTTCCTATGCTACACGTTTGGGAATGTGTGCAGAAGGGTTGGAAAACTATTTCTTGATTATATATCACGAACTCAATAGGAGCATAATTATGATGTATAAAATATGAATTTATTTCTTCTGATTTTTCATGAAAGATTCTTTTAAATTTACACGGACGTTCAACGCATTTGAATGGATTTTCCTGTGTTACACGTTTGGGATTGTGTGCAACAGGGTTGGAAATCTATGTCTTGATTATACATCACGACACGAATAAGAGCATAATTTTTATGAACGAAATATAAATTATTACTTCTCATTTGTCATGAAATATACTTTCAAATTGACATGGACGTTCCAAGCATTTGAATGGAATTTCCCATGCCATACGATTGCGATTGTGTGCAGCAGGTTTGGAAATATATTTCTTGATTATTCATAAGGTGCCAAATAAGTGCATAATTTTTATGTACGAAATATAAATTATTACTTCTCATTAGTCATGAAAGATTCTTTCAAATTGGCATGGACGTTGCACGCATTTGAATGGATTTTCATATGCTAGACGTTTGCGATTGTGTGGGGCAGGGTTGGAAATATATTCCCTAAAGTGTTATGACGTACCGAATAGGAGCATAATTTTGATGTATAAAATATGAATTTATTTCTTCTGATTTTTCATGAAAGATACTTTTACATTGACACGGACGTTCCACGCATTTAAATGGATTTTCCTGTGTTACGCGTTTGGGATTGTGTGCAACAGGGTTGGAAAACTATTTCTTGATTATATATCAGGAACTCAATAGGAGCATAATTTTGATGTATAAAATATGAATTTATTTCTAGCGATTTTTCATGAAAGATTGTTTTAAATTGACACGGACGTTCAACGCATTTGAATGGATTTTCCGATGCTACACGTTTGGGAATGTGTGCAGAAGGGTTGGAAAACTATTTCTTGATTATATATCAGGAACTCAATAGGAGCATAATTTTGATGTATAAAATATGAATTTATTTCTTGCGATTTTTCATGAAAGATTGTTTTAAATTGACACGGACGTTCCACGCATTTGAATGGATTTTCCTATGCTACACGTTTGGGATTGTGTGCAACAGGGTTGGAAAACTATTTCTTTATTATATATCACGAACTCAACAGGAGCATAATTTAGATGTATAAAATATTAATTCATTTCTTCTGATTTTTCATGACAGATTCTTTAAATTGACACGGACGTTCCACGCATTTAAATGGATTTTCCTGTGTTACGCGTTTGGGATTGTGTGCAACATGGTTGGAAATCTATTTCTTGATTATATATCACGAACTCAATAGGAGCATAATTTTGATGTATAAAATATTAATTTATTTCTTCTGATTTTTCATGACAGATTCTTTTAAATTGACACGGACGTTCAACGCATTTGAATGGATTTTCCTATGCTAAACGCTTGCGATTGTGTGTAACAGTGTTGGAAATTTATTTCTTGATTATATATTACGATGTGAATAAGAGCATAATTTTTATGTGTAAAATATAAATATATTTCTTCTGATATTATGAAAGATTCTCTTACATTGACGTGGACTTGAAACGCATTTGAATCGATTTTCCTATGCTAAAAGTTTGGGATTGTGTGCAGCAGGGTTGGAAATCTATTTCTTGATTATATATCACACACCGAATAGGAGGATAATGTTAATGTATAAAATATCAATTTATTTCGTCTGATTTTTTATGAAAGAATGTTTCAAATTGACAAGGACATTCCGCGCATCTGAATGGATTTTCCTATGCTACACATCTAGGATTGTTTGCAGCAGGGTTGGAAATCTATTTCATGATTATTCATAACGTGCCAAATAAAAGCATAATTTTTAAGTACAAAATATAAATTATTACTTCTCATTTGTCATGAAAGATTCTTTCAAATTGACACGGACGATCCACGCATTTGAATGGATTTTTCTATGCTACAAGCTTGGGATTGTGTGCAACAGGGTTGGAAATCCATTACTTGATTATATATCACGATACGAATAAGAGCATAATTTTCATGTATAAAATATGAATATATATTTCTTCTGATTTTGGATGAAAGATTCTTTTAAATTGACACGTACGATCCACGCATTTGAATGGATTTTCATGTGCTACATGTATGGTATTATGTGCAAAAGGGTTGGAAAACTATTTCTTGATTATATATAACGATACCAATAAGAGCATAATTTTTATGTATAAAATATAAATATATTTCTTCTGATTTTTCATGAAAGATTCTTTTACATTGACACGGACGTTCCACGCATTTGAATGGATTTTTCTATGCTACACGTTTGGGAATGTGTGCAAAAGGGTTGGAAAACTATTTCTTGATTATATATAACGATACGAATAAGAGCATAATTTTTATGTATAAAATATAAATATATTTCTTCTGATTTTTCATGAAAGATTCTTTTACATTGACACGGACGTTGCACGCATTTGAATGGATTTTTCTATGCTACACGTTTGGGAATGTGTGCAAAAGGGTTTTAAAACTATTTCTTGATTATATATCACGAACTCAATAGGAGCATAATTTTGATGTATATAATATGAATTTATTTCTTCTGATTTTTCGTGACAGATTCTTTTACATTGACACGGACGTTCCACGCATTTGAATGGATTTTCCTATGCTACACGTTTGGGAATGTGTGCAAAAGGGTTGGAAAACTATTTCTTGATTATATATCACGAACTCAATAGGAGCATAATTTTGATGTATAAAATATGAATTTATTTCTTCTGATTTTTCATGAAAGATTCTTTTACATTGACACGGACGTTCCACGCATTTGAATGGATTTTCCTATGCTACACGTTTGGGAATGTGTGCAAAAGGGTTGGAAAAATATTTCTTGATTATATATCACGAACTCAATAGGAGCATAATTTTGATGTATAAAATATTAATTTTTTTTCTTCTGATTTTTCATGGAAGATTCTTTTAAATTGACACGGACGTTCAACGCATTTGAATGGATTTTCCTATGCTACACGTTTGGGAATGTGTGCAAAAGGGTTGGAAAAATATTTCTTGATTATATATCACGAACTCAATAGGAGCATAATTTTGATGTATAAAATATGAACTTATTTCTTGTGATTTTTCATTAAAGATTCTTTTAAATTGACGAGGACTTCAAACGCATTTGAATCGATTTTCCTATGTTACAAGTTTGGGATTGTGTGCAAAAGGGTTGGTAGTCTATTTCGTGATTATTCATAACGTGCCAAATAAGAGCATAATTTTTATGTACGAAATATAAATTATTACTTCTCATTTGTCATGAAATATTCTTTCAAATTTACATGGACGTTCCACGCATTTGAATGGATTTTCCTATGCTACACGTTTGGGAATGTGTGCAGAAGGGTTGGAAAACTTTTTCTTGATTATATATCACGAACTCAATAGGAGCATAATTTTGATGTATAAAATATGAATTTATTTCTTCTGATTTTTCATGACAGATGCTTTAAATTGACACGGAGGTTCCACGGATTTGAATGGATTTTCCTATGCTACACGTTTGGGAATGTGTGCAGAAGGGTTGGAAAACTATTTCTTGATTATATATCAGGAACTCAATAGGAGCATAATTTTGATGTATAAAATATGAATTTATTTCTTGCGATTTTTCATGAATGATTGTTTTAAATTGACACGGACATTCCGCGCATTTGAATAGATTTTCCTATGCTACACGGTTGGGAATGTGTGCAGAAGGGTTGGAAAACTATTTCTTGATTATATATCACGAACTCAACAGGAGCATAATTTAGATGTATAAAATATTAATTCATTTCTTCTGATTTTTCATGACAGATTCTTTAAATTGACACGGAGGTTCCACGCATTTGAATGGATTTTCCTATGCTACACGTTTGGGAATGTGTGCAAAAGGATTGGAAAACTATTTCTTGATTATATATCACGAACTCAATAGGAGCATAATTATGATGTATAAAATATGAATTTATTTCTTCTGATTTTTCATGAAAGATTCTTTTAAATTTACACGGACGTTCAACGCATTTGAATGGATTTTCCTGTGTTACACGTTTGGGATTGTGTGCAACAGGGTTGGAAATCTATGTCTTGATTATATATCACGACACGAATAAGAGCATAATTTTTATGAACGAAATATAAATTATTACTTCTCATTTGTCATGAAATATACTTTCAAATTGACATGGACGTTCCAAGCATTTGAATGGAATTTCCCATGCCATACGATTGCGATTGTGTGCAGCAGGGTTGGAAATCTATTTCTTGATTATTCATAAGGTGCCAAATAAGTGCATAATTTTTATGTACGAAATATAAATTATTACTTCTCATTAGTCATGAAAGATACTTACAAATTGGAATCGACGTTGCACGCATTTGAATGGATTTTCATATGCTAGACGTTTGCGATTGTGTGGGGCAGGGTTGGAAATATATTCCCTAAAGTGTTATGACGTACCGAATAGGAGCATAATTTTGATGTATAAAATATGAATTTATTTCTTCTGATTTTTCATGAAAGATACTTTTACATTGACACGGACGTTCCACGCATTTAAATGGATTTTCCTGTGTTACGCGTTTGGGATTGTGTGCAACAGGGTTGGAAAACTATTTCTTGATTATATATCAGGAACTCAATAGGAGCATAATTTTGATGTATAAAATATGAATTTATTTCTAGCGATTTTTCATGAAAGATTGTTTTAAATTGACACGGACGTTCAACGCATTTGAATGGATTTTCCGATGCTACACGTTTGGGAATGTGTGCAGAAGGGTTGGAAAACTATTTCTTGATTATATATCAGGAACTCAATAGGAGCATAATTTTGATGTATAAAATATGAATTTATTTCTTGCGATTTTTCATGAAAGATTGTTTTAAATTGACACGGACGTTCCACGCATTTGAATGGATTTTCCTATGCTACACGTTTGGGATTGTGTGCAACAGGGTTGGAAAACTATTTCTTGATTATATATCACGAACTCAACAGGAGCATAATTTAGATGTATAAAATATTAATTCATTTCTTCTGATTTTTCATGACAGATTCTTTAAATTGACACGGACGTTCCACGCATTTAAATGGATTTTCCTGTGTTACGCGTTTGGGATTGTGTGCAACATGGTTGGAAATCTATTTCTTGATTATATATCACGAACTCAATAGGAGCATAATTTTGATGTATAAAATATGAATTTTCTTTCTTCTGATTTTTTATGGAAGATTCTTTTAAATTGACACGGAGGTTCAACGCATTTGAATGGATTTCCCTATGCTAAACGCTTGCGATTGTGTGTAACAGTGTTGGAAATTTATTTCTTGATTATATATTACGATGTGAATAAGAGCATAATTTTTATGTGTAAAATATAAATATATTACTTCTGATATTATGAAAGATTCTCTTACATTGACGTGGACTTGAAACGCATTTGAATCGATTTTCCTATGCTAAAAGTTTGGGATTGTGTGCAGCAGGGTTGGAAATCTATTTCTTGATTATATATCACACACCGAATAGGAGGATAATGTTAATGTATAAAATATCAATTTATTTCGTCTGATTTTTTATGAAAGAATGTTTCAAATTGACAAGGACATTCCGCGCATCTGAATGGATTTTCCTATGCTACACATCTAGGATTGTTTGCAGCAGGGTTGGAAATCTATTTCATGATTATTCATAACGTGCCAAATAAAAGCATAATTTTTAAGTACAAAATATAAATTATTACTTCTCATTTGTCATGAAAGATTCTTTCAAATTGACACGGACGATCCACGCATTTGAATGGATTTTTCTATGCTACAAGCTTGGGATTGTGTGCAACAGGGTTGGAAATCCATTACTTGATTATATATCACGATACGAATAAGAGCATAATTTTCATGTATAAAATATGAATATATATTTCTTCTGATTTTGGATGAAAGATTCTTTTAAATTGACACGTACGATCCACGCATTTGAATGGATTTTCATGTGCTACATGTATGGTATTATGTCAAAAGGGTTGGAAAACTATTTCTTGATTATATATAACGATACCAATAAGAGCATAATTTTTATGTATAAAATATAAATATATTTCTTCTGATTTTTCATGAAAGATTCTTTTACATTGACACGGACGTTGCACGCATTTGAATGGATTTTTCTATGCTACACGTTTGGGAATGTGTGCAAAAGGGTTGGAAAAATATTTCTTGATTATATATCACGAACTCAATAGGAGCATAATTTTGATGTATATAATATGAATTTATTTCTTCTGATTTTTCGTGACAGATTCTTTTACATTGACACGGACGTTCCACGCATCTATTTCGTGATTATTCCTAACGTGCCAAATAAGAGCATAATTTTTATGTACGAAATATAAATTATTACTTCTCATTTGTCATGAAATATTCTTTCAAATTTACATGGACGTTCCACGCATTTGAATGGATTTTCCTATGCTAGACGTTTGCGATTGTGTGCAACAGGGTTGGAATTCTATCTCATGATTATATATCATGAACTGAATAGGAGCATAATTTTGATGCATAAAAGTATAATATATTCCTTCCGATTTTTCATGAAAGATTCTTTTACTTTGACACGGAGGTTCCACGCATTTGAATGGATTTTCCTATACTACACGATTGGGAATGTGTGCAAAAGGGTTGGAAAACTATTTCTTGATTATATATCACGAACTCAATAGGAGCATAATTGTGATGTATAAAATATGAATTTATTTCTTCTGATTTTTCATGAAAGATTCTTTTAAATTGAGTTGAATGGATTTTCCTATGCTACACGTTTGCGATTGTGTGCAACAGGGTTGGAATTCTATTTCATGATTATATATCACGAACTCAAAAGGAGCATAATTTTGATGAATAAAATATTAATTTATTTCTTCTGAATTTTCATGAAAGATTCTTTTACATTGACACGGACGTTCCACGCATTTGAATGGATTTTCCTATGCTACACGTTTGGGAATGTGTGCAAAAGTGTTTGAAAACTATTTCTTGATTATATATCACGATACGAATAAGAGAATAATTTTTATGTATAAAATATAAATATATTTCTTCTGATTTTTCATGAAAGATTCTTTTACATTGACACGGACGTTCCACGCATTTGAATAGATTTTCCTATGCTACAAGTTTGGGATTGTGTGCAACATGGTTGGAAATCTATTTCTTGATTATATATCACGCACCGAATAGGAGCATAATGTTAATGTATAAAATATGAATTTATTTTGTCTGATTTTTGATGAAAGAATGTTTCAAATTGACACGGACATTCCGCGCATTTGAATGGATTTTCCTATGCTACACGTTTGGGAATGTGTGCAAAAGGGTTGGAAAACTATTTCTTGATTATATATCACGAACTCAATAGGAGCATAATTTTGATGTATAAAATATTAATTTATTTCTTCTGATTTTTCAGGACAGATTCTTTTACATTGACACGGACGTTCCACGCATTTGAATGGATTTTCCTATGCTACACGTTTGGGAATGTGTGCAAAAGGGTTGGAAAACTATTTCTTGATTATATATCACGAACTCAATAGGAGCATAATTTTGATGTATAAAATATGAATTTTTTTTCTTCTGATTTTTCATGAAAGATTCTTTTAAATTGACACGGACGTTCAACGCATTTGAATGGATTTTCCTATGCTAAACGTTTGCGATTGTGCGTAACAGGGTTGGAAATCTATTTCTTGATAATATATCACGCACCGAATAGGAGCATAATGTTAATGTATAAAATATGAATTTATTTCGTCTGATTTTTCATGAAAGATTCTTTTACATTGACACGGACGTTCCACGCATTTGAATAGATTTTCCTATGCTACAAGTTTGGGATTGTGTGCAACATGGTTGGAAATCTATTTCTTGATTATATATCACGCACCGAATAGGAGCATAATGTTAATGTATAAAATATGAATTTATTTTGTCTGATTTTTGATGAAAGAATGTTTCAAATTGACACGGACATTCCGCGCATTTGAATGGATTTTCCTATGCTACACGTTTGGGAATGTGTGCAAAAGGGTTGGAAAACTATTTCTTGATTATATATCACGAACTCAATAGGAGCATAATTTTGATGTATATAATATGAATTTATTTCTTCTGATTTTTCGTGACAGATTCTTTTACATTGACACGGACGTTCCACGCATTTGAATGGATTTTCCTATGCTACACGTTTGGGAATGTGTGCAAAAGGGTTGGAAAACTATTTCTTGATTATATATCAGGAACTCAATAGGAGCATAATTTTGATGTATAAAATATGAATTTATTTCTTCTGATTTTTCATGAAAGTTCCTTTACATTGACACGGACGTTCCACGCATTTGAATGGATTTTCCTATGCTACACGTTTGGGAATGTGTGCAAAAGGGTTGGAAAAATATTTCTTGATTATATATCACGAACTCAATAGGAGCATAATTTTGATGTATAAAATATTAATTTTTTTTCTTCTGATTTTTCATGGAAGATTCTTTTAAATTGACACGGACGTTCAACGCATTTGAATGGATTTTCCTATGCTACACGTTTGGGAATGTGTGCAAAAGGGTTGGAAAACTATTTCTTGATTATATATCACGAACTCAATAGGAGCATAATTTTGATGTATAAAATATGAATTTATTTCTTGTGATTTTTCATTAAAGATTCTTTTAAATTGACGTGGACTTCAAACGCATTTGAATCGATTTTCCTATGTTACAAGTTTGGGATTGTGTGCAAAAGGGTTGGTAGTCTATTTCGTGATTATTCCTAACGTGCCAAATAAGAGCATAATTTTTATGTACGAAATATATCTTATTACTTCTCATTTGTCATGAAATATTCTTTTAAATTGACACGGACGTTCAACGCATTTGAATGGATTTTCCTATGCTAAACGTTTGCGATTGTGCGTAACAGGGTTGGAAATCTATTTCTTGATAATATATCATGAACTGAATAGGAGCATAATTTTGATGCATAAAAGTATAATATATTCCTTCCGATTTTTCATGAAAGATTCTTTTACATTGACACGGACGTTCCACGCATTTGAATGGATTTTCCTATACTACACGATTGGGAATGTGTGCAAAAGGGTTGGAAAACTATTTCTTGATTATATATCACGAACTCAATAGGAGCATAATTGTGATGTATAAAATATGAATTTATTTCTTCTGATTTTTCATGAAAGATTCTTTTAAATTGAGTTGAATGGATTTTCCTATGCTACACGTTTGCGATTGTGTGCAACAGGGTTGGAATTCTATTTCATGATTATATATCACGAACTCAAAAGGAGCATAATTTTTATGTATAAAATATGAATTTATTTCTTCTGATTTTTCATGAAAGTTCCTTTACATTGACACGGACGTTCCACGCATTTGAATGGATTTTCCTATGCTACACGTTTGGGAATGTGTGCAAAAGGGTTGGAAAAATATTTCTTGATTATATATCACGAACTCAATAGGAGCATAATTTTGATGTATAAAATATTAATTTTTTTTCTTCTGATTTTTCATGGAAGATTCTTTTAAATTGACACGGACGTTCAACGCATTTGAATGGATTTTCCTATGCTACACGTTTGGGAATGTGTGCAAAAGGGTTGGAAAACTATTTCTTGATTATATATCACGAACTCAATAGGAGCATAATTTTGATGTATAAAATATGAATTTATTTCTTGTGATTTTTCATTAAAGATTCTTTTAAATTGACGTGGACTTCAAACGCATTTGAATCGATTTTCCTATGTTACAAGTTTGGGATTGTGTGCAAAAGGGTTGGTAGTCTATTTCGTGATTATTCCTAACGTGCCAAATAAGAGCATAATTTTTATGTACGAAATATATCTTATTACTTCTCATTTGTCATGAAATATTCTTTTAAATTGACACGGACGTTCAACGCATTTGAATGGATTTTCCTATGCTAAACGTTTGCGATTGTGCGTAACAGGGTTGGAATTCTATATCATGATTATATATCATGAACTTAATAGGAGCATAATTTTGATGAATAAAAGTATAATATATTCCTTCCGATTTTTCATGAAAGATTCTTTTACATTGACACGGACGTTCCACGCATTTGAATAGATTTTCCTATACTACACGATTGGGAATGTGTGCAAAAGGGTTGGAAAACTATTTCTTGATTATATATCACGAACTCAATAGGAGCATAATTTTGATGTATAAAATATGAATTTATTTCTTCTGATTTTTCATGAAAGATTCTTTTAAATTGAGTTGAATGGATTTTCCTATGCTACACGTTTGCGATTGTGTGCAACAGGGTTGGAATTCTATTTCATGATTATATATCACGAACTCAAAAGGAGCATAATTTTGATGTATAAAATATAAATTTATTTCTTCTGATTTTTCATGAAAGATTCTTTTACATTGACACGGACGTTCCACGCATTTGAATTGATTTTCCTATGCTACAAGTTTGGGATTGTGTGCAACATGGTTGGAAATCTATTTCTTGATTATATATCACGCACCGAATAGGAGCATAATGTTAATGTATAAAATATGAATTTATTTTGTCTGATTTTTGATGAAAGAATGTTTCAAATTGACACGGACATTCCGCGCATTTGAATGGATTTTCCTATGCTACACGTTTGGGAATGTGTGCAAAAGGGTTGGAAAACTATTTCTTGATTATATATCACGAACTCAATAGGAGCATAATTTTGATGTATAAAATATTAATTTATTTCTTCTGATTTTTCAGGACAGATTCTTTTACATTGACACGGACGTTCCACGCATTTGAATGGATTTTCCTATGCTACACGTTTGGGAATGTGTGCAAAAGGGTTGGAAAACTATTTCTTGATTATATATCACGAACTCAATAGGAGCATAATTTTGATGTATAAAATATGAATTTTTTTTCTTCTGATTTTTCATGGAAGATTCTTTTAAATTGACACGGACGTTCAACGCATTTAAATGGATTTTCCTATGCTAAACGTTTGCGATTGTGCGTAACAGGGTTGGAAATCTATTTCTTGATAATATATCTCGCACCGAATAGGAGCATAATGTTAATGTATAAAATATGAATTTATTTCGTCTGATTTTTCATGAAACATTCTTTTACATTGACACGGACGTTCCACGCATTTAAATGGATTTTCCTGTGTTACGCGTTTTGGATTGTGTGGGGCAGGGTTGGAAATATATTCACTAAAGTGTTATGACGTACCGAATAGGAGCATAATTTTGATGTATAAAATATGAATTTATTTCTTCTGATTTTTCATGAAAGTTCCTTTACATTGACACGGACGTTCCACGCATTTGAATGGATTTTCCTATGCTACACGTTTGGGAATGTGTGCAAAAGTGTTTGAAAACTATTTCTTGATTATATATCACGATACGAATAAGAGCATAATTTTTATGTATAAAATATAAATATATTTCTTCTGATTTTTCATGAAAGATTCTTTTACATTGACACGGACGTTCCACGCATTTGAATAGATTTTCCTATGCTACAAGTTTGGGATTGTGTGCAACATGGTTGGAAATCTATTTCTTGATTATATATCACGCACCGAATAGGAGCATAATGTTAATGTATAAAATATGAATTTATTTTGTCTGATTTTTGATGAAAGAATGTTTCAAATTGACACGGACATTCCGCGCATTTGAATGGATTTTCCTATGCTACACGTTTGGGAATGTGTGCAAAAGGGTTGGAAAACTATTTCTTGATTATATATCACGAACTCAATAGGAGCATAATTTTGATGTATAAAATATGAATTTATTTCTTCTGATTTTTCATGACAGATTCTTTTACATTGACACGGACGTTCCACGCATTTGAACGGATTTTTCCATGCTACACGTTTGGGAATGTGTGCAAAAGGGTTGGAAAACTATTTCTTGATTATATATCACGAACTCAATAGGAGCATCATTTTGATGTATAAAATATGAATTTGTTTCTTCTGATTTTTCATGACAGATTCTTTTACATTGACACGGACGTTCCACGCATTTGAATGGATTTTCCTATGCAACACGTTTGGGAATGTGTGCAAAATGGTTGGAAAACTATATCTTGATTATATATCACGAAACAAATAAGAGCATAATTCTTGTGTATCAAATATAAATTTATTTCTTCTGATTTTTCACGAAAGATTCTTTTAAATTGACACGGACATTCCGCGCATTTGAATGGATTTTCCTATGCTACACGTTTGGGAATGTGTGCAAAAGGGTTGGAAAACTATTTCTTGATTATATATCACGAACTCAATAGGAGCATAATTTTGATGTATAAAATATTAATTTATTTCTTCTGATTTTTCATGACAGATTCTTTTACATTGACACGGACGTTCCACGCATTTGAATGGATTTTCCTATGCTACACGTTTGGGAATGTGTGCAAAAGGGTTGGAAAACTATTTCTTGATTATATATCACGAACTCAATAGGAGCATAATTTTGATGTATAAAATATGAATTTTTTTTCTTCTGATTTTTCATGGAAGATTCTTTTAAATTGACACGGACGTTCAACGCATTTGAATGGATTTTCCTATGCTAAACGTTTGCGATTGTGCGTAAAAGGGTTGGAAATCTATTTCTTGATAATATATCACGCACCGAATAGGAGCATAATGTTAATGTATAAAATATGAATTTGTTTCGTCTGATTTTTCATGAAAGATTCTTTTACATTGACACGGACGTTCCACGCATTTAAATGGATTTTCCTGTGTTACGCGTTTTGGATTGTGTGGGGCAGGGTTGGAAATATATTCACTAAAGTGTTATGACGTACCGAATAGGAGCATAATTTTGATGTATAAAATATGAATTTATTTCTTCTGATTTTTCATGAAAGTTCCTTTACATTGACACGGACGTTCCACGCATTTGAATGGATTTTCCTATGCTACACGTTTGGGAATGTGTGCAAAAGTGTTTGAAAACTATTTCTTGATTATATATCACGATACGAATAAGAGCATAATTTTTATGTATAAAATATAAATATATTTCTTCTGATTTTTCATGAAAGATTCTTTTACATTGACACGGACGTTCCACGCATTTGAATAGATTTTCCTATGCTACAAGTTTGGGATTGTGTGCAACATGGTTGGAAATCTATTTCTTGATTATATATCACGCACCGAATAGGAGCATAATGTTAATGTATAAAATATGAATTTATTTTGTCTGATTTTTGATGAAAGAATGTTTCAAATTGACACGGACATTCCGCGCATTTGAATGGATTTTCCTATGCTACACGTTTGGGAATGTGTGCAAAAGGGTTGGAAAACTATTTCTTGATTATATATCACGAACTCAATAGGAGCATAATTTTGATGTATAAAATATGAATTTATTTCTTCTGATTTTTCATGACAGATTCTTTTACATTGACACGGACGTTCCACGCATTTGAATGGATTTTTCTATGCTACACGTTTGGGAATGTGTGCAAAAGGGTTGGAAAACTATTTCTTGATTATATATCACGAACTCAATAGGAGCATCATTTTGATGTATAAAATATGAATTTGTTTCTTCTGATTTTTCATGACAGATTCTTTTACATTGACACGGACGTTCCACGCATTTGAATGGATTTTCCTATGCTACACGTTTGGGAATGTGTGCAAAATGGTTGGAAAACTATATCTTGATTATATATCACGAAACAAATAAGAGCATAATTCTTGTGTATCAAATATAAATTTATTTCTTCTGATTTTTCACGAAAGATTCTTTTAAATTGACACGGACATTCCGCGCATTTGAATGGATTTTCCTATGCTACACGTTTGGGAATGTGTGCAAAAGGGTTGGAAAACTATTTCTTGATTATATATCACGAACTCAATAGGAGCATAATTTTGATGTATAAAATATGAATTTATTTCTTCTGATTTTTCATGACAGATTCTTTTACATTGACACGGACGTTCCACGCATTTGAATGGATTTTTCTATGCTACACGTTTGGGAATGTGTGCAAAAGGGTTGGAAAACTATTTCTTGATTATATATCACGAACTCAATAGGAGCATCATTTTGATGTATAAAATATGAATTTGTTTCTTCTGATTTTTCATGACAGATTCTTTTACATTGACACGGACGTTCCACGCATTTGAATGGATTTTTCTATGCTACACGTTTGGGAATGTGTGCAAAAGGGTTGGAAAACTATTTCTTGATTATATATCACGAACTCAATAGGAGCATCATTTTGATGTATAAAATATGAATTTATTTCTTCTGATTTTTCATGACAGATTCTTTTACATTGACACGGACGTTCCACGCATTTGAATGGATTTTCCTATGCTACACGTTTGGGAATATGTGCAAAATGGTTGGAAAACTATATCTTGATTATATATCACGAAACAAATAAGAGCATAATTCTTGTGTATCAAATATAAATTTATTTCTTCTGATTTTTCACGAAAGATTCTTTTAAATTGACAGGGACGTTCAACCCATCTGAATGGATGTTCCTGTGTTACACGTTTGGGACTGTGTGCAACAGGGTTAGAAAACTATTCTGTGATTATATATCACGCACCGAATAGGAGCATAATTTTGATGTATAAAATATGAATATATTTCTTCTGATTTTCCATGAAAGATTCTTTTACATTGACACGGACGTTCCACGCATTTGAATGGATTTTCCTATGCTACACGTTTGGGAATGTGTCATGAAATATACTTTCAAATTGACACGGACGTTCCACGCATTTGAATGGATTTTTCTATGCCATACGATTGCGATTGTGTGCAGCAGGGTTGGAAATCTATTTCTTGATTATTCATAAGGTGCCAAATAAGTGCATAATTTTTATGTACGAAATATAAATTATTACTTCTCATTAGTCATGAAAGATTCTTTTACATTGACACGGACGTACCACGCATTTAAATGGATTTTCCTGTGTTACGCGTTTTGGATTGTGTGGGGCAGGGTTGGAAATATATTCACTAAAGTGTTATGACGTACCGAATAGGAGCATAATTTTGATGTATAAAATATGAATTTATTTCTTCTGATTTTTCATGAAAGTTCCTTTACATTGACACGGACGTTCCACGCATTTGAATGGATTTTCCTATGCTACACGTTTGGGAATGTGTGCAAAAGTGTTTGAAAACTATTTCTTGATTATATATCACGATACGAATAAGAGCATAATTTTTATGTATAAAATATAAATATATTTCTTCTGATTTTTCATGAAAGATTCTTTTACATTGACACGGACGTTCCACGCATTTGAATAGATTTTCCTATGCTACACGTTTGGGAATGTGTGCAGAAGGGTTGGAAAACTATTTCTTGATTATATATCACGAACTCAACAGGAGCATAATTTAGATGTATAAAATATTAATTCATTTCTTCTGATTTTTCATGACAGATTCTTTAAATTGACACGGAGGTTCCACGCATTTGAATGGATTTTCCTATGCTACACGTTTGGGAATGTGTGCAACAGGATTGGAAAACTATTTCTTGATTATATATCACGAACTCAATAGGAGCATAATTTTGATGTATAAAATATGAATTTATTTCTTCTGATTTTTCATGACAGATTCTTTTACATTGACACGGACGTTCCACGCATTTGAATGGATTTTTCTATGCTACACGTTTGGGAATGTGTGCAAAAGGGTTGGAAAACTATTTCTTGATTATATATCACGAACTCAATAGGAGCATCATTTTGATGTATAAAATATGAATTTGTTTCTTCTGATTTTTCATGAAAGATTCTTTTACATTGACACGGACGTTGCACGCATTTGAATGGATTTTTCTATGCTACACGTTTGGGAATGTGTGCAAAAGGGTTTTAAAACTATTTCTTGATTATATATCACGAACTCAATAGGAGCATAATTTTGATGTATATAATATGAATTTATTTCTTCTGATTTTTCGTGACAGATTCTTTTACATTGACACGGACGTTCCACGCATTTGAATGGATTTTCCTATGCTACACGTTTGGGAATGTGTGCAAAAGGGTTGGAAAACTATTTCTTGATTATATATCACGAACTCAATAGGAGCATAATTTTGATGTATAAAATATGAATTTATTTCTTCTGATTTTTCATGAAAGTTCCTTTACATTGACACGGACGTTCCACGCATTTGAATGGATTTTCCTATGCTACACGTTTGGGAATGTGTGCAAAAGGGTTGGAAAAATATTTCTTGATTATATATCACGAACTCAATAGGAGCATAATTTTGATGTATAAAATATTAATTTTTTTCTTCTGATTTTTCATGGAAGATTCTTTTAAATTGACACGGACGTTCAACGCATTTGAATGGATTTTCCTATGCTACACGTTTGGGAATGTGTGCAAAAGGGTTGGAAAACTATTTCTTGATTATATATCACGAACTCAATAGGAGCATAATTTTGATGTATAAAATATGAATTTATTTCTTGTGATTTTTCATTAAAGATTCTTTTAAATTGACGTGGACTTCAAACGCATTTGAATCGATTTTCCTATGTTACAAGTTTGGGATTGTGTGCAAAAGGGTTGGTAGTCTATTTCGTGATTATTCCCAACGTGCCAAATAAGAGCATAATTTTTATGTACGAAATATAAATTATTACTTCTCATTTGTCATGAAATATTCTTTCAAATTTACATGGACGTTCCACGCATTTGAATGGATTTTCCTATGCTAGACGTTTGCGATTGTGTGCAACAGGGTTGGAATTCTATCTCATGATTATATATCATGAACTGAATAGGAGCATAATTTTGATGCATAAAAGTATAATATATTCCTTCCGATTTTTCATGAAAGATTCTTTTACTTTGACACGGAGGTTCCACGCATTTGAATGGATTTTCCTATACTACACGATTGGGAATGTGTGCAAAAGGGTTGGAAAACTATTTCTTGATTATATATCACGAACTCAATAGGAGCATAATTGTGATGTATAAAATATGAATTTATTTCTTCTGATTTTTCATGAAAGATTCTTTTAAATTGAGTTGAATGGATTTTCCTATGCTACACGTTTGGGAATGTGTGCAAAAGTGTTGGAAAACTATTTCTTGATTATATATCACGAACTCAATAGGAGCATAATTTTTATTTATAAAATATTTAATTTTTTTCTTCTTATTTTTCATGGAAGATTCTTTTAAATTGACACGGACGTTCAACGCATTTGAATGGATTTTCCTATGCTACACGTTTGGGAATGTGTGCAAAAGGGTTGGAAAACTATTTCTTGATTATATATCACGAACTCAATAGGAGCATAATTTTGATGTATAAAATATGAATTTATTTCTTGTGATTTTTCATTAAAGATTCTTTTAAATTGACGTGGACTTCAAACGCATTTGAATCGATTTTCCTATGTTACAAGTTTGGGATTGTGTGCAAAAGGGTTGGTAGTCTATTTCGTGATTATTCCCAACGTGCCAAATAAGAGCATAATTTTTATGTACGAAATATAAATTATTACTTCTCATTTGTCATGAAATATTCTTTCAAATTTACATGGACGTTCCACGCATTTGAATGGATTTTCCTATGCTAGACGTTTGCGATTGTGTGCAACAGGGT
This sequence comes from Diplolepis rosae, assembly GCA_030998225.1. Classification (NCBI taxonomy): domain Eukaryota; kingdom Metazoa; phylum Arthropoda; class Insecta; order Hymenoptera; family Diplolepididae; genus Diplolepis; species Diplolepis rosae. The sequence continues at coordinate 755,071 of JAPYXD010000685.1, read as the reverse complement.
TGGAATTCTATCTCATGATTATATATCATGAACTGAATAGGAGCATAATTTTGATGCATAAAAGTATAATATATTCCTTCCGATTTTTCATGAAAGATTCTTTTACTTTGACACGGAGGTTCCACGCATTTGAATGGATTTTCCTATACTACACGATTGGGAATGTGTGCAAAAGGGTTGGAAAACTATTTCTTGATTATATATCACGATACGAATAGGAGCATAATTTAGATGTATAAAATATGAATATATTTCTTCTGATTTTCCATGAAAGATTCTTTTACATTGACACGGACGTTCCACGCATTTGAATGGATTTTTCTATGCTACACGTTTGGGAATGTGTGCAAAAGTGTTGGAAAACTATTTCTTGATTATATATCACTAACTCAATAGGAGCATAATTTTTATGTATCAAATATAAATTTATTTCTTCTGATTTTTCAAGAAAGATTCTTTTAAATTGACACGGACGTTCAACCCATTCGAATGGATTTTCCTGTGTTACATGTTTGGGATTGTGTGCAACAGGGTTGGAAAACTATTTCTTGATTATATATCACGAACTCAATAGGAGCATAATTCTGATGTATAAAACATGAATTTATTTCTTCTGATTTTTCATGACAGATGCTTTAAATTGACATGGAGGTTCCACGGATTTGAATGGATTTTCCTATGCTACACGTTTGGGAATGTGTGCAGAAGGGTTGGAAAACTATTTCTTGATTATATATCAGGAACTCAATAGGAGCATAATTTTGATGTATAAAATATGAATTTATTTCTTGCGATTTTTCATGAAAAGATTGTTTTAAATTGACACGGACGTTCCACGCATTTGAATGGATTTTCCTATGCTACACGTTTGGGATTGTGTGCAACAGGGTTGGAAAACTATTTCTTGATTATATATCACGAACTCAACAGGAGCATAATTTAGATGTATAAAATATTAATTCATTTCTTCTGATTTTTCATGACAGATTCTTTAAATTGACACGGACGTTCCACGCATTTAAATGGATTTTCCTGTGTTACGCGTTTGGGATTGTGTGCAACATGGTTGGAAATCTATTTCTTGATTATATATCACGAACTCAATAGGAGCATAATTTTGATGTATAAAATATTAATTCATTTCTTCTGATTTTTCATGGAAGATTCTTTTAAATTGACACGGAGGTTCAACGCATTTGAATGGATTTTCCTATGCTAAACGCTTGCGATTGTGTGTAACAGTGTTGGAAATTTATTTCTTGATTATATATTACGATGTGAATAAGAGCATAATTTTTATGTGTAAAATATAAATATATTTCTTCTGATATTATGAAAGATTCTCTTACATTGACGTGGACTTGAAACGCATTTGAATCGATTTTCCTATGCTAAAAGTTTGGGATTGTGTGCAGCAGGGTTGGAAATCTATTTCTTGATTATATATCACACACCGAATAGGAGGATAATGTTAATGTATAAAATATCAATTTATTTCGTCTGATTTTTTATGAAAGAATGTTTCAAATTGACAAGGACGATCCACGCATTTGAATGGATTTTTCTATGCTACACATCTAGGATTGTTTGCAGCAGGGTTGGAAATCTATTTCTTGATTATTCATAAGGTGCCAAATAAGTGCATAATTTTTATGTACGAAATATAAATTATTACTTCTCATTAGTCATGAAAGATTCTTTCAAATTGGCATGGACGTTGCACGCATTTGAATGGATTTTAATATGATACACGTTTTAGATTTTGTGGTGCAGGGTTGGAAAAATATTCCCTAAAGTGTTATGACGTACCGAATAGGAGCATAATTTTGATGTATAAAATATGAATTTATTTCTTCTGATTTTTCATGAAAGATACTTTTACATTGACACGGACGTTCCACGCATTTAAATGGATTTTCCTGTGTTACGCGTTTGGGATTGTGTGCAACAGGGTTGGAAAACTATTTCTTGATTATATATCAGGAACTCAATAGGAGCATAATTTTGATGTATAAAATATGAATTTATTTCTAGCGATTTTTCATGAAAGATTGTTTTAAATTGACACGGACGTTCAACGCATTTGAATGGATTTTCCTATGCTACACGTTTGGGAATGTGTGCAGAAGGGTTGGAAAACTATTTCTTGATTATATATCAGGAACTCAATAGGAGCATAATTTTGATGTATAAAATATGAATTTATTTCTTGCGATTTTTCATGAAAGATTGTTTTAAATTGACACGGACGTTCCACGCATTTGAATGGATTTTCCTATGCTACACGTTTGGGATTGTGTGCAACAGGGTTGGAAAACTATTTCTTGATTATATATCACGAACTCAACAGGAGCATAATTTAGATGTATAAAATATTAATTCATTTCTTCTGATTTTTCATGACAGATTCTTTAAATTGACACGGACGTTCCACGCATTTAAATGGATTTTCCTGTGTTACGCGTTTGGGATTGTGTGCAACATGGTTGGAAATCTATTTCTTGATTATATATCACGAACTCAATAGGAGCATAATTTTGATGTATAAAATATGAATTTTTTTTCTTCTGATTTTTTATGGAAGATTCTTTTAAATTGACACGGAGGTTCAACGCATTTGAATGGATTTTCCTATGCTAAACGCTTGCGATTGTGTGTAACAGTGTTGGAAATTTATTTCTTGATTATATATTACGATGTGAATAAGAGCATAATTTTTATGTGTAAAATATAAATATATTTCTTCTGATATTATGAAAGATTCTCTTACATTGACGTGGACTTGAAACGCATTTGAATCGATTTTCCTATGCTAAAAGTTTGGGATTGTGTGCAGCAGGGTTGGAAATCTATTTCTTGATTATATATCACACACCGAATAGGAGGATAATGTTAATGTATAAAATATCAATTTATTTCGTCTGATTTTTTATGAAAGAATGTTTCAAATTGACAAGGACTTTCCGCGCATCTGAATGGATTTTCCTATGCTACACATCTAGGATTGTTTGCAGCAGGGTTGGAAATCTATTTCATGATTATTCATAACGTGCCAAATAAAAGCATAATTTTTAAGTACAAAATATAAATTATTACTTCTCATTTGTCATGAAAGATTCTTTCAAATTGACACGGACGATCCACGCATTTGAATGGATTTTTCTATGCTACAAGCTTGGGATTGTGTGCAACAGGGTTGGAAATCCATTACTTGATTATATATCACGATACGAATAAGAGCATAATTTTCATGTATAAAATATGAATATATATTTCTTCTGATTTTGGATGAAAGATTCTTTTAAATTGACACGTACGATCCACGCATTTGAATGGATTTTCATGTGCTACATGTATGGTATTATGTCAAAAGGGTTGGAAAACTATTTTTTGATTATATATCACGCACCGAATAGGAGCATAATTTAGATGTATAAAATATAAATATATTTCTTCTGATTTTTCATGAAAGATTCTTTTACATTGACACGGACGTTGCACGCATTTGAATGGATTTTTCTATGCTACACGTTTGGGAATGTGTGCAAAAGGGTTTTAAAACTATTTCTTGATTATATATCACGAACTCAATAGGAGCATAATTTTGATGTATATAATATGAATTTATTTCTTCTGATTTTTCGTGACAGATTCTTTTACATTGACACGGACGTTCCACGCATTTGAATGGATTTTCCTATGCTACACGTTTGGGAATGTGTGCAAAAGGGTTGGAAAACTATTTCTTGATTATATATAACGATACAAATAAGAGCATAATTTTTATGTATAAAATATAAATATATTTCTTCTGATTTTTCATGAAAGATTCTTTTACATTGACACGGACGTTCCACGCATTTGAATGGATTTTTCTATGCTACACGTTTGGGAATGTGTGCAAAAGGGTTGGAAAACTATTTCTTGATTATATATAACGATACGAATAAGAGCATAATTTTTATGTATAAAATATAAATATATTTCTTCTGATTTTTCATGAAAGATTCTTTTACATTGACACGGACGTTGCACGCATTTGAATGGATTTTTCTATGCTACACGTTTGGGAATGTGTGCAAAAGGGTTTTAAAACTATTTCTTGATTATATATCACGAACTCAATAGGAGCATAATTTTGATGTATATAATATGAATTTATTTCTTCTGATTTTTCGTGACAGATTCTTTTACATTGACACGGACGTTCCACGCATTTGAATGGATTTTCCTATGCTACACGTTTGGGAATGTGTGCAAAAGGGTTGGAAAACTATTTCTTGATTATATATCACGAACTCAATAGGAGCATAATTTTGATGTATAAAATATGAATTTATTTCTTCTGATTTTTCATGAAAGTTCCTTTACATTGACACGGACGTTCCACGCATTTGAATGGATTTTCCTATGCTACACGTTTGGGAATGTGTGCAAAAGGGTTGGAAAAATATTTCTTGATTATATATCACGAACTCAATAGGAGCATAATTTTGATGTATAAAATATTAATTTTTTTTCTTCTGATTTTTCATGGAAGATTCTTTTAAATTGACACGGACGTTCAACGCATTTGAATGGATTTTCCTATGCTACACGTTTGGGAATGTGTGCAAAAGGGTTGGAAAACTATTTCTTGATTATATATCACGAACTCAATAGGAGCATAATTTTGATGTATAAAATATGAATTTATTTCTTGTGATTTTTCATTAAAGATTCTTTTAAATTGACGTGGACTTCAAACGCATTTGAATCGATTTTCCTATGTTACAAGTTTGGGATTGTGTGCAAAAGGGTTGGTAGTCTATTTCGTGATTATTCCCAACGTGCCAAATAAGAGCATAATTTTTATGTACGAAATATAAATTATTACTTCTCATTTGTCATGAAATATTCTTTCAAATTTACATGGACGTTCCACGCATTTGAATGGATTTTCCTATGCTAGACGTTTGCGATTGTGTGCAACAGGGTTGGAATTCTATCTCATGATTATATATCATGAACTGAATAGGAGCATAATTTTGATGTATAAAATATGAATTTATTAGTTCTGATATTTCGTGACAGATTCTTTTACATTGACACGGACGTTCCACGCATTTGAATGGATTTTCCTATGCTACACGTTTGGGAATGTGTGCAAAAGGGTTGGAAAACTATTTCTTGATTATATATAACGATACGAATAAGAGCATAATTTTTATGTATAAAATATAAATATATTTCTTCTGATTTTTCATGAAAGATTCTTTTACATTGACACGGACGTTCCACGCATTTGAATGGATTTTTCTATGCTACACGTTTGGGAATGTGTGCAAAAGGGTTGGAAAACTATTTCTTGATTATATATAACGATACGAATAAGAGCATAATTTTTATGTATAAAATATAAATATATTTCTTCTGATTTTTCATGAAAGATTCTTTTACATTGACACGGACGTTGCACGCATTTGAATGGATTTTTCTATGCTACACGTTTGGGAATGTGTGCAAAAGGGTTTTAAAACTATTTCTTGATTATATATCACGAACTCAATAGGAGCATAATTTTGATGTATATAATATGAATTTATTTCTTCTGATTTTTCGTGACAGATTCTTTTACATTGACACGGACGTTCCACGCATTTGAATGGATTTTCCTATGCTACACGTTTGGGAATGTGTGCAAAAGGGTTGGAAAACTATTTCTTGATTATATATCACGAACTCAATAGGAGCATAATTTTGGTGTATAAAATATGAATTTATTTCTTCTGATTTTTCATGAAAGTTCCTTTACATTGACACGGACGTTCCACGCATTTGAATGGATTTTCCTATGCTACACGTTTGGGAATGTGTGCAAAAGGGTTGGAAAAATATTTCTTGATTATATATCACGAACTCAATAGGAGCATAATTTTGATGTATAAAATATTAATTTTTTTCTTCTGATTTTTCATGGAAGATTCTTTTAAATTGACACGGACGTTCAACGCATTTGAATGGATTTTCCTATGCTACACGTTTGGGAATGTGTGCAAAAGGGTTGGAAAACTATTTCTTGATTATATATCACGAACTCAATAGGAGCATAATTTTGATGTATAAAATATGAATTTATTTCTTGTGATTTTTCATTAAAGATTCTTTTAAATTGACGTGGACTTCAAACGCATTTGAATCGATTTTCCTATGTTACAAGTTTGGGATTGTGTGCAAAAGGGTTGGTAGTCTATTTCGTGATTATTCCCAACGTGCCAAATAAGAGCATAATTTTTATGTACGAAATATAAATTATTACTTCTCATTTGTCATGAAATATTCTTTCAAATTTACATGGACGTTCCACGCATTTGAATGGATTTTCCTATGCTAGACGTTTGCGATTGTGTGCAACAGGGTTGGAATTCTATCTCATGATTATATATCATGAACTGAATAGGAGCATAATTTTGATGTATAAAATATGAATTTATTTCTTCTGATTTTTCATGAAAGATTCTTTTACTTTGACACGGAGGTTCCACGCATTTGAATGGATTTTCCTATACTACACGATTGGGAATGTGTGCAAAAGGGTTGGAAAACTATTTCTTGATTATATATCACGAACTCAATAGGAGCATAATTGTGATGTATAAAATATGAATTTATTTCTTCTGATTTTTCATGAAAGATTCTTTTAAATTGAGTTGAATGGATTTTCCTATGCTACACGTTTGGGAATGTGTGCAAAAGGGTTGGAAAAATATTTCTTGATTATATATCACGAACTCAATAGGAGCATAATTTTGATGCATAAAATATTAATTTTTTTCTTCTGATTTTTCATGGAAGATTCTTTTAAATTGACACGGACGTTCAACGCATTTGAATGGATTTTCCTATGCTACACGTTTGGGAATGTGTGCAAAAGGGTTGGAAAACTATTTCTTGATTATATATCACGAACTCAATAGGAGCATAATTTTGATGTATAAAATATGAATTTATTTCTTGTGATTTTTCATTAAAGATTCTTTTAAATTGACGTGGACTTCAAACGCATTTGAATCGATTTTCCTATGTTACAAGTTTGGGATTGTGTGCAAAAGGGTTGGTAGTCTATTTCGTGATTATTCCCAACGTGCCAAATAAGAGCATAATTTTTATGTACGAAATATAAATTATTACTTCTCATTTGTCATGAAATATTCTTTCAAATTTACATGGACGTTCCACGCATTTGAATGGATTTTCCTATGCTAGACGTTTGCGATTGTGTGCAACAGGGTTGGAATTCTATCTCATGATTATATATCATGAACTGAATAGGAGCATAATTTTGATGCATAAAAGTATAATATATTCCTTCCGATTTTTCATGAAAGATTCTTTTACTTTGACACGGAGGTTCCACGCATTTGAATGGATTTTCCTATACTACACGATTGGGAATGTGTGCAAAAGGGTTGGAAAACTATTTCTTGATTATATATCACGAACTCAATAGGAGCATAATTGTGATGTATAAAATATGAATTTATTTCTTCTGATTTTTCATGAAAGATTCTTTTAAATTGAGTTGAATGGATTTTCCTATGCTACACGTTTGCGATTGTGTGCAACAGGGTTGGAATTCTATTTCATGATTATATATCACGAACTCAAAAGGAGCATAATTTTGATGAATAAAATATTAATTTATTTCTTCTGAATTTTCATGAAAGATTCTTTTACATTGACACGGACGTTCCACGCATTTGAATGGATTTTCCTATGCTACACGTTTGGGAATGTATGCAAAAGTGTTTGAAAACTATTTCTTGATTATATATCACGATACGAATAGGAGCATAATTTAGATGTATAAAATATGAATATATTTCTTCTGATTTTCCATGAAAGATTCTTTTACATTGACACGGACGTTCCACGCATTTGAATGGATTTTTCTATGCTACACGTTTGGGAATGTGTGCAAAAGTGTTGGAAAACTATTTCTTGATTATATATCACTAACTCAATAGGAGCATAATTTTTATGTATCAAATATAAATTTATTTCTTCTGATTTTTCAAGAAAGATTCTTTTAAATTGACACGGACGTTCAACCCATTCGAATGGATTTTCCTGTGTTACATGTTTGGGATTGTGTGCAACAGGGTTGGAAAACTATTTCTTGATTATATATCACGAACTCAATAGGAGCATAATTCTGATGTATAAAACATGAATTTATTTCTTCTGATTTTTCATGACAGATGCTTTAAATTGACATGGAGGTTCCACGGATTTGAATGGATTTTCCTATGCTACACGTTTGGGAATGTGTGCAGAAGGGTTGGAAAACTATTTCTTGATTATATATCAGGAACTCAATAGGAGCATAATTTTGATGTATAAAATATGAATTTATTTCTTGCGATTTTTCATGAAAGATTGTTTTAAATTGACACGGACGTTCCACGCATTTGAATGGATTTTCCTATGCTACACGTTTGGGATTGTGTGCAACAGGGTTGGAAAACTATTTCTTGATTATATATCACGAACTCAACAGGAGCATAATTTAGATGTATAAAATATTAATTCATTTCTTCTGATTTTTCATGACAGATTCTTTAAATTGACACGGACGTTCCACGCATTTAAATGGATTTTCCTGTGTTACGCGTTTGGGATTGTGTGCAACATGGTTGGAAATCTATTTCTTGATTATATATCACGAACACAATAGGAGCATAATTTTGATGTATAAAATATGAATTTTTTTTCTTCTGATTTTTTATGGAAGATTCTTTTAAATTGACACGGAGGTTCAACGCATTTGAATGGATTTTCCTATGCTAAACGCTTGCGATTGTGTGTAACAGTGTTGGAAATTTATTTCTTGATTATATATTACGATGTGAATAAGAGCATAATTTTTATGTGTAAAATATAAATATATTTCTTCTGATATTATGAAAGATTCTCTTACATTGACGTGGACTTGAAACGCATTTGAATCGATTTTCCTATGCTAAAAGTTTGGGATTGTGTGCAGCAGGGTTGGAAATCTATTTCTTGATTATATATCACACACCGAATAGGAGGATAATGTTAATGTATAAAATATCAATTTATTTCGTCTGATTTTTTATGAAAGAATGTTTCAAATTGACAAGGACATTCCGCGCATCTGAATGGATTTTCCTATGCTACACATCTAGGATTGTTTGCAGCAGGGTTGGAAATCTATTTCATGATTATTCATAACGTGCCAAATAAAAGCATAATTTTTAAGTACAAAATATAAATTATTACTTCTCATTTGTCATGAAAGATTCTTTCAAATTGACACGGACGATCCACGCATTTGAATGGATTTTTCTATGCTACAAGCTTGGGATTGTGTGCAACAGGGTTGGAAATCCATTACTTGATTATATATCACGATACGAATAAGAGCATAATTTTCATGTATAAAATATGAATATATATTTCTTCTGATTTTGGATGAAAGATTCTTTTAAATTGACACGTACGTTCCACGCATTTGAATGGATTTTCATGTGCTACATGTATGGTATTATGTGCAAAAGGGTTGGAAAACTATTTCTTGATTATATATAACGATACGAATAAGAGCATAATTTTTATGTATAAAATATAAATATATTTCTTCTGATTTTTCATGAAAGATTCTTTTACATTGACACGGACGTTCCACGCATTTGAATGGATTTTTCTATGCTACACGTTTGGGAATGTGTGCAAAAGGGTTTTAAAACTATTTCTTGATTATATATCACGAACTCAATAGGAGCATAATTTTGATGTATATAATATGAATTTATTTCTTCTGATTTTTCGTGACAGATTCTTTTACATTGACACGGACGTTCCACGCATTTGAATGGATTTTCCTATGCTACACGTTTGGGAATGTGTGCAAAAGGGTTGGAAAACTATTTCTTGATTATATATCACGAACTCAATAGGAGCATAATTTTGATGTATAAAATATGAATTTATTTCTTCTGATTTTTCATGAAAGTTCCTTTACATTGACACGGACGTTCCACGCATTTGAATGGATTTTCCTATGCTACACGTTTGGGAATGTGTGCAAAAGGGTTGGAAAAATATTTCTTGATTATATATCACGAACTCAATAGGAGCATAATTTTGATGTATAAAATATTAATTTTTTTTCTTCTGATTTTTCATGGAAGATTCTTTTAAATTGACACGGACGTTCAACGCATTTGAATGGATTTTCCTATGCTACACGTTTGGGAATGTGTGCAAAAGGGTTGGAAAACTATTTCTTGATTATATATCACGAACTCAATAGGAGCATAATTTTGATGTATAAAATATGAATTTATTTCTTGTGATTTTTCATTAAAGATTCTTTTAAATTGACGTGGACTTCAAACGCATTTGAATCGATTTTCCTATGTTACAAGTTTGGGATTGTGTGCAAAAGGGTTGGTAGTCTATTTCGTGATTATTCCCAACGTGCCAAATAAGAGCATAATTTTTATGTACGAAATATAAATTATTACTTCTCATTTGTCATGAAATATTCTTTCAAATTTACATGGACGTTCCACGCATTTGAATGGATTTTCCTATGCTAGACGTTTGCGATTGTGTGCAACAGGGTTGGAATTCTATCTCATGATTATATATCATGAACTGAATAGGAGCATAATTTTGATGCATAAAAGTATAATATATTCCTTCCGATTTTTCATGAAAGATTCTTTTACTTTGACACGGAGGTTCCACGCATTTGAATGGATTTTCCTATACTACACGATTGGGAATGTATGCAAAAGTGTTGGAAAACTATTTCTTGATTATATATCACGAACTCAATAGGAGCATAATTGTGATGTATAAAATATGAATTTATTTCTTCTGATTTTTCATGAAAGATTCTTTTAAATTGAGTTGAATGGATTTTCCTATGCTACACGTTTGCGATTGTGTGCAACAGGGTTGGAATTCTATTTCATGATTATATATCACGAACTCAAAAGGAGCATAATTTTGATGAATAAAATATTAATTTATTTCTTCTGAATTTTCATGAAAGATTCTTTTACATTGACACGGACGTTCCACGCATTTGAATGGATTTTCCTATGCTACACGTTTGGGAATGTATGCAAAAGTGTTTGAAAACTATTTCTTGATTATATATCACGATACGAATAGGAGCATAATTTAGATGTATAAAATATGAATATATTTCTTCTGATTTTCCATGAAAGATTCTTTTACATTGACACGGACGTTCCACGCATTTGAATGGATTTTTCTATGCTACACGTTTGGGAATGTGTGCAAAAGTGTTGGAAAACTATTTCTTGATTATATATCACTAACTCAATAGGAGCATAATTTTTATGTATCAAATATAAATTTATTTCTTCTGATTTTTCAAGAAAGATTCTTTTAAATTGACACGGACGTTCAACCCATTCGAATGGATTTTCCTGTGTTACATGTTTGGGATTGTGTGCAACAGGGTTGGAAAACTATTTCTTGATTATATATCACGAACTCAATAGGAGCATAATTCTGATGTATAAAACATGAATTTATTTCTTCTGATTTTTCATGACAGATGCTTTAAATTGACATGGAGGTTCCACGGATTTGAATGGATTTTCCTATGCTACACGTTTGGGAATGTGTGCAGAAGGGTTGGAAAACTATTTCTTGATTATATATCAGGAACTCAATAGGAGCATAATTTTGATGTATAAAATATGAATTTATTTCTTGCGATTTTTCATGAAAGATTGTTTTAAATTGACACGGACATTCCGCGCATTTGAATAGATTTTCCTATGCTACACGGTTGGGGATGTGTGCAGAAGGGTTGGAAAACTATTTCTTGATTATATATCAGGAACTCAATAGGAGCATAATTTTGATGTATAAAATATGAATTTATTTCTAGCGATTTTTCATGACAGATGCTTTAAATTGACACGGAGGTTCCACGCATTTGAATGGATTTTCCTATGCTACACGTTTGGGAATGTGTGCAGAAGGGTTGGAAAACTATTTCTTGATTATATATCAGGAACTCAATAGGAGCATAATTTTGATGTATAAAATATGAATTTATTTCTTGCGATTTTTCATGAAAGATTGTTTTAAATTGACACGGACGTTCAACGCATTTGAATGGATTTTCCGATGCTACACGTTTGGGAATGTGTGCAGAAGGGTTGGAAAACTATTTCTTGATTATATATCAGGAACTCAATAGGTGCATAATTTTGATGTATAAAATATGAATTTATTTCTTGCGATTTTTCATGAAAGATTGTTTTAAATTGACACGGACGTTCCACGCATTTGAATGGATTTTCCTATGCTACACGTTTGGGATTGTGTGCAACAGGGTTGGAAAACTATTTCTTGATTATATATCACGAACTCAACAGGAGCATAATTTAGATGTATAAAATATTAATTCATTTCTTCTGATTTTTCATGACAGATTCTTTAAATTGACACGGACGTTCCACGCATTTAAATGGATTTTCCTGTGTTACGCGTTTGGGATTGTGTGCAACATGGTTGGAAATCTATTTCTTGATTATATATCACGAACTCAATAGGAGCATAATTTTGATGTATAAAATATGAATTTTTTTTCTTCTGATTTTTTATGGAAGATTCTTTTAAATTGACACGGAGGTTCAACGCATTTGAATGGATTTTCCTATGCTAAACGCTTGCGATTGTGTGTAACAGTGTTGGAAATTTATTTCTTGATTATATATTACGATGTGAATAAGAGCATAATTTTTATGTGTAAAATATAAATATATTTCTTCTGATATTATGAAAGATTCTCTTACATTGACGTGGACTTGAAACGCATTTGAATCGATTTTCCTATGCTAAAAGTTTGGGATTGTGTGCAGCAGGGTTGGAAATCTATTTCTTGATTATATATCACACACCGAATAGGAGGATAATGTTAATGTATAAAATATCAATTTATTTCGTCTGATTTTTTATGAAAGAATGTTTCAAATTGACAAGGACATTCCGCGCATCTGAATGGATTTTCCTATGCTACACATCTAGGATTGTTTGCAGCAGGGTTGGAAATCTATTTCATGATTATTCATAACGTGCCAAATAAAAGCATAATTTTTAAGTACAAAATATAAATTATTACTTCTCATTTGTCATGAAAGATTCTTTCAAATTGACACGGACGATCCACGCATTTGAATGGATTTTTCTATGCTACAAGCTTGGGATTGTGTGCAACAGGGTTGGAAATCCATTACTTGATTATATATCACGATACGAATAAGAGCATAATTTTCATGTATAAAATATGAATATATATTTCTTCTGATTTTGGATGAAAGATTCTTTTAAATTGACACGTACGTTCCACGCATTTGAATGGATTTTCATGTGCTACATGTATGGTATTATGTGCAAAAGGGTTGGAAAACTATTTCTTGATTATATATAACGATACGAATAAGAGCATAATTTTTATGTATAAAATATAAATATATTTCTTCTGATTTTTCATGAAAGATTCTTTTACATTGACACGGACGTTGCACGCATTTGAATGGATTTTTCTATGCTACACGTTTGGGAATGTGTGCAAAAGGGTTTTAAAACTATTTCTTGATTATATATCACGAACTCAATAGGAGCATAATTTTGATGTATATAATATGAATTTATTTCTTCTGATTTTTCGTGACAGATTCTTTTACATTGACACGGACGTTCCACGCATTTGAATGGATTTTCCTATGCTACACGTTTGGGAATGTGTGCAAAAGGGTTGGAAAACTATTTCTTGATTATATATCACGAACTCAATAGGAGCATAATTTTGGTGTATAAAATATGAATTTATTTCTTCTGATTTTTCATGAAAGATTCTTTTACATTGACACGGACGTTCCACGCATTTGAATGGATTTTCCTATGCTACACGTTTGGGAATGTGTGCAAAAGGGTTGGAAAAATATTTCTTGATTATATATCACGAACTCAATAGGAGCATAATTTTGATGTATAAAATATTAATTTTTTTTCTTCTGATTTTTCATGGAAGATTCTTTTAAATTGACACGGACGTTCAACGCATTTGAATGGATTTTCCTATGCTACACGTTTGGGAATGTGTGCAAAAGGGTTGGAAAACTATTTCTTGATTATATATCACGAACTCAATAGGAGCATAATTTTGATGTATAAAATATGAATTTATTTCTTGTGATTTTTCATTAAAGATTCTTTTAAATTGACGTGGACTTCAAACGCATTTGAATCGATTTTCCTATGTTACAAGTTTGGGATTGTGTGCAAAAGGGTTGGTAGTCTATTTCGTGATTATTCCCAACGTGCCAAATAAGAGCATAATTTTTATGTACGAAATATAAATTATTACTTCTCATTTGTCATGAAATATTCTTTCAAATTTACATGGACGTTCCACGCATTTGAATGGATTTTCCTATGCAAGACGTTTGCGATTGTGTGCACCAGGGTTGGAAATCTATATCATGATTATAGTATCATGACGTACTGAATAGGAGCATAATTTTGATGCATAAAAGTATGAATATATTCCTTCCGATCTTCCATGAAAGTTCCTTTACATTGACACGGACGTTCCACGCATTTGAATGGATTTTCCTATACTACACGTTTGGGAATGTGTGCAAAAGGGTTGGAAAACTATTTCTTGAATATATATCACGAACTCAATAGGAGCATAATTATGATGTATAAAATATGAATTTATTTCTTGCGATTTTTCATGAAAGATTGTTTTAAATTGACACGGACGTTCCACGCATTTGAATGGATTTTCCTATGCTAGACGTTTGCGATTGTGTGCAACAGGGTTGGAATTCTATCTCATGATTATATATCATGAACTGAATAGGAGCATAATTTTGATGCATAAAAGTATAATATATTCCTTCCGATTTTTCATGAAAGATTCTTTTAAATTGACACGGAGGTTCAACGCATTTGAATGGATTTTCCTATGCTAAACGCTTGCGATTGTGTGTAACAGTGTTGGAAATTTATTTCTTGATTATATATTACGATGTGAATAAGAGCATAATTTTTATGTGTAAAATATAAATATATTTCTTCTGATATTATGAAAGATTCTCTTACATTGACGTGGACTTGAAACGCATTTGAATCGATTTTCCTATGCTAAAAGTTTGGGATTGTGTGCAGCAGGGTTGGAAATCTATTTCTTGATTATATATCACACACCGAATAGGAGGATAATGTTAATGTATAAAATATCAATTTATTTCGTCTGATTTTTTATGAAAGAATGTTTCAAATTGACAAGGACATTCCGCGCATCTGAATGGATTTTCCTATGCTACACATCTAGGATTGTTTGCAGCAGGGTTGGAAATCTATTTCATGATTATTCATAACGTGCCAAATAAAAGCATAATTTTAAAGTACGAAATATAAATTATTACTTCTCATTTGTCACGAAAGATTCTTTCAAATTGACACGGACGATCCACGCATTTGAATGGATTTTTCTATGCTACAAGCTTGGGATTGTGTGCAACAGGGTTGGAAATCCATTTCTTGATTATATATCACGATACGAATAAGAGCATAATTTTCATGTATAAAATATGAATATATATTTCTTCTGATTTTGGATGAAAGATTCTTTTAAATTGACACGTACGTTCCACGCATTTGAATGGATTTTCATGTGCTACATGTATGGTATTATGTGCAAAAGGGTTGGAAAACTATTTCTTGATTATATATAACGATACCAATAAGAGCATAATTTTTATGTATAAAATATAAATATATTTCTTTTCTATGCTACACGTTTGGGAATGTGTGCAAAAGGGTTGGAAAACTATTTCTTGATTATATATCACGAACTCAATAGGAGCATCATTTTGATGTATAAAATATGAATTTGTTTCTTCTGATTTTTCATGACAGATTCTTTTACATTGACACGGACGTTCCACGCATTTGAATGGATTTTCCTATGCAACACGTTTGGGAATGTGTGCAAAATGGTTGGAAAACTATATCTTGATTATATATCACGAAACAAATAAGAGCATAATTCTTGTGTATCAAATATAAATTTATTTCTTCTGATTTTTCACGAAAGATTCTTTTAAATTGACACGGACATTCCGCGCATTTGAATGGATTTTCCTATGCTACACGTTTGGGAATGTGTGCAAAAGGGTTGGAAAACTATTTCTTGATTATATATCACGAACTCAATAGGAGCATAATTTTGATGTATAAAATATGAATTTATTTCTTCTGATTTTTCATGACAGATTCTTTTACATTGACACGGACGTTCCACGCATTTGAATGGATTTTTCTATGCTACACGTTTGGGAATGTGTGCAAAAGGGTTGGAAAACTATTTCTTGATTATATATCACGAACTCAATAGGAGCATAATTTTGATGTATAAAATATGAATTTATTTCTTCTGATTTTTCATGACAGATTCTTTTACATTGACACGGACGTTCCACGCATTTGAATGGATTTTTCTATGCTACACGTTTGGGAATGTGTGCAAAAGGGTTGGAAAACTATTTCTTGATTATATATCACGAACTCAATAGGAGCATAATTTTGATGTATAAAATATGAATTTATTTCTTCTGATTTTTCATGACAGATTCTTTTACATTGACACGGACGTTCCACGCATTTGAATGGATTTTTCTATGCTACACGTTTGGGAATGTGTGCAAAAGGGTTGGAAAACTATTTCTTGATTATATATCACGAACTCAATAGGAGCATCATTTTGATGTATAAAATATGAATTTGTTTCTTCTGATTTTTCATGACAGATTCTTTTACATTGACACGGACGTTCCACGCATTTGAATGGATTTTCCTATGCAACACGTTTGGGAATGTGTGCAAAATGGTTGGAAAACTATATCTTGATTATATATCACGAAACAAATAAGAGCATAATTCTTGTGTATCAAATATAAATTTATTTCTTCTGATTTTTCACGAAAGATTCTTTTAAATTGACACGGACATTCCGCGCATTTGAATGGATTTTCCTATGCTACACGTTTGGGAATGTGTGCAAAAGGGTTGGAAAACTATTTCTTGATTATATATCACGAACTCAATAGGAGCATAATTTTGATGTATAAAATATTAATTTATTTCTTCTGATTTTTCATGACAGATTCTTTTACATTGACACGGACGTTCCACGCATTTGAATGGATTTTCCTATGCTACACGTTTGGGAATGTGTGAAAAAGGGTTGGAAAACTATTACTTGATTATATATCACGAACTCAATAGGAGCATAATTTTGATGTATAAAATATGAATTTTTTTTCTTCTGATTTTTCATGGAAGATTCTTTTAAATTGACACGGACGTTCAACGCATTTGAATGGATTTTCCTATGCTAAACGTTTGCGATTGTGCGTAAAAGGGTTGGAAATCTATTTCTGGATTATATATCACGCACCGAATAGGAGCATAATGTTAATGTATAAAATATGAATTTATTTCGTCTGATTTTTTATGAAAGATACTTTTACATTGACACGGACGTTCCACGCATTTAAATGGATTTTCCTGTGTTACGCGTTTGGGATTGTGTGCAACAGGGTTGGAAATATATTCAGTCAAGATTTATGACGAACCGAATAGGAGCATAATTTTGATGTATAAAATATGAATATATTTCTTCTGATTTTCCATGAAAGATTCTTTTACATTGACACGGACGTTCCACGCATTTGAATGGATTTTCCTATGCTACACGTTTGGGAATGTGTGCAAAAGTGTTTGAAAACTATTTCTTGATTATATATCACGATACGAATAAGAGCATAATTTTTATGTATAAAATATAAATATATTTCTTCTGATTTTTCATGAAAGATTCTTTTACATTGACACGGACGTTCCACGCATTTGAATAGATTTTCCTATGCTACAAGTTTGGGATTGTGTGCAACATGGTTGGAAATCTATTTCTTGATTATATATCACGCACCGAATAGGAGCATAATGTTAATGTATAAAATATGAATTTATTTTGTCTGATTTTTGATGAAAGAATGTTTCAAATTGACACGGACATTCCGCGCATTTGAATGGATTTTCCTATGCTACACGTTTGGGAATGTGTGCAAAAGGGTTGGAAAACTATTTCTTGATTATATATCACGAACTCAATAGGAGCATAATTTTGATGTATAAAATATGAATTTATTTCTTCTGATTTTTCATGACAGATTCTTTTACATTGACACGGACGTTCCAACGCATTTGAATGGATTTTTCTATGCTACACGTTTGGGAATGTGTGCAAAAGGGTTGGAAAACTATTTCTTGATTATATATCACGAACTCAATAGGAGCATCATTTTGATGTATAAAATATGAATTTGTTTCTTCTGATTTTTCATGACAGATTCTTTTACATTGACACGGACGTTCCACGCATTTGAATGGATTTTCCTATGCAACACGTTTGGGAATGTGTGCAAAATGGTTGGAAAACTATATCTTGATTATATATCACGAAACAAATAAGAGCATAATTCTTGTGTATCAAATATAAATTTATTTCTTCTGATTTTTCACGAAAGATTCTTTTAAATTGACACGGACATTCCGCGCATTTGAATGGATTTTCCTATGCTACACGTTTGGGAATGTGTGCAAAAGGGTTGGAAAACTATTTCTTGATTATATATCACGAACTCAATAGGAGCATAATTTTGATGTATAAAATATTAATTTATTTCTTCTGATTTTTCATGACAGATTCTTTTACATTGACACGGACGTTCCACGCATTTGAATGGATTTTCCTATGCTACACGTTTGGGAATGTGTGCAAAAGGGTTGGAAAACTATTTCTTGATTATATATCACGAACTCAATAGGAGCATAATTTTGATGTATAAAATATGAATTTTTTTTCTTCTGATTTTTCATGGAAGATTCTTTTAAATTGACACGGACGTTCAACGCATTTGAATGGATTTTCCTATGCTAAACGTTTGCGATTGTGCGTAACAGGGTTGGAAATCTATTTCTTGATAATATATCACGCACCGAATAGGAGCATAATGTTAATGTATAAAATATGAATTTATTTCGTCTGATTTTTCATGAAAGATTCTTTTACATTGACACGGACGTTCCACGCATTTGAATAGATTTTCCTATACTACACGATTGGGAATGTGTGCAAAAGGGTTGGAAAACTATTTCTTGATTATATATCACGAACTCAATAGGAGCATAATTTTGATGTATAAAATATTAATTTATTTCTTCTGATTTTTCAGGACAGATTCTTTTACATTGACACGGACGTTCCACGCATTTGAATGGATTTTCCTATGCTACACGTTTGGGAATGTGTGCAAAAGTGTTTGAAAACTATTTCTTGATTATATATCACGATACGAATAAGAGCATAATTTTTATGTATAAAATATAAATATATTTCTTCTGATTTTTCATGAAAGATTCTTTTACATTGACACGGACGTTCCACGCATTTGAATAGATTTTCCTATGCTACAAGTTTGGGATTGTGTGCAACATGGTTGGAAATCTATTTCTTGATTATATATCACGCACCGAATAGGAGCATAATGTTAATGTATAAAATATGAATTTATTTTGTCTGATTTTTGATGAAAGAATGTTTCAAATTGACACGGACATTCCGCGCATTTGAATGGATTTTCCTATGCTACACGTTTGGGAATGTGTGCAAAAGGGTTGGAAAACTATTTCTTGATTATATATCACGAACTCAATAGGAGCATAATTTTGATGTATAAAATATGAATTTATTTCTTCTGATTTTTCATGACAGATTCTTTTACATTGACACGGACGTTCCACGCATTTGAATGGATTTTTCTATGCTACACGTTTGGGAATGTGTGCAAAAGGGTTGGAAAACTATTTCTTGATTATATATCACGAACTCAATAGGAGCATCATTTTGATGTATAAAATATGAATTTGTTTCTTCTGATTTTTCATGACAGATTCTTTTACATTGACACGGACGTTCCACGCATTTGAATGGATTTTCCTATGCTACACGTTTGGGAATATGTGCAAAATGGTTGGAAAACTATATCTTGATTATATATCACGAAACAAATAAGAGCATAATTCTTGTGTATCAAATATAAATTTATTTCTTCTGATTTTTCACGAAAGATTCTTTTAAATTGACAGAGACGTTCAACCCATTTGAATGGATGTTCCTGTGTTACACGTTTGGGACTGTGTGCAACAGGGTTAGAAAACTATTTTGTGATTATATATCACGCACCGAATAGGAGCATAATTTTGATGTATAAAATATGAATATATTTCTTCTGATTTTCCATGAAAGATTCTTTTACATTGACACGGACGTTCCACGCATTTGAATGGATTTTTCTATGCTACACGTTTGGGAATGTGTGCAAAAGTGTTGGAAAACTATTTCTTGATTATATATCACTAACTCAATAGGAGCATAATTTTGATGTATAAAATATGAATTTATTTCTTGCGATTTTTCATGAAAGATTGTTTTAAATTGACACGGACGTTCAACGCATTTGAATGGATTTTCCGATGCTACACGTTTGGGAATGTGTGCAGAAGGGTTGGAAAACTTTTTCTTGATTATATATCAGGAACTCAATAGGAGCATAATTTTGATGTATAAAATATGAATTTATTTCTTGCGATTTTTCATGAAAGATTGTTTTAAATTGACACGGACGTTCCAACGCATTTGAATGGATTTTCCTATGCTACAGGTTTGGGATTGTGTGCAACAGGGTTGGAAAACTATTTCTTGATTATATATCACGAACTCAACAGGAGCATAATTTAGATGTATAAAATATTAATTCATTTCTTCTGATTTTTCATGACAGATTCTTTCAAATTGACACGGAGGTTCCACGCATTTGAATGGATTTTCCTATGCTACACGTTTGGGAATGTGTGCAGAAGGGTTGGAAAACTAGTTCTTGATTATATATCACGAACTCAATAGGAGCATAATTTTGATGTATAAAAGTATGAATTTATTTCGTCTGATTTTTCATGAAAGATTCTTTTACATTGACACGGACGTTCCACGCATTTGAATGGATTTTCCTATGCTACACGTTTGGGAATGTGTGCAAAAGGGTTGGAAAACTATTTCTTGATTATATATCACGAACTCAATAGGAGCATAATTTTGATGTATAAAATATGAATTTATTTCTTCTGATTTTTCATGACAGATTCTTTTACATTGACACGGACGTTCCACGCATTTGAATGGATTTTTCTATGCTACACGTTTGGGAATGTGTGCAAAAGGGTTGGAAAACTATTTCTTGATTATATATCACGAACTCAATAGGAGCATCATTTTGATGTATAAAATATGAATTTGTTTCTTCTGATTTTTCATGACAGATTCTTTTACATTGACACGGACGTTCCACGCATTTGAATGGATTTTCATGTGCTACAGGTTTGGGATTGTGTGCAAAAGGGTTGGAAAACTATTTCTTGATTATATATCACGAACTCAACAGGAGCATAATTTAGATGTATAAAATATTAATTCATTTCTTCTGATTTTTCATGACAGATTCTTTAAATTGACACGGAGGTTCCACGCATTTGAATGGATTTTCCTATGCTACACGTTTGGGAATGTGTGCAGAAGGGTTGGAAAACTATTTCTTGATTATATATCACGAACTCAATAGGAGCATAATTTTGATGTATAAAATATGAATTTATTTCTTCTGATTTTTCATGAAAGATTCTTTTACATTGACACGGACGTTCCAAGCATTTGAATGGATTTTTCTATGCTACACGTTTGGGTATGTGTGCAAAAGGGTTGGAAAACTATTTCTTGATTATATATCACGAACTCAATAGGAGCATAATTTTGATGTATAAAATATGAATTTGTTTCTTCTGATTTTTCATGACAGATTCTTTTACATTGACACGGACGTTCCACGCATTTGAATGGATTTTCCTATGCTACACGTTTGGGAATGTGTGCAAAATGGTTGGAAAACTATATCTTGATTATATATCACGAAACAAATAAGAGCATAATTCTTGTGTATCAAATATAAATTTATTTCTTCTGATTTTTCACGAAAGATTCTTTTAAATTGACAGGGACGTTCAACCCATCTGAATGGATATTCCTGTGTTACACGTTTGGGACTGTGTGCAACAGGGTTAGAAAACTATTCTGTGATTATATATCACGAACTCAATAGGAGCATAATTTTGATGTATAAAATATGAATTTATTTCTTCTGATTTTTCATGACAGATTCTTTTACATTGACACGGACGTTCCACGCATTTGAATGGATTTTTCTATGCTACACGTTTGGGAATGTGTCATGAAATATACTTTCAAATTGACACGGACGTTCCACGCATTTGAATGGATTTTTCTATGCCATACGATTGCGATTGTGTGCAGCAGGGTTGGAAATCTATTTCTTGATTATTCATAAGGTGCCAAATAAGTGCATAATTTTTATGTACGAAATATAAATTATTACTTCTCATTAGTCATGAAAGATTCTTTTACATTGACACGGACGTACCACGCATTTAAATGGATTTTCCTGTGTTACGCGTTTTGGATTGTGTGGGGCAGGGTTGGAAATATATTCACTAAAGTGTTATGACGTACCGAATAGGAGCATAATTTTGATGTATAAAATATGAATTTATTTCTTCTGATTTTTCATGAAAGTTCCTTTACATTGACACGGACGTTCCACGCATTTGAATGGATTTTCCTATGCTACACGTTTGGGAATGTGTGCAAAAGTGTTTGAAAACTATTTCTTGATTATATATCACGATACGAATAAGAGCATAATTTTTATGTATAAAATATAAATATATTTCTTCTGATTTTTCATGAAAGATTCTTTTACATTGACACGGACGTTCCACGCATTTGAATAGATTTTCCTATGCTACAAGTTTGGGATTGTGTGCAACATGGTTGGAAATCTATTTCTTGATTATATATCACGCACCGAATAGGAGCATAATGTTAATGTATAAAATATGAATTTATTTTGTCTGATTTTTGATGAAAGAATGTTTCAAATTGACACGGACATTCCGCGCATTTGAATGGATTTTCCTATGCTACACGTTTGGGAATGTGTGCAAAAGGGTTGGAAAACTATTTCTTGATTATATATCACGAACTCAATAGGAGCATAATTTTGATGTATAAAATATGAATTTATTTCTTCTGATTTTTCATGACAGATTCTTTTACATTGACACGGACGTTCCACGCATTTGAATGGATTTTTCTATGCTACACGTTTGGGAATGTGTGCAAAAGGGTTGGAAAACTATTTCTTGATTATATATCACGAACTCAATAGGAGCATCATTTTGATGTATAAAATATGAATTTATTTCTTCTGATTTTTCATGAAAGTTCCTTTACATTGACACGGACGTTCCACGCATTTGAATGGATTTTCCTATGCTACACGTTTGGGAATATGTGCAAAATGGTTGGAAAACTATATCTTGATTATATATCACGAACTCAATAGGAGCATAATTTTGATGTATAAAATATGAATTTATTTCTTCTGATTTTTCACGAAAGATTCTTTTAAATTGACAGAGACGTTCAACCCATTTGAATGGATGTTCCTGTGTTACACGTTTGGGACTGTGTGCAACAGGGTTAGAAAACTATTTTGTGATTATATATCACGCACCGAATAGGAGCATAATTTTGATGTATAAAATATGAATATATTTCTTCTGATTTTCCATGAAAGATTCTTTTACATTGACACGGACGTTCAACGCATTTGAATGGATTTTCCGATGCTACACGTTTGGGAATGTGTGCAGAAGGGTTGGAAAACTTTTTCTTGATTATATATCAGGAACTCAATAGGAGCATAATTTTGATGTATAAAATATGAATTTATTTCTTGCGATTTTTCATGAAAGATTGTTTTAAATTGACACGGACGTTCCACGCATTTGAATGGATTTTCCTATGCTACACGTTTGGGAATGTGTGCAGAAGGGTTGGAAAACTATTTCTTGATTATATATCACGAACTCAAGAGGAGCATAATTTTGATGTATAAAATATGAATTTATTTCTTGCGATTTTTCATGAAAGATTGTTTTAAATTGACACGGACGTTCAACGCATTTGAATGGATTTTCCGATGCTACACGTTTGGGAATGTGTGCAGAAGGGTTGGAAAACTTTTTCTTGATTATATATCAGGAACTCAATAGGAGCATAATTTTGATGTATAAAATATGAATTTATTTCTTGCGATTTTTCATGAAAGATTGTTTTAAATTGACACGGACGTTCCACGCATTTGAATGGATTTTCCTATGCTACAGGTTTGGGATTGTGTGCAACAGGGTTGGAAAACTATTTCTTGATTATATATCACGAACTCAACAGGAGCATAATTTAGATGTATAAAATATTAATTCATTTCTTCTGATTTTTCATGACAGATTCTTTAAATTGACACGGAGGTTCCACGCATTTGAATGGATTTTCCTATGCTACACGTTTGGGAATGGGTGCAAAAGGATTGGAAAACTATTTCTTGATTATATATCACGAACTCAATAGGAGCATAATTATGATGTATAAAATATGAGTTTATTTCTTCTGATTTTTCATGAAAGATTCTTGTAAATTGACACGTACGTTCCACGCATTTGAATGGATTTTCCTATGCTACACGTTTGCGATTGTGTGCAACAGGGTTGGAATTCTATTTCATGATTATATATCACGAAACAAATAAGTGCATAATTTTTATGTATCAAATATAAATTTATTTCTTCTGATTTTTCACGAAAGATTCTTTTAAATTGACAGAGACGTTCAACCCATTTGAATGGATGTTCCTGTGTTACACGTTTGCGATTGTGTGCAACAGGGTTGGAATTCTATTTCATGATTATATATCACGAACTCAAAAGGAGCATAATTTTGATGAATAAAATATTAATTTATTTCTTCTGAATTTTCATGAAAGATTCTTTTACATTGACACGGACGTTCCACGCATTTGAATGGATTTTCCTATGCTACACGTTTGGGAATGTGTGCAAAAGGGTTGGAAAACTATTTCTTGATTATATATCACGAACTCAAGAGGAGCATAATTTTGATGTATAAAATATGAATTTTTTTTCTTCTGATTTTTCATGGAAGATTCTTTTAAATTGACACGAACGTTCAACGCATTTGAATGGATTTTCCTATGCTAAACGTTTGCGATTGTGTGCAACAGGGTTGGAAATCTATTTCTTGATAATATATCACGCACCGAATAGGAGCATAATGTTAATGTATAAAATATGAATTTATTTCGTCTGATTTTTCATGAAAGATTCTTTTACATTGACACGGACGTTCCACGCATTTGAATGGATTTTCCTGTGATACGCGTTTTGGATTGTGTGGGGCAGGGTTGGAAATATATTCACTAAAGTGTTATGACGTACCGAATAGGAGCATAATTTTGATGTATAAAATATGTATTTATTTCTTCTGATTTTTCATGAAAGTTCCTTTACATTGACACGGACGTTCCACGCATTTGAATGGATTTTCCTATGCTACACGTTTGGGAATGTGTGCAAAATGGTTGGAAAACTATTTCTTGATTATATATCAGGAACTCAATAGGAGCATAATTTTGATGTATAAAATTAAAATATATTCCTTCCGATTTTTCATGAAAGATTCTTTTACTTTGACACGGAGGTTCCACGCATTTGAATGGATTTTCCTATGCTACACGATTGGGAATGTGTGCAAAAGGGTTGGAAAACTATTTCTTGATTATATATCACGAACTCAATAGGAGCATAATTTTGATGTATAAAATATGAATTTATTTCTTGCGATTTTTCATGAAAGATTGTTTTAAATTGACACGGACGTTCAACGCATTTGAATGGATTTTCCGATGCTACACGTTTGGGAATGTGTGCAGAAGGGTTGGAAAACTTTTTCTTGATTATATATCAGGAACTCAATAGGAGCATAATTTTGATGTATAAAATATGAATTTATTTCTTGCGATTTTTCATGAAAGATTGTTTTAAATTGACACGGACGTTCCACGCATTTGAATGGATTTTCCTATGCTACACGTTTGGGATTGTGTGCAACAGGGTTGGAAAACTATTTCTTGATTATATATCACGAACTCAACAGGAGCATAATTTAGATGTATAAAATATTAATTCATTTCTTCTGATTTTTCATGACAGATTCTTTAAATTGACACGGAGGTTCCACGCATTTGAATGGATTTTCCTATGCTACACGTATGGGAATGAGAGCAAAAGGATTGGAAAACTATTTCTTGATTATATATCACGAACTCAATAGGAGCATAATTATGATGTATAAAATATGAGTTTATTTCTTCTGATTTTTCATGAAAGATTCTTTTAAATTTACACGGACGTTCAACGCATTTGAATGGATTTTCCTGTGTTACACGTTTGGGATTGTGTGCAACAGGGTTGGAAATCTATTTCTTGATTATATATCACGACACGAATAAGAGCATAATTTTTATGAACGAAATATAAATTATTACTTCTCATTTGTCATGAAATATACTTTCAAATTGACATGGACGTTCCAAGCATTTGAATGGAATTTCCCATGCAACACGTTTGGGAATATGTGCAAAATGGTTGGAAAACTATATCTTGATTATATATCACGAAACAAATAAGAGCATAATTCTTGTGTATCAAATATAAATTTATTTCTTCTGATTTTTCACGAAAGATTCTTTTAAATTGACAGAGACGTTCAACCCATTTGAATGGATGTTCCTGTGTTACACGTTTGGGACTGTGTGCAACAGGGTTAGAAAACTATTCTGTGATTATATATCACGCACCGAATAGGAGCATAATTTTGATGTATAAAATATGAATATATTTCTTCTGATTTTCCATGAAAGATTCTTTTACATTGACACGGACGTTCCACGCATTTGAATGGATTTTTCTATGCTACACGTTTCGGAATGTGTGCAAAAGTGTTGGAAAACTATTTCTTGATTATATATCACTAACTCAATAGGAGCATAATTTTGATGTATAAAATATGAATTTATTTCTTGCGATTTTTCATGAAAGATTGTTTTAAATTGACACGGACGTTCAACGCATTTGAATGGATTTTCCGATGCTACACGTTTGGGAATGTGTGCAGAAGGGTTGGAAAACTTTTTCTTGATTATATATCAGGAACTCAATAGGAGCATAATTTTGATGTATAAAATATGAATTTATTTCTTGCGATTTTTCATGAAAGATTGTTTTAAATTGACACGGACGTTCCACGCATTTGAATGGATTTTCCTATGCTACAGGTTTGGGATTGTGTGCAACAGGGTTGGAAAACTATTTCTTGATTATATATCACGAACTCAACAGGAGCATAATTTAGATGTATAAAATATTAATTCATTTCTTCTGATTTTTCATGACAGATTCTTTAAATTGACACGGAGGTTCCACGCATTTGAATGGATTTTCCTATGCTACACGTTTGGGAATGTGTGCAAAAGGATTGGAAAACTATTTCTTGATTATATATCACGAACTCAATAGGAGCATAATTATGATGTATAAAATATGAGTTTATTTCTTCTGATTTTTCATGAAAGATTCTTTTAAATTTACACGGACGTTCAACGCATTTGAATGGATTTTCCTGTGTTACACGTTTGGGATTGTGTGCAACAGGGTTGGAAATCTATTTCTTGATTATATATCACGACACGAATAAGAGCATAATTTTTATGAACGAAATATAAATTATTACTTCTCATTTGTCATGAAATATACTTTCAAATTGACATGGACGTTCCAAGCATTTGAATGGAATTTCCCATGCAACACGTTTGGGAATATGTGCAAAATGGTTGGAAAACTATATCTTGATTATATATCACGAAACAAATAAGAGCATAATTCTTGTGTATCAAATATAAATTTATTTCTTCTGATTTTTCACGAAAGATTCTTTTAAATTGACAGAGACGTTCAACCCATTTGAATGGATGTTCCTGTGTTACACGTTTGGGACTGTGTGCAACAGGGTTAGAAAACTATTCTGTGATTATATATCACGCACCGAATAGGAGCATAATTTTGATGTATAAAATATGAATTTATTTCTTGCGATTTTTCATGAAAGATTGTTTTAAATTGACACGGACGTTCAACGCATTTGAATGGATTTTCCGATGCTACACGTTTGGGAATGTGTGCAGAAGGGTTGGAAAACTTTTTCTTGATTATATATCAGGAACTCAATAGGAGCATAATTTTGATGTATAAAATATGAATTTATTTCTTGCGATTTTTCATGAAAGATTGTTTTAAATTGACACGGACGTTCCACGCATTTGAATGGATTTTCCTATGCTACAGGTTTGGGATTGTGTGCAACAGGGTTGGAAAACTATTTCTTGATTATATATCACGAACTCAACAGGAGCATAATTTAGATGTATAAAATATTAATTCATTTCTTCTGATTTTTCATGACAGATTCTTTAAATTGACACGGAGGTTCCACGCATTTGAATGGATTTTCCTATGCTACACGTTTGCGATTGTGTGCAACAGGGTTGGAATTCTATCTCATGATTATATATCATGAACTGAATAGGAGCATAATTTTGATGCATAAAAGTATAATATATTCCTTCCGATTTTTCATGAAAGATTCTTTAAATTGACACGGAGGTTCCACGCATTTGAATGGATTTTCCTATGCTACACGTTTGCGATTGTGTGCAACAGGGTTGGAAAACTATTTCTTGATTATACATCACGAACTCAACAGGAGCATAATTTTGATGTATAAAATATTAATTCATTTCTTCTGATTTTTCATGACAGATTCTTTAAATTGACACGGAGGTTCCACGCATTTGAATGGATTTTCCTATGCTACAGGTTTGGGATTGTGTGCAACAGGGTTGGAAAACTATTTCTTGATTATATATCACGAACTCAACAGGAGCATAATTTAGATGTATAAAATATTAATTCATTTCTTCTGATTTTTCATGACAGATTCTTTAAATTGACACGGAGGTTCCACGCATTTGAATGGATTTTCCTATGCTACACGTTTGCGATTGTGTGCAACAGGGTTGGAATTCTATCTCATGATTATATATCATGAACTGAATAGGAGCATAATTTTGATGCATAAAAGTATAATATATTCCTTCCGATTTTTCATGAAAGATTCTTTTACTTTGACGAGGAGGTTCCACGCATTTGAATGGATTTTCCTATACTACACGATTGGGAATGTGTGCAAAAGGGTTGGAAAAGTATATCTTGATTATATATCACGAACTCAATAGGAGCATAATTGTGATGTATAAAATATGAATTTATTTCTTCTGATTTTTCATGAAAGATTCTTTTAAATTGAGTTGAATGGATTTTCCTATGCTACACGTTTGCGATTGTGTGCAACAGGGTTGGAATTCTATTTCATGATTATATATCACGAACTCAAAAGGAGCATAATTTTGATGAATAAAATATTAATTTATTTCTTCTGAATTTTCATGAAAGATTCTTTTACATTGACACGGACGTTCCACGCATTTGAATGGATTTTCCTATGCTACACGTTTGGGAATGTGTGCAAAAGGGTTGGAAAACTATTTCTTGATTATATATCACGAACTCAAGAGGAGCATAATTTTGATGTATAAAATATGAATTTTTTTTCTTCTGATTTTTCATGGAAGATTCTTTTAAATTGACACGGACGTTCAACGCATTTGAATGGATTTTCCTATGCTAAACGTTTGCGATTGTGTGTAACAGGGTTGGAAATCTATTTCTTGATAATATATCACGCACCGAATAGGAGCATAATGTTAATGTATAAAATATGAATTTATTTCGTCTGATTTTTCATGAAAGATTCTTTTACATTGACACGGACGTTCCACGCATTTAAATGGATTTTCCTGTGATACGCGTTTTGGATTGTGTGGGGCAGGGTTGGAAATATATTCACTAAAGTGTTATGACGTACCGAATAGGAGCATAATTTTGATGTATAAAATATGTATTTATTTCTTCTGATTTTTCATGAAAGTTCCTTTACATTGACACGGACGTTCCACGCATTTGAATGGATTTTCCTATGCTACACGTTTGGGAATGTGTGCAAAATGGTTGGAAAACTATTTCTTGATTATATATCAGGAACTCAATAGGAGCATAATTTTGATGTATAAAATTAAAATATATTCCTTCCGATTTTTCATGAAAGATTCTTTTACTTTGACACGGAGGTTCCACGCATTTGAATGGATTTTCCTATGCTACACGATTGGGAATGTGTGCAAAAGGGTTGGAAAACTATTTCTTGATTATATATCACGCACCGAATAGGGGCATAATTTTAATTTTAAAAATATGAATTTATTTTGTCTGATTTTTGATGAAAGAATGTTTCAAATTGACACGGACATTCCGCGCATTTGAATGGATTTTCCTATGCTACACGTTTGGGAATGTGTGCAGAAGGGTTGGAAAACTATTTCTTGATTATATATCAGGAACTCAATAGGGGCATAATTTTGATGTATAAAATTAAAATATATTCCTTCCGATTTTTCATGAAAGATTCTTTTACTTTGACACGGAGGTTCCACGCATTTGAATGGATTTTCCTATGCTACACGATTGGGAATGTGTGCAAAAGGGTTGGAAAACTATTTCTTGATTATATATCACGCACCGAATAGGGGCATAATTTTAATTTTAAAAATATGAATTTATTTCGTCTGATTTTTTTGAAAAAATGTTTTAAATTGACACGGACATTCAGCGCATTTGAATGGATTTTCCTATGCTACACGTTTGGGAATGTGTGCAAAATGGTTGGAAAACTATTTCTTGATTATGTATCACGAAACAAATAAGAGCATAATTCTTATGTATAAAATATAAATTTATTTCTTCTGATTTTTCACGAAAGATTCTTTTAAACTGACAGGGACGTTCAACCCATTTGAATGGATTTTCCTGTGTTACACGTTTGGGACTGTGTGCAACCGGGTTGGAAAACTATTTCTTGATTATGTATCACGAACTCAATAGGAGCTTAATTTTGATGTATAAAATATGAATTTATTTCGTCTGATTTTTTATGAAAGAATGTTTCAAATTGACACGGACATTCCGCGCAGTTGAATGGATTTTCCTATGCTACACGTTTGCGATTGTGTGCAACAAGGTTGGAAATGTATTTCATGATTATATATCACAAAACAAATAAGAGCATAATTTTTATGTATCAAATATAAATTTATTTCTTCTGATTTTTAAAGAAAGATTCTTTCAAATTGACACGGACGTTCAACCCATTCGAATGGATTTTCCTGTGTTACACGTTTGGGATTGTGTGCAACAGGGTTGGAAAACTATTTCTTGATTATATGTCACGAACTCAATAGGAGCATAATTTTGATGTATAAAATATGAATTTATTTCTTCTGATTTTTCATGAAAGATTCTCTTCAATTGACACGGACGTTCAACGCATTTGAATGGATTTTCCTGTGTTACACGTTTGCGATTGTGTGCAACAGGGTTGAAAAACTATTTCTTGATTATATATGACGAACTCAATAGGAGCATAATTTTGATGTATAAAATATGAATTTATTTCTTGTGATTTTTCATAAAAGATTCTTTGAAATTGACACGGACGTTCAACGCATTTGAATGGATTTTCCTGTGTTACACGTTAGGGATTGTGTGCAATAGGGTTGGAAATCTATTTCTTGATTATATATCACGATACGAATAAGAGCATAATTTTTATGAACGAAATATAAATTATTACTTCTCATTTGTCATGAAATATTATTTCAAATTGACACGGACATTCCGCGCATTTGAATGGATTTTCCTATGCTACACGTTTGGGAATGTGTGCAGAAGGGTTGGAAAACTATTTCTTGATTATATATCAGGAACTCAATAGGAGCATAATTTTGATGTATAAAATTAAAATATATTACTTCCGATTTTTCATGAAAGATTCTTTTACTTTGACACGGAGTTTCCACGCATTTGAATGGATTTTCCTATGCTACACGTTTGGGAATGTGTGCAAAAGCATTGGAAAACTATTTCTTGATTATATATGACGAACTTAATAGGAGCATAATTTTGATGTATAAAATATGAATTTATTTCTTGTGATTTTTCATTAAAGATTCTTTTAAATTGACGTGGACTTCAAACGCATTTGAATCGATTTTCCTATGTTACAAGTTTGGGATTGTGTGCAACAGGGTTGGAAGTCTATTTCGTGATTATTCCTAACGTGCCAAATAAGAGCATAATTTTTATGTACGAAATATAAATTATTACTTCTCATTTGTCATGAAATATTCTTTCAAATTTACATGGACGTTCCACGCATTTGAATGGATTTTCCTATGCTACACGTTTGCGATTGTGTGCGGCAGGGTTGGAAATATATTCCCTAAAGTGTTATCACGTACCGAATAGGAGCATAATTTTGATGTATAAAATATGAATATTTCTTCTGATTTTTCATGAAAGATTCTCTTCAATTGACACGGACGTTCAACGCATTTGAATGGATTTTCCTATGCTACACGTTTGGGATTGTGTGCGGCAGGGTTGGAAATATATTCCCTAAAGTGTTATCACGTTCCGAATAGGAGCATAATTTTGATGTATAAAATATGAATTTATTTTGTCTGATTTTTGATGAAAGAATGTTTCAAATTGACACGGACATTCCGCGCATTTGAATGGATTTTCCTGTGTTACACGTTTGGGATTGTGTGCAACAGGGTTGGAAATCTATTTCTTGATTATATATCACGCACCGAATAGGAGCATAATGTTAATGTATAAAATATGAATTTATTTCGTCTGATTTTTTATGAAAGAATGTTTCAAATTGACACGGACATTCCGCGCATTTGAATGGATTTTCCTATGCTACACGTTTGGGAATGTGTGCAAAAGGGTTGGCAAACTATTTCTTGATTATATATCAGGAACTTAATATGAGCATAATTTTGATGTATAAAATATGAATTTATTTCTTGCGATTTTTGATGAAAGAATGTTTCAAATTGACACGGACATTCCGCGCATTTGAATGGATTTTCCTATGCTACACGTTTGGGAATGTGTGCAAAAGGGTTGGAAAACTATTTCTTGATTATATATCACGAAACAAATAAGAGCATAATATTTATGAATCAAATATAAATTTATTTCTTCTGATTTTTCACGAAAGATTCTTTTAAATTGACACGGACGTTCAACCCATTTGAATGGATTTTCCTGTGTTACACGTTTGGGATTGTGTGCAACAGGGTTGGAAATCTATTTCTTGATTATATATCACGCACCGAATAGGAGCATAATGTTAATGTATAAAATATGAATTTATTTCGTCTGATTTTTTATGAAAGAATGTTTCAAATTGACACGGACATTCCGCGCATTTGAATGGATTTTCCTATGCTACACGTTTGGGAATGTGTGCAAAAGGGTTGGCAAACTATTTCTTGATTATATATCAGGAACTTAATATGAGCATAATTTTGATGTATAAAATATGAATTTATTTCTTGCGATTTTTCATGAAAGATTCTTTTAAATTGACACGGACGTTCAACGCATTTGAATGGATTTTCCTGTGTTACACGTTTGGGATTGTGTGCAATAGGGATGGAAACCTATTTCTTGATTAAATATCACGATACGAATAAGAGCATAATTTTTATGAACGAAATATAAATTATTACTTCTCATTTGTAATGAAATATTATTTCAAATTGACACGGACATTCCGCGCATTTGACTGGATTTTCCTATGCTACACGTTTGGGAATGTGTGCAGAAGGGTTGGAAATCTATTTCTTGATTATATATCAGGAACTCAATAGGAGCATAATTTTGATGTATAAAATATGAATTTATTTCTTGCGATTTTTCATGAAAGATTGTTTTAAATTGACACGGACGTTCAACGCATTTGAATGGATTTTCCTGTGTTACACGTTTGGGATTGTGTGCAACAGGGTTGGAAATCTATTTCTTGATTATATATCACGCACCGAATAGGAGCATAATGTTAATGTATAAAATATGAATTTATTTCGTCTGATTTTTTATGAAAGAATGTTTCAAATTGACACGGACATTCCGCGCATTTGAATGGATTTTCCTATGCTACACGTTTGGGAATGTGTGCAAAAGGGTTGGCAAACTATTTCTTGATTATATATCAGGAACTTAATATGAGCATAATTTTGATGTATAAAATATGAATTTATTTCTTGCGATTTTTCATGAAAGATTCTTTTAAATTGACACGGACGTTCAACGCATTTGAATGGATTTTCCTGTGTTACACGTTTGGGATTGTGTGCAATAGGGATGGAAACCTATTTCTTGATTAAATATCACGATACGAATAAGAGCATAATTTTTATGAACGAAATATAAATTATTACTTCTCATTTGTAATGAAATATTATTTCAAATTGACACGGACATTCCGCGCGCATTTGACTGGATTTTCCTATGCTACACGTTTGGGAATGTGTGCAGAAGGGTTGGAAATCTATTTCTTGATTATATATCAGGAACTCAATAGGAGCATAATTTTGATGTATAAAATATGAATTTATTTCTTGCGATTTTTCATGAAAGATTGTTTTAAATTGACACGGACGTTCAACGCATTTGAATGGATTTTCCGATGCTACACGTTTGGGATTGTGTGCGGCAGGGTTGGAAATATATTCCCTAAAGTGTTATCACGTTCCGAATAGGAGCATAATTTTGATGTATAAAATATGAATATATTTCTTCTGATTTTTCATGAAAGATTCTTTTACATTGACGTGGACTTCAAACGCATTTGAATCGATTTTCCTATGCTACAAGATTGGGATTGTGTGCAACAGGGTTGGAAAACAATTTCTTGATTATATATCACGCACCGAATAGGGTTATAATGTTAATGTATAAAATATGAATTTATTTCGTCTGATTTTTTGTGAAAGAATGTTTTAAATTGACACGGACATTCAGCGCATTTGAATTGATTTTCCTATGCTACACGTTTGGGAATGTGTGCAAAATGGTTGGAAAACTATTTCTTGATTATGTATCACGAAACAAATAAGAGCATAATTCTTATGTATGAAATATAAATTTATTTCTTCTGATTTTTCACGAAAGATTCTTTTAAATTGACAGGGACGTTCAACCCATTTGAATGGATTTTCCTGTGTTACACGTTTGGGACTGCGTGCAACAGGGTTGGAAAACTATTTCTTGATTATATATCACGCACCGAATAGGAGCATAATTTTGATGTATAAAATATGAATATATTTCTTCTGATTTTTCATGAAAGATTCTTTTACATTGACACGGACGTTCCACGCATTTGATTGGATTTTTCTATGCTACACGTTTGGGAATGTGTGCAAAAGTGTTGGAAAACTATTTCTTGATTATGTATCACGAACTCAATAGGAGCATAATTTTGATGTATAAAATATGAATTTATTTCGTCTGATTTTTTATGAAAGAATGTTTCAAATTGACACGGACATTCCTCGCAGTTGAATGGATTTTCCTATGCTACACGTTTGCGATTGTGTGCAACAAGGTTGGAAATGTATTTCATGATTATATATCACGAAACAAATAAGAGCATAATTTTTATGTATCAAATATAAATTTATTTCTTCTGATTTTTCAAGAAAGATTCTTTCAAATTGACACGGACGTTCAACCCATTCGAATGGATTTTCCTG
Organism: Diplolepis rosae; assembly: GCA_030998225.1. Classification (NCBI taxonomy): domain Eukaryota; kingdom Metazoa; phylum Arthropoda; class Insecta; order Hymenoptera; family Diplolepididae; genus Diplolepis; species Diplolepis rosae. The sequence continues at coordinate 719,045 of JAPYXD010000685.1, read as the reverse complement.
TGTTACACGTTTGGGATTGTGTGCAACAGGGTTAGAAAACTATTTCTGGATTATATATCACGAACTCAATAGGAGCATAATTTTGATGTATAAAATATGAATTTATTTCTTCTGATTTTTCATGAAAGATTCTCTTCAATTGACACGGACGTTCAACGCATTTGAATGGATTTTCCTGTGTTACACGTTTGGGATTGTTTGCAACAGGGTTGAAAAACTATTTCTTGATTATATATGACGAACTCAATAGGAGCATAATTTTGATGTATAAAATATGAATTTATTTCTTGTGATTTTTCATAAAAGATTCTTTGAAATTGACACGGACGTTCAACGCATTTGAATGGATTTTCCTGTGTTACATGTTTGGGATTGTGTGCAATAGGGTTGGAAATCTATTTCTTGATTATATATCACGATACGAATAAGAGCATAATTTTTATGAACGAAATATAAATTATCTCTTCTCATTTGTCATGAAATATTATTTCAAATTGACACGGACATTCCGCGCATTTGAATGGATTTTCCTATGCTACACGTTTGGGAATGTGTGCAGAAGGGTTGGAAAACTATTTCTTGATTATATATCACGAACTCAACAGGAGCATAATTTTGATGTATAAAATATTAATTCTTTTCTTCTGATTTTTCATGACAGATTCTTTAAATTGACACGGAGGTTCCACGCATTTGAATGGATTTTCCTATGCTACACGTTTGGGAATGTGTGCAAAAGCATTGGAAAACTATTTCTTGATTATATATGACGAACTTAATAGGAGCATAATTTTGATGTATAAATTATGAATTTATTTCTTGTGATTTTTCATTAAAGATTCTTTTAAATTGACGTGGACTTCAAACGCATTTGAATCGATTTTCCTATGTTACAAGTTTGGGATTGTGTGCAACAGGGTTGGAAGTCTATTTCGTGATTATTCCTAACGTGCCAAATAAGAGCATAATTTTTATGTACGAAATATAAATTATTACTTCTCATTTGTCATGAAATATTCTTTCAAATTTACATGGACGTTCCACGCATTTGAATGGATTTTCCTATGCTAGACGTTTGCGATTGTGTGCAACAGGGTTGGAATTCTATCTCATGATTATATATCATGAACTGAATAGGAGCATAATTTTGATGCATAAAATTATAATATATTCCTTCCGATTTTTCATGAAAGATTCTTTTACTTTGACACGGAGGTTCCACGCATTTGAATGGATTTTCCTATGCTACACGATTGGGAATGTGTGCAGAAGGGTTGGAAAACTATTTCTTGATTATATATCACGAACTCAATAGGAGCATAATTGTGATGTATAAAATATGAATTTATTTCTTCTGATTTTTCATGAAAGATTCTTTTAAATTGAGTTGAATGGATTTTCCTATGCTACACGTTTGCGATTGTGTGCAACAGGGTTGGAATTCTATTTCATGATTATATATCACGAACTCAAAAGGAGCATAATTTTGATGTATAAAATATTAATTTATTTCTTCTGAATTTTCATGAAAGATTCTTTTATATTGACACGGATGTTCAACCCATTTGAATAGATTTTCCTGTGTTACACGTTTGGGATTTTGTGCAATAGGGTTGGAAATCTATTTCTTGATTATATATCACGCACCGAATAGGAGAATAGTGTTAATGTATAAAATATGAATTTATTTCGTCTGATTTTTTATGAAAGAATGTTTCAAATTGACACGGACATTCCGCGCATTTGAATGGATTTTCCTATGCTACACGTTTGCGATTGTGTGCAACAGGGTTGGAATTCTATTTCATGATTATATATCACGAACTCAAAAGGAGCATAATTTTGATGTATAAAATATTAATTTATTTCTTCTGATTTTTCATGAAAGATTCTTTTATATTGACACGGATGTTCAACCCATTTGAATAGATTTTCCTGTGTTACACGTTTGGGATTTTGTGCAACAGGTTTGGAAATCTATTTCTTGATTATATATCACGCACCGAATAGGAGCATAATGTTAGTGTATAAAATATGAATTTATTTAGTCTGATTTTTTATGAAAGAATGTTTCAAATTGACACGGACATTCCGCGCAGTTGAATGGATTTTCCTATGCTACACGTTTGCGATTGTGTGCAACAGGGTTGGGATTCTATTTCATGATTATATATCACGAAACAAATAAGAGCATAATTTTTATGTATCAAATATAAATTTATTTCTTCTGATTTTTCACGAAAGATTCTTTTATATTGACACGGATGTTCAACCCATTTGAATAGATTTTCCTGTGTTACACGTTTGGGATTTTGTGCAACAGGGTTGGAAATCTATTTCTTGATTATATATCACGCACCGAATAGGAGCATAATGTTAATGTATAAAATATGAATTTATTTAGTCTGATTTTTTATGAAAGAATGTTTCAAATTGACACGGACATTCCGCGCATTTGAATGGATTTTCCTATGCTAGTGTGACGTCTTGAGACACATAAGAGAAAGATTTTATATATGTATTATTATATTCTTGAAGAGAATATTATAATTTTAGTAGTTTCGGGTCTGGAAAATTAATTCTAATAACCCGGGACTACTTTTCGTTAAATGAACTATTCTCGACCAAAATAAAGAAATAAAAATATCACGTGAAATATAAAATGGGAAAGAACATTTCGAATGTAGGACAAAGTCGCACTATTCCCATAAAAGGGAGCACGCCACTTTGTCTTTGATTCTAAGGATTTGGAATTGAAGGAAACAAATATGTACAAATGTTAGTACTGGAGTATTACCAGCAACCAAACATTTGAAGAAAACAAAAAAAATATATATTTAAAATTATGTAGAGGTAGACAAGAAAAGATGAAGAAAGTACACAGCGATTATAGAAAACTTACTTTTATTTTTTTTTTTTGTTGTGGTTAAAATTCCTTATAATAATCCTGGGAAATCGAACTTTGAATAATTTGTTGAACCTCCTGATGACTCGGTAAAATTTACGTAATAGCTCCGTTACAATTGGTTGAAAGTCCATTGAAATAAAATCCGTTAGAATAAAAATCCGTAAAATCAGTAAAACCAAACTCCATAAAAACTAGTAAGATAAATTAAAATTCCGTGAACTTGCGAACAATTTTTGTAAGAAAAGGACTGTTTTGAGAAATTTTTTTGTGGGGAAGAACTGATAAAAATTTTGTCTGCAGTTAGTTTTATGTGCAGCACCCCGCTTCCCTCTTCATATTTCAAATTTAGGAAAAGTCTGGGGGTAGCTGTCCTGGCTTTCTATTGGCCTAGTTAGGCAAGCCTAGTTACGCCCAGACTTCCCTTAGTGTGAAAATCTAGGGGCGTTGCAAGTTTTCCGGGCCTTGTGGGCCGTACCAAGTTTTCTCCAAGTTCAGTCACCTTCCAAAAGATAGCGACATTTGTATATTCTTAAATAAAATGTGTTACAAATTAATTGTTTAAATAATTATGTGTAAAGATTTCGTTAAATTTAAATAATTGAAAGGTTAAATTACAATATAATTCATTTATATCCAAATTTAGCTTACAAACTAGTTAATTTACATTGAACTAAATATTCTTCTTTTCAAGATTCAAAAGAATCATTAATACCTAAGACTAATTTTTATCTTGTATTTATTTTTATGAATAATCATAAACATCATAAAATTAAAACTAAACATCGAATATGTTAAATTTAATATAAGTTTTCTTTTGTGAATTTATTTGATAAAATATAAAAAGTAATTCTGAATGTTTGTGATTTTTATATAAACTTCTTATTTATAAAAATGAGTGTAAAGATTTACATATTCGAAGTTGAGTTTATTTGATTTGAAAACATACGCAAAGTTATTTATAAGATACATATTCGCATATGAAATATTGTCGGTAAAACAGAACATTTCATTATTTCAATTCTTTAATAACATTATTTCAATTAACTTAAATTGTTAATTTTTCTAGTATTTAGCTTATGCTCATAGGTATTCTGATGTTATTTGAAAATTGAATTAAATCTTTTGCATATAAGTTTAGTTTTTGAAATTTACGAACTTAAAAATATGTTTATAAAGATTGGAAATATATATTTTTGTGAAGGTAAAATAGTAATGTTTAAAAATTTACAGTTGAAATATGTTGTGTATAAATTCAAATATATATCATATAAATTAATACTTTAACTTTTCTAGAATTGAATAAAAGAGTGTAAGAAAGTAAATTTTAATTAGTATTTTAACTTCAAAATTGAATATTCATAAATTTATTCGTTGATAAGGTAGATTCCTAATTATTAAAATCTTCGATAAATTGCTATTGGTTTTTAGTTAGAATCAAATGAGTTTGAACTATTGTTTCAAAAAAAATTAGATTAAAATTACTGTTCCTATTATTAACTAATATAATAATTTATTTTTATTTTTTGTTCATAGTATACTGAAATAATATAAATAAAAAACTAAATTCTTAATATTTTAACATTCTTATTAATTGAGAATTTTGATTATCTATTGTATATATGGCCCATTCTATTTTCTAAGCGCAGTAAATACAATGTGCTTTGTTTGTATTTACTTGGGCGTGGTACAAGCGCGGGACCTTTTGACCATTAGCCTAAGCTATTTACGATATTTCCGGAAATGGCTAATCGCTAAGCTATATACTGTTATGGCTCTATAGAGTTCTATGCATTTATTTAATAGAAGATTGCAAACAGAAATATCTAAAAGGAATACGATTGTGGGCTGTATCTTTTGGTCAAAGTTTCAAAGTGCAAGTTTTATTACTTTTACCGATTGCTAAGAAAATTCAAATCTTTATATTTACGCAGCTGCATATTTTCTAACAAGGTTTTTGAATTTATACAATCTTTAGAGAAGAGATTGCGTTTGAAATATTTACATTTTTATGAGTAAGACTTTGGAGAAAAATATGAAATGGAATATTATAAATTTACTTATTGCAGGTTAATAAAAATTAATAATAATAATTAAAGTAAAAGACGGACGCAGGACGTTAAACTAGACGTTTGCGATTGTGTGCAACAGGGTTGGAATTCTATTTCATGATTATATATCACGAACCGAATAGGAGCATAATTTTGATGCATAAAATAAAAATATATTCCTTCCGATTTTTCATGAAAGATTCTTTTACATTGACACGGAGGTTCCACGCATTTGAATGGTTTTTCCTATGCTACACGTTTGGGAATGTGTGCAAAAGGGTTGGAAAACTATTTCTTGATTATATATCACGAACTCAATAGGAGCATAATTTTGATGTATAAAATATGAATTTATTTCTTCTGATTTTTCATGAAAGATTCTTTTAAATTGACACGGACGTTCAACGCATTTGAATGGATTTTCCTGTGTTACACGTTTGGGATTGTGTGCAACAGGGTTGGAAATCTATTTCTTTATTATATATCACGATACGAATAAGAGCATAATTTTTATGAACGAAATATAAATTATTACTTCTCATTTGTCATGAAAGATTCTTTCAAATTGACATGGACGTTCCACGCATTTGAATGGATTTTCCTATGCTGCACGATTGCGATTGTGTGCAGCAGGGTTGGAAATCTATTTCTTGATTATTCATAACGTGCCAAATAAGAGCATAATTTTTATGTACGAAATATAAATTATTACTTCTCATTAGTCATGAAAGATTCTTTCAAATTGGCATGGACTTTCCACGCATTTGAATGGATTTTCCTATGCTAGACGTTTGCGATTGTGTGCAACAGGGTTGGAATTCTATTTCATGATTATATATCACGAACTCAATAGGAGCATAATTTTAATGTATAAAATATGAATATATATTTCTTCTGATTTTGGATGAAAGATTCTTTTAAATTGACACGTACGTTCCACGCATTTGAATGGATTTTCATGTGCTACATGTATGGTATTATGTGCAACAGGGCTGGTAATCTATTCCTTGATTATATATCACGAACCGAATAAGAGCATAATTTTTATGTATAAAATATGAATATATTACTTCTCATTTTCCATGAAAGATTCTTTCAAATTGACAGGGACGTTCCACGCATTTGAATGGATTTTCCTATGCTACACGTTTGCGATTGTGTGCAACAGGGTTGGAATTCTATTTCATGATTGTATCACGTACCGAATAGGAGCATAATGTTAATGTATAAAATATAAATTTATTTCGTCTGATTTTTCATGAAAGATTCTTTTAAATTGACACGTACGTTCCACGCATGTGAAAGAATTTTCGTATGCTATATATCTAGGAATGTTTGCAAAATGTTTGGAAATATATTTCTTCATTATTTATAACGTACCAAATAAGAGCATAATTTTTATGTACGAAATATAAATTATTTCTTCTCATTTTTTATGAAAGATTCTTTCAAATTGACTCCGACATTCCACGCATTTGAATGGATTTTCCTATGCTGCATATCTTGGATTGTGTGCAACAGGGTTGGAAATCAATTTCTTGATTACATATCACGAAACAAATAAGAGCATAATTTTGATTCATAAAATAAAAATATATTCCTTCCGATTTTACATGAAAGATTCTTTTTAATTGACACGGACGTTCCACGCATTTGAATCGATTTTCCTATGCTACACGTTTGGGGTTGTGTGCAAAAGTGTTGGAATTCTATTTCATGATTATATTTCAAGTACCGAATAGGAGCATAATTTTAATGAATAGAATATAAATATATTACTTCTGATTTTTCCTAAAAGATTCTTCCAAACTGACACGGACGTGCCACTTTCAAAATTATTTTACTTTACCACACGTTTGGGATTGTGTGCAACATGGTTGGAATTCTATTTCTTGATTATAAATCACGAAACAAATTGTAGCATAATTTTGATGCATAAAATATAAATATATTTCTTCCGATTTTTCATGAAAGATTCTTTTAAATTGACACGTACGTTCCACGCATTTGAATGGATTTTCCTATGCTACACGTTTGCGATTGTGTGCAACAGGGTTGGAATTCTATTTCAGGATTATATATCAGGAACTCAATAGGAGCATAATTTTGATGTATAAAATATGAATTTATTTCTTGCGATTTTTCATGAAAGATTGTTTTAAATTGACACGGACGTTCCACGCATTTGAATGGATTTTCCTATGCTACACGTTTGGGAATGTGTGCAAAAGGATTGGAAAACTATTTCTTGATTATATATCACGAACTCAATAGGAGCATAATTTTGATGTATAAAATATGAATTTTTTTCTTGCGATTTTTCATGAAAGATTGTTTTAAATTGACACGGACGTTCAACGCATTTGAATGGATTTTCCGATGCTACACGTTTGGGAATGTGTGCAGAAGGGTTGGAAAACTTTTTCTTGATTATATATCAGGAACTCAATAGGAGCATAATTTTGATGTATAAAATATGAATTTATTTCTTGCGATTTTTCATGAAAGATTGTTTTAAATTGACACGGACGTTCAACCCATTTGAATCGATTTTCCTATGCTACACGTTTGCGATTGTGTGCAACAAGGTTGGAAATCTATTTCTTGATTATATATCACGAACTCAACAGGAGCATAATTATGATGTATAAAATATGAGTTTATTTCTTCTGATTTTTCATGAAAGATTCTTTTAAATTGACACGTACGTTCCACGCATTTGAATGGATTTTCCTATGCTACACGTTTGCGATTGTGTGCAACAGGGTTGGAATTCTATTTCATGATTATATATCACGAAACAAATAAGTGCATAATTTTTATGTATCAAATATAAATTTATTTCTTCTGATTTTTCATGAAAGATTCTTTTAAATTGACAAGGACGTTCAACGCATTTGAATGGATTTTCCTATGCTACACGTTTGCGATTGTGTGCAACAGGGTTGGAAATCTATTTCATGATCATATATCACGAAACAAATAAGAGCATAATTTTTATGTATCAAATATAAATTTATTTCTTCTGATTTTTCAAGAAAGATTCTTTTAAATTGACAGGAACGTTCAACCCATTTGAATGGATATTCCTGTGTTACACGTTTGGGACTGTGTGCAACAGGGTTAGAATTCTATTTCATGATTATATATCACGAACTCAGAAGGAGCATAATTTTGATGAATAAAATATTAATTTATTTCTTCTGAATTTTCATGAAAGATTCTTTTACATGTACCAGGACGTTCAACGCATTTGAATGGATTTTCCTATGCTACACGTTTGCGATTGTGTGCAACAGGGTTGGAATTCTATTTCATGATTATATATCACGAACTCAATAGGAGCATAATTTTGATGTATAAAATATGAATTTATTTCTTCTGATTTTTCATGAAAGATTCTTTTAAATTGACACGGACTTTCACCCCATTTGAATGGATTTTCCTATGCTACACGTTTGGGAATGTGTGCAGAAGGGTTGGAAAACTATTTCTTGATTATATATCAGGAACTCAATAGGAGCATAATTTTGATGTATAAAATATGAATTTATTTTGTCTGATTTTTTGATGAAAGAATGTTTCAAATTGACACGGACATTCCGCGCATTTGAATGGATTTTCCTATGCTACGCGTTTGGGATTGTGTGCAAAAGTGTTGGAATTCTATTTCATGATTATATTTCAAGTACCGAATAGGAGCATAATTTTAATGAATAGAATATAAATATATTACTTCTGATTTTTCCTAAAAGATTCTTCCAAACTGACACGGACGTGCCACTTTCAAAATTATTTTACTTTACCACACGTTTGGGATTGTGTGCAACATGGTTGGAATTCTATTTCTTGATTATAAATCACGAAACAAATTGTAGCATAATTTTGATGCATAAAATATAAATATATTTCTTCCGATTTTTCATGAAAGATTCTTTTAAATTGACACGTACGGTCCACGCATTTGAATGGATTTTCCTATGCTACACGTTTGCGATTGTGTGCAACAGGGTTGGAATTCTATTTCATGATTATATATCAGGAACTCAATAGGAGCATAATTTTGATGTATAAAATATGAATTTATTTCTTGCGATTTTTCATGAAAGATTGTTTTAAATTGACACGGACGTTCCACGCATTTGAATGGATTTTCCTATGCTACACGTTTGGGAATGTGTGCAGAAGGGTTGGAAAACTATTTCTTGATTATATATCAGGAACTCAATAGGAGCATAATTTTGATGTATAAAATATGAATTTATTTCTAGCGATTTTTCATGACAGATGCTTTAAATTGACACGGAGGTTCCACGCATTTGAATGGATTTTCCTATGCTACACGTTTGGGAATGTGTGCAGAAGGGTTGGAAAACTATTTCTTGATTATATATCAGGAACTCAATAGGAGCATAATTTTGATGTATAAAATATGAATTTATTTCTTGCGATTTTTCATGAAAGATTGTTTTAAATTGACACGGACGTTCAACGCATTTGAATGGATTTTCCTATGCTACACGTTTGGGAATGTGTGCAAAAGGGTTGGAAAACTATTTCTTGATTATATATCACGAACTCAAAAGGAGCATAATTTTGATGTCTAAATTATCAATTTTTTTCTTGCGATTTTTCATGAAAGATTGTTTTAAATTGACACGGACGTTCAACGCATTTGAATGGATTTTCCGATGCTACACGTTTGGGAATGTGTGCAGAAGGGTTGGAAAACTTTTTCTTGATTATATATCAGGAACTGAATAGGAGCATAATTTTGATGTATAAAATATGAATTTATTTCTTGCGATTTTTCATGAAAGATTGTTTTAAATTGACACGGACGTTCCACGCATTTGAATGGATTTTCCTATGCTACACGTTTGGGATTGTGTGCAACAGGGTTGGAAAACTATTTCTTGATTATATATCACGAACTCAACAGGAGCATAATTTAGATGTATAAAATATTAATTCATTTCTTCTGATTTTTCATGACAGATTCTTTAAATTGACACGGAGGTTCCACGCATTTGAATGGATTTTCCTATGCTACACGTTTGGGACACAGTGCAAAAGGATTGGAAAACTATTTCTTGATTATATATCACGAACTCAATAGGAGCATAATTATGATGTATAAAATATGAGTTTATTTCTTCTGATTTTTCATGAAAGATTCTTTTAAATTGACACGTACGTTCCACGCATTTGAATGGATTTTCCTATGCTACACGTTTGCGATTGTGTGCAACAGGGTTGGAATTCTATTTCATGATTATATATCACGAAACAAATAAGTGCATAATTTTTATGTATCAAATATAAATTTATTTCTTCTGATTTTTCACGAAAGATTCTTTTAAATTGACAGAGACGTTCAACCCATTTGAATGGATGTTCCTGTGTTACACGTTTGCGATTGTGTGCAACAGGGTTGGAATTCTATTTCATGATTATATATCACGAACTCAAAAGGAGCATAATTTTGATGAATAAAATATTAATTTATTTCTTCTGAATTTTCATGAAAGATTCTTTTACATTCACACGGACGTTCCACGCATTTGAATGGATTTTCCTATGCTACACGTTTGGGAATGTGTGCAAAAGGGTTGGAAAACTATTTCTTGATTATATATCACGAACTCAAGAGGAGCATAATTTTGATGTATAAAATATGAATTTTTTTTCTTCTGATTTTTCATGGAAGATTCTTTTAAATTGACACGAACGTTCAACGCATTTGAATGGATTTTCCTATGCTAAACGTTTGCGATTGTGTGCAACAGGGTTGGAAATCTATTTCTTGATAATATATCACGCACCGAATAGGAGCATAATGTTAATGTATAAAATATGAATTTATTTTGTCTGATTTTTTATGAAAGATACTTTTACATTGACACGGACGTTCCACGCATTTAAATGGATTTTCCTGTGATACGCGTTTTGGATTGTGTGGGGCAGGGTTGGAAATATATTCACTAAAGTGTTATGACGTACCGAATAGGAGCATAATTTTGATGTATAAAATATGTATTTATTTCTTCTGATTTTTCATGAAAGTTCCTTTACATTGACACGGTCGTTCCACGCATTTGAATGGATTTTCCTATGCTACACGTTTGGGAATGTGTGCAAAATGGTTGGAAAACTATTTCTTGATTATATATCAGGAACTCAATAGGAGCATAATTTTGATGTATAAAATTAAAATATATTCCTTCCGATTTTTCATGAAAGATTCTTTTACTTTGACACGGAGGTTCCACGCATTTGAATGGATTTTCCTATGCTACACGATTGGGAATGTGTGCAAAAGGGTTGGAAAACTATTTCTTGATTATATATCACTAACTCAATAGGAGCATAATTTTGATGTATAAAATATGAATTTATTTCTTGCGATTTTTCATGAAAGATTGTTTTAAATTGACACGGACGTTCAACGCATTTGAATGGATTTTCCGATGCTACACGTTTCGGAATGTGTGCAGAAGGGTTGGAAAACTTTTTCTTGATTATATATCAGGAACTCAATAGGAGCATAATTTTGATGTATAAAATATGAATTTATTTCTTGCGATTTTTCATGAAAGATTGTTTTAAATTGACACGGACGTTCCACGCATTTGAATGGATTTTCCTATGCTACAGGTTTGGGATTGTGTGCAACAGGGTTGGAAAACTATTTCTTGATTATATATCACGAACTCAACAGGAGCATAATTTAGATGTATAAAATATTAATTCATTTCTTCTGATTTTTCATGACAGATTCTTTAAATTGACACGGAGGTTCCACGCATTTGAATGGATTTTCCTATGCTACACGTTTGGGAATGGGTGCAAAAGGATTGGAAAACTATTTCTTGATTATATATCACGAACTCAATAGGAGCATAATTATGATGTATAAAATATGAGTTTATTTCTTCTGATTTTTCATGAAAGATTCTTTTAAATTTACACGGACGTTCAACGCATTTGAATGGATTTTCCTGTGTTACACGTTTGGGATTGTGTGCAACAGGGTTGGAAATCTATTTCTTGATTATATATCACGACACGAATAAGAGCATAATTTTTATGAACGAAATATAAATTATTACTTCTCATTTGTCATGAAATATACTTTCAAATTGACATGGACGTTCCAAGCATTTGAATGGAATTTCCCATGCAACACGTTTGGGAATATGTGCAAAATGGTTGGAAAACTATATCTTGATTATATATCACGAAACAAATAAGAGCATAATTCTTGTGTATCAAATATAAATTTATTTCTTCTGATTTTTCACGAAAGATTCTTTTAAATTGACAGAGACGTTCAACCCATTTGAATGGATGTTCCTGTGTTACACGTTTGGGACTGTGTGCAACAGGGTTAGAAAAATATTTTGTTTTTATATATCACGCACCGAATAGGAGCATAATTTTGATGTATAAAATATGAATATATTTCTTCTGATTTTCCATGAAAGATTCTTTTACATTGACACGGACGTTCCACGCATTTGAATGGATTTTTCTATGCTACACGTTTGGGAATGTGTGCAAAAGTGTTGGAAAACTATTTCTTGATTATATATCACTAACTCAATAGGAGCATAATTTTGATGTATAAAATATGAATTTATTTCTTGCGATTTTTCATGAAAGATTGTTTTAAATTGACACGGACGTTCAACGCATTTGAATGGATTTTCCGATGCTACACGTTTGGGAATGTGTGCAGAAGGGTTGGAAAACTTTTTCTTGATTATATATCAGGAACTCAATAGGAGCATAATTTTGATGTATAAAATATGAATTATTTCTTGCGATTTTTCATGAAAGATTGTTTTAAATTGACACGGACGTTCCACGCATTTGAATGGATTTTCCTATGCTACAGGTTTGGGATTGTGTGCAACAGGGTTGGAAAACTATTTCTTGATTATATATCACGAACTCAACAGGAGCATAATTTAGATGTATAAAATATTAATTCATTTCTTCTGATTTTTCATGACAGATTCTTTAAATTGACACGGAGGTTCCACGCATTTGAATGGATTTTCCTATGCTACACGTTTGGGAATGTGTGCAAAAGGATTGGAAAACTATTTCTTGATTATATATCACGAACTCAATAGGAGCATAATTATGATGTATAAAATATGAGTTTATTTCTTCTGATTTTTCATGAAAGATTCTTTTAAATTTACACGGACGTTCAACGCATTTGAATGGATTTTCCTGTGTTACACGTTTGGGATTGTGTGCAACAGGGTTGGAAATCTATTTCTTGATTATATATCACGACACGAATAAGAGCATAATTTTTATGAACGAAATATAAATTATTACTTCTCATTTGTCATGAAATATACTTTCAAATTGACATGGACGTTCCAAGCATTTGAATGGAATTTCCCATGCAACACGTTTGGGAATATGTGCAAAATGGTTGGAAAACTATATCTTGATTATATATCACGAAACAAATAAGAGCATAATTCTTGTGTATCAAATATAAATTTATTTCTTCTGATTTTTCACGAAAGATTCTTTTAAATTGACAGAGACGTTCAACCCATTTGAATGGATGTTCCTGTGTTACACGTTTGGGACTGTGTGCAACAGGGTTAGAAAACTATTCTGTGATTATATATCACGCACCGAATAGGAGCATAATTTTGATGTATAAAATATGAATTTATTTCTTGCGATTTTTCATGAAAGATTGTTTTAAATTGACACGGACGTTCAACGCATTTGAATGGATTTTCCGATGCTACACGTTTGGGAATGTGTGCAGAAGGGTTGGAAAACTTTTTCTTGATTATATATCAGGAACTCAATAGGAGCATAATTTTGATGTATAAAATATGAATTTATTTCTTGCGATTTTTCATGAAAGATTGTTTTAAATTGACACGGACGTTCCACGCATTTGAATGGATTTTCCTATGCTACAGGTTTGGGATTGTGTGCAACAGGGTTGGAAAACTATTTCTTGATTATATATCACGAACTCAACAGGAGCATAATTTAGATGTATAAAATATTAATTCATTTCTTCTGATTTTTCATGACAGATTCTTTAAATTGACACGGAGGTTCCACGCATTTGAATGGATTTTCCTATGCTACACGTTTGCGATTGTGTGCAACAGGGTTGGAATTCTATCTCATGATTATATATCATGAACTGAATAGGAGCATAATTTTGATGCATAAAAGTATAATATATTCCTTCCGATTTTTCATGAAAGATTCTTTAAATTGACACGGACGTTCCACGCATTTGAATGGATTTTCATGTGCTACATGTTTGCGATTGTGTGCAACAGGGTTGGAAAACTATTTCTTGATTATACATCACGAACTCAACAGGAGCATAATTTAGATGTATAAAATATTAATTCATTTCTTCTGATTTTTCATGACAGATTCTTTAAATTGACACGGAGGTTCCACGCATTTGAATGGATTTTCCTATGCTACACGTTTGCGATTGTGTGCAACAGGGTTGGAAAACTATTTCTTGATTATATATCACGAACTCAACAGGAGCATAATTTAGATGTATAAAATATTAATTCATTTCTTCTGATTTTTCATGACAGATTCTTTAAATTGACACGGAGGTTCCACGCATTTGAATGGATTTTCCTATGCTACACGTTTGCGATTGTGTGCAACAGGGTTGGAATTCTATCTCATGATTATATATCATGAACTGAATAGGAGCATAATTTTGATGCATAAAAGTATAATATATTCCTTCCGATTTTTCATGAAAGATTCTTTTACTTTGACGAGGAGGTTCCACGCATTTGAATGGATTTTCCTATACTACACGATTGGGAATGTGTGCAAAAGGGTTGGAAAAGTATATCTTGATTATATATCACGAACTCAATAGGAGCATAATTGTGATGTATAAAATATGAATTTATTTCTTCTGATTTTTCATGAAAGATTCTTTTAAATTGAGTTGAATGGATTTTCCTATGCTACACGTTTGCGATTGTGTGCAACAGGGTTGGAATTCTATTTCATGATTATATATCACGAACTCAAAAGGAGCATAATTTTGATGAATAAAATATTAATTTATTTCTTCTGAATTTTCATGAAAGATTCTTTTACATTGACACGGACGTTCCACGCATTTGAATGGATTTTCCTATGCTACACGTTTGGGAATGTGTGCAAAAGGGTTGGAAAACTATTTCTTGATTATATATCACGAACTCAAGAGGAGCATAATTTTGATGTATAAAATATGAATTTTTTTTCTTCTGATTTTTCATGGAAGATTCTTTTAAATTGACACGGACGTTCAACGCATTTGAATGGATTTTCCTATGCTAAACGTTTGCGATTGTGTGTAACAGGGTTGGAAATCTATTTCTTGATAATATATCACGCACCGAATAGGAGCATAATGTTAATGTATAAAATATGAATTTATTTCGTCTGATTTTTCATGAAAGATTCTTTTACATTGACACGGACGTTCCACGCATTTAAATGGATTTTCCTGTGATACGCGTTTTGGATTGTGTGGGGCAGGGTTGGAAATATATTCACTAAAGTGTTATGACGTACCGAATAGGAGCATAATTTTGATGTATAAAATATGTATTTATTTCTTCTGATTTTTCATGAAAGTTCCTTTACATTGACACGGACGTTCCACGCATTTGAATGGATTTTCCTATGCTACACGTTTGGGAATGTGTGCAAAATGGTTGGAAAACTATTTCTTGATTATATATCAGGAACTCAATAGGAGCATAATTTTGATGTATAAAATTAAAATATATTCCTTCCGATTTTTCATGAAAGATTCTTTTACTTTGACACGGAGGTTCCACGCATTTGAATGGATTTTCCTATGCTACACGATTGGGAATGTGTGCAAAAGGGTTGGAAAACTATTTCTTGATTATATATCACGCACCGAATAGGGGCATAATTTTAATTTTAAAAATATGAATTTATTTTGTCTGATTTTTGATGAAAGAATGTTTCAAATTGACACGGACATTCCGCGCATTTGAATGGATTTTCCTATGCTACACGTTTGGGAATGTGTGCAGAAGGGTTGGAAAACTATTTCTTGATTATATATCAGGAACTCAATAGGGGCATAATTTTGATGTATAAAATTAAAATATATTCCTTCCGATTTTTCATGAAAGATTCTTTTACTTTGACACGGAGGTTCCACGCATTTGAATGGATTTTCCTATGCTACACGATTGGGAATGTGTGCAAAAGGGTTGGAAAACTATTTCTTGATTATATATCACGCACCGAATAGGGGCATAATTTTAATTTTAAAAATATGAATTTATTTCGTCTGATTTTTTTGAAAAAATGTTTTAAATTGACACGGACATTCAGCGCATTTGAATGGATTTTCCTATGCTACACGTTTGGGAATGTGTGCAAAATGGTTGGAAAACTATTTCTTGATTATGTATCACGAAACAAATAAGAGCATAATTCTTATGTATAAAATATAAATTTATTTCTTCTGATTTTTCACGAAAGATTCTTTTAAACTGACAGGGACGTTCAACCCATTTGAATGGATTTTCCTGTGTTACACGTTTGGGACTGTGTGCAACCGGGTTGGAAAACTATTTCTTGATTATGTATCACGAACTCAATAGGAGCTTAATTTTGATGTATAAAATATGAATTTATTTCGTCTGATTTTTTATGAAAGAATGTTTCAAATTGACACGGACATTCCGCGCAGTTGAATGGATTTTCCTATGCTACACGTTTGCGATTGTGTGCAACAAGGTTGGAAATGTATTTCATGATTATATATCACGAACTCAATAGGAGCATAATTTTGATGTATAAAATATGAATTTATTTATTGCGATTTTTCATGAAAGATTGTTTTAAATTGACACGGACGTTCAACGCATTTGAATGGATTTTCCGATGCTACACGTTTGGGAATGTGTGCAGAAGGGTTGGAAAACTATTTCTTGATTATATATCACGAACTCAATAGGAGCATAATTTTGATGTATAAAATATGAATTTTTTTCTTGCGATTTTTCATGGAAGATTGTTTTAAATTGACACGGACGTTCAACGCATTTGAATGGATTTTCCTATGCTACACGTTTGGGAATGTGTGCAAAAGGGTTGGAAAACTATTTCTTGATTATATATCACGAACTCAATAGGAGCATAATTTTGATGTATAAAATATGAATTTATTTCTTGCGATTTTTCATGAAAGATTGTTTTAAATTGACACGGACGTTCAACGCATTTGAATGGATTTTCCGATGCTACACGTTTGGGAATGTGTGCAGAAGGGTTGGAAAACTTTTTCTTGATTATATATCAGGAACTCAATAGGAGCATAATTTTGATGTATAAAATATGAATTTATTTCTTGCGATTTTTCATGAAAGATTGTTTTAAATTGACACGGACGTTCCACGCATTTGAATGGATTTTCCTATGCTACAGGTTTGGGATTGTGTGCAACAGGGTTGGAAAACTATTTCTTGATTATATATCACGAACTCAACAGGAGCATAATTTTGATGTATAAAATATGAATTTATTTCTTCTGATTTTTCATGAAAGATACTTTTACATTGACACGGACGTTCCACGCATTTAAATGGATTTTCCTATGCTACACGTTTGCGATTGTGTGCAACAGGGTTGGAATTCTATTTCATGATTATATATCACGAAACCAATAAGAGCATAATTTTTATGTATAAAATATAAATTTATTTCTTCTGATTTTTCACGAAAGATTCTTTTAAATTGACACGTACGTTCCACGCATTTGAATGGATTTTCCTATGCTACACGTTTGCGATTGTGTGCAACAGGGTTGGGATTCTATTTCATGATTATATATCACGAAACAAATAAGAGCATAATTTTTATGTATCAAATATAAATTTATTTCTTCTGATTTTTCACGAAAGATTCTTTTAAATTGACAGAGACGTTCAACCCATTTGAATGGATGTTCCTGTGTTACACGTTTGCGATTGTGTGCAACAGGGTTGGAATTCTATTTCATGATAAAATATCACGAAAACAAAAGGATCAAAAAATAGATGAAAAAAATATTAATTGATTACGTCTGAAATTTCATGAAAGATTATTTTACATTCACACGGACGTTCCACGCATTTGAATGGATTTTCCTATGCTACACGTTTGCGATTGTGTGCAACAGGGTTGGAATTCTATTTCATGATTATATATCAGGAACTCAATAGGAGCATAATTTTGATGTATAAAATATGAATTTATTTCTTGCGATTTTTCATGAAAGATTGTTTTAAATTGACACGGACGTTCCACACATTTGAATGGATTTTCCTATGCTACACGTTTGGGAATGTGTGCAAAAGGGTTGGAAAACTATTTCTTGATTATATATCACGAACTCAATAGGAGCATAATTTTGATGTATAAAATATGAATTTATTTCTTCTGATTTTTGATGAAAGAATGTTTCAAATTGACACGGACATTCCGCGCATTTGAATGGATTTTCCTATGCTACACGTTTGGGAATGTGTGCAAAAGGGTTGGAATTCTATTTCATGATTATATTTCAAGTACCGAATAGGAGCATAATTTTAATGAATAGAATATAAATATATTACTTCTGATTTTTCCTAAAAGATTCTTCCAAACTGACACGGACGTGCCACTTTCAAAATTATTTTACTTTACCACACGTTTGGGATTGTGTGCAACATGGTTGGAATTCTATTTCTTGATTATAAATCACGAAACAAATTGTAGCATAATTTTGATGCATAAAATATAAATATATTTCTTCCGATTTTTCATGAAAGATTCTTTTAAATTGACACGTACGTTCCACGCATTTGAATGGATTTTCCTATGCTACACGTTTGCGATTGTGTGCAACAGGGTTGGAATTCTATTTCTTGATTATATATCAGGAACTCAATAGGAGCATAATTTTGATGTATAAAATATGAATTTATTTCTTGCGATTTTTCATGAAAGATTGTTTTAAATTGACACGGACGTTCCACACATTTGAATGGATTTTCCTATGCTACACGTTTGGGAATGTGTGCAGAAGGGTTGGAAAACTATTTCTTGATTATATATCACGAACTCAATAGGAGCATAATTTTGATGTATAAAATATGAATTTATTTCTAGCGATTTTTCATGACAGATGCTTTAAATTGACACGGAGGTTCCACGCATTTGAATGGATTTTCCTATGCTACACGTTTGGGAATGTGTGCAGAAGGGTTGGAAAACTATTTCTTGATTATATATCAGGAACTCAATAGGAGCATAATTTTGATGTATAAAATATGAATTTATTTCTTGCGATTTTTCATGAAAGATTGTTTTAAATTGACACGGACGTTCCACGCATTTGAATGGATTTTCCTATGCTACACGTTTGGGAATGTGTGCAAAAGGGTTGGAAAACTATTTCTTGATTATATATCACGAACTCAAGAGGAGCATAATTTTGATGTATAAAATATGAATTTTTTTCTTGCGATTTTTCATGAAAGATTGTTTTAAATTGACACGGACGTTCAACGCATTTGAATGGATTTTCCGATGCTACACGTTTGGGAATGTGTGCAGAAGGGTTGGAAAACTTTTTCTTGATTATATATCAGGAACTGAATAGGAGCATAATTTTGATGTATAAAATATGAATTTATTTCTTGCGATTTTTCATGAAAGATTGTTTTAAATTGACACGGACGTTCCACGCATTTGAATGGATTTTCCTATGCTACACGTTTGGGATTGTGTGCAACAGGGTTGGAAAACTATTTCTTGATTATATATCACGAACTCAACAGGAGCATAATTTAGATGTATAAAATATTAATTCATTTCTTCTGATTTTTCATGACAGATTCTTTAAATTGACACGGAGGTTCCACGCATTTGAATGGATTTTCCTATGCTACACGTTTGGGAATGTGTGCAACAGGATTGGAAAACTATTTCTTGATTATATATCACGAACTCAATAGGAGCATAATTTTGATGTATAAAATATTAATTTTTTTTCTTCTGATTTTTCATGAAAGATTCTTTTAAATTGACACGTACGTTCCACGCATTTGAATGGATTTTCCTATGCTACACGTTTGCGATTGTGTGCAACAGGGTTGGAATTCTATTTCATGATTATATATCACGAAACAAATAAGTGCATAATTTTTATGTATCAAATATAAATTTATTTCTTCTGATTTTTCACGAAAGATTCTTTTAAATTGACAGAGACGTTCAACCCATTTGAATGGATGTTCCTGTGTTACACGTTTGCGATTGTGTGCAACAGGGTTGGAATTCTATTTCATGATTATATATCACGAACTCAAAAGGAGCATAATTTTGATGAATAAAATATTAATTGATTTCTTCTGAATTTTCATGAAAGATTCTTTTACATTGACACGGACGTTCCACGCATTTGAATGGATTTTCCTATGCTACACGTTTGGGAATGTGTGCAAAAGGGTTGGAAAACTATTTCTTGATTATATATCACGAACTCAAGAGGAGCATAATTTTGATGTATAAAATATGAATTTTTTTCTTCTGATTTTTCATGGAAGATTCTTTTAAATTGACACGGACGTTCAACGCATTTGAATGGATTTTCCTATGCTAAACGTTTGCGATTGTGTGTAACAGGGTTGGAAATCTATTTCTTGATAATATATCACGCACCGAATAGGAGCATAATGTTAATGTATAAAATATGAATTTATTTCGTCTGATTTTTCATGAAAGATTCTTTTACATTGACACGGACGTTCCACGCATTTAAATGGATTTTCCTGTGATACGCGTTTTGGATTGTGTGGGGCAGGGTTGGAAATATATTCACTAAAGTGTTATGACGTACCGAATAGGAGCATAATTTTGATGTATAAAATATGTATTTATTTCTTCTGATTTTTCATGAAAGTTCCTTTACATTGACACGGACGTTCCACGCATTTGAATGGATTTTCCTATGCTACACGTTTGGGAATGTGTGCAAAATGGTTGGAAAACTATTTCTTGATTATATATCAGGAACTCAATAGGAGCATAATTTTGATGTATAAAATTAAAATATATTCCTTCCGATTTTTCATGAAAGATTCTTTTACTTTGACACGGAGGTTCCACGCATTTGAATGGATTTTCCTATGCTACACGATTGGGAATGTGTGCAAAAGGGTTGGAAAACTATTTCTTGATTATATATCTCTAACTCAATAGGAGCATAATTTTGATGTATAAAATATGAATTTATTTCTTGCGATTTTTCATGAAAGATTGTTTTAAATTGACACGGACGTTCAACGCATTTGAATGGATTTTCCGATGCTACACGTTTGGGAATGTGTGCAGAAGGGTTGGAAAACTTTTTCTTGATTATATATCAGGAACTCAATAGGAGCATAATTTTGATGTATAAAATATGAATTTATTTCTTGCGATTTTTCATGAAAGATTGTTTTAAATTGACACGGACGTTCCACGCATTTGAATGGATTTTCCTATGCTACAGGTTTGGGATTGTGTGCAACAGGGTTGGAAAACTATTTCTTGATTATATATCACGAACTCAACAGGAGCATAATTTAGATGTATAAAATATTAATTCATTTCTTCTGATTT
The DNA here is from genome assembly GCA_030998225.1 of Diplolepis rosae. Classification (NCBI taxonomy): domain Eukaryota; kingdom Metazoa; phylum Arthropoda; class Insecta; order Hymenoptera; family Diplolepididae; genus Diplolepis; species Diplolepis rosae. The sequence goes on along the minus strand of JAPYXD010000685.1, from coordinate 697,385 downwards.
TTCATGACAGATTCTTTAAATTGACACGGAGGTTCCACGCATTTGAATGGATTTTCCTATGCTACACGTTTGGGAATGGGTGCAAAAGGATTGGAAAACTATTTCTTGATTATATATCACGAACTCAATAGGAGCATAATTATGATGTATAAAATATGAGTTTATTTCTTCTGATTTTTCATGAAAGATTCTTTTAAATTTACACGGACGTTCAACGCATTTGAATGGATTTTCCTGTGTTACACGTTTGGGATTGTGTGCAACAGGGTTGGAAATCTATTTCTTGATTATATATCACGACACGAATAAGAGCATAATTTTTATGAACGAAATATAAATTATTACTTCTCATTTGTCATGAAATATACTTTCAAATTGACATGGACGTTCCAAGCATTTGAATGGAATTTCCCATGCAACACGTTTGGGAATATGTGCAAAATGGTTGGAAAACTATATCTTGATTATATATCACGAAACAAATAAGAGCATAATTCTTGTGTATCAAATATAAATTTATTTCTTCTGATTTTTCACGAAAGATTCTTTTAAATTGACAGAGACGTTCAACCCATTTGAATGGATGTTCCTGTGTTACACGTTTGGGACTGTGTGCAACAGGGTTAGAAAACTATTTTGTGATTATATATCACGCACCGAATAGGAGCATAATTTTGATGTATAAAATATGAATATATTTCTTCTGATTTTCCATGAAAGATTCTTTTACATTGACACGGACGTTCCACGCATTTGAATGGATTTTTCTATGCTACACGTTTGGGAATGTGTGCAAAAGTGTTGGAAAACTATTTCTTGATTATATATCACTAACTCAATAGGAGCATAATTTTGATGTATAAAATATGAATTTATTTCTTGCGATTTTTCATGAAAGATTGTTTTAAATTGACACGGACGTTCAACGCATTTGAATGGATTTTCCGATGCTACACGTTTGGGAATGTGTGCAGAAGGGTTGGAAAACTTTTTCTTGATTATATATCAGGAACTCAATAGGAGCATAATTTTGATGTATAAAATATGAATTTATTTCTTGCGATTTTTCATGAAAGATTGTTTTAAATTGACACGGACGTTCCACGCATTTGAATGGATTTTCCTATGCTACAGGTTTGGGATTGTGTGCAACAGGGTTGGAAAACTATTTCTTGATTATATATCACGAACTCAACAGGAGCATAATTTAGATGTATAAAATATTAATTCATTTCTTCTGATTTTTCATGACAGATTCTTTAAATTGACACGGAGGTTCCACGCATTTGAATGGATTTTCCTATGCTACACGTTTGGGAATGTGTGCAAAAGGATTGGAAAACTATTTCTTGATTATATATCACGAACTCAATAGGAGCATAATTATGATGTATAAAATATGAGTTTATTTCTTCTGATTTTTCATGAAAGATTCTTTTAAATTTACACGGACGTTCAACGCATTTGAATGGATTTTCCTGTGTTACACGTTTGGGATTGTGTGCAACAGGGTTGGAAATCTATTTCTTGATTATATATCACGACACGAATAAGAGCATAATTTTTATGAACGAAATATAAATTATTACTTCTCATTTGTCATGAAATATACTTTCAAATTGACATGGACGTTCCAAGCATTTGAATGGAATTTCCCATGCAACACGTTTGGGAATATGTGCAAAATGGTTGGAAAACTATATCTTGATTATATATCACGAAACAAATAAGAGCATAATTCTTGTGTATCAAATATAAATTTATTTCTTCTGATTTTTCACGAAAGATTCTTTTAAATTGACAGAGACGTTCAACCCATTTGAATGGATGTTCCTGTGTTACACGTTTGGGACTGTGTGCAACAGGGTTAGAAAACTATTCTGTGATTATATATCACGCACCGAATAGGAGCATAATTTTGATGTATAAAATATGAATTTATTTCTTGCGATTTTTCATGAAAGATTGTTTTAAATTGACACGGACGTTCAACGCATTTGAATGGATTTTCCGATGCTACACGTTTGGGAATGTGTGCAGAAGGGTTGGAAAACTTTTTCTTGATTATATATCAGGAACTCAATAGGAGCATAATTTTGATGTATAAAATATGAATTTATTTCTTGCGATTTTTCATGAAAGATTGTTTTAAATTGACACGGACGTTCCACGCATTTGAATGGATTTTCCTATGCTACAGGTTTGGGATTGTGTGCAACAGGGTTGGAAAACTATTTCTTGATTATATATCACGAACTCAACAGGAGCATAATTTAGATGTATAAAATATTAATTCATTTCTTCTGATTTTTCATGACAGATTCTTTAAATTGACACGGAGGTTCCACGCATTTGAATGGATTTTCCTATGCTACACGTTTGCGATTGTGTGCAACAGGGTTGGAATTCTATCTCATGATTATATATCATGAACTGAATAGGAGCATAATTTTGATGCATAAAAGTATAATATATTCCTTCCGATTTTTCATGAAAGATTCTTTAAATTGACACGGAGGTTCCACGCATTTGAATGGATTTTCCTATGCTACACGTTTGCGATTGTGTGCAACAGGGTTGGAAAACTATTTCTTGATTATACATCACGAACTCAACAGGAGCATAATTTAGATGTATAAAATATTAATTCATTTCTTCTGATTTTTCATGACAGATTCTTTAAATTGACACGGAGGTTCCACGCATTTGAATGGATTTTCCTATGCTACACGTTTGCGATTGTGTGCAACAGGGTTGGAAAACTATTTCTTGATTATATATCACGAACTCAACAGGAGCATAATTTAGATGTATAAAATATTAATTCATTTCTTCTGATTTTTCATGACAGATTCTTTAAATTGACACGGAGGTTCCACGCATTTGAATGGATTTTCCTATGCTACACGTTTGCGATTGTGTGCAACAGGGTTGGAATTCTATCTCATGATTATATATCATGAACTGAATAGGAGCATAATTTTGATGCATAAAAGTATAATATATTCCTTCCGATTTTTCATGAAAGATTCTTTTACTTTGACGAGGAGGTTCCACGCATTTGAATGGATTTTCCTATACTACACGATTGGGAATGTGTGCAAAAGGGTTGGAAAAGTATATCTTGATTATATATCACGAACTCAATAGGAGCATAATTGTGATGTATAAAATATGAATTTATTTCTTCTGATTTTTCATGAAAGATTCTTTTAAATTGAGTTGAATGGATTTTCCTATGCTACACGTTTGCGATTGTGTGCAACAGGGTTGGAATTCTATTTCATGATTATATATCACGAACTCAAAAGGAGCATAATTTTGATGAATAAAATATTAATTTATTTCTTCTGAATTTTCATGAAAGATTCTTTTACATTGACACGGACGTTCCACGCATTTGAATGGATTTTCCTATGCTACACGTTTGGGAATGTGTGCAAAAGGGTTGGAAAACTATTTCTTGATTATATATCACGAACTCAAGAGGAGCATAATTTTGATGTATAAAATATGAATTTATTTCTTCTGAATTTTCATGTAAGATTCTTTTAAATTGACACGGACGTTCAACGCATTTGAATGGATTTTCCTATGCTAAACGTTTGCGATTGTGTGTAACAGGGTTGGAAATCTATTTCTTGATAATATATCACGCACCGAATAGGAGCATAATGTTAATGTATAAAATATGAATTTATTTCGTCTGATTTTTCATGAAAGATTCTTTTACATTGACACGGACGTTCCACGCATTTAAATGGATTTTCCTGTGATACGCGTTTTGGATTGTGTGGGGCAGGGTTGGAAATATATTCACTAAAGTGTTATGACGTACCGAATAGGAGCATAATTTTGATGTATAAAATATGTATTTATTTCTTCTGATTTTTCATGAAAGTTCCTTTACATTGACACGGACGTTCCACGCATTTGAATGGATTTTCCTATGCTACACGTTTGGGAATGTGTGCAAAATGGTTGGAAAACTATTTCTTGATTATATATCAGGAACTCAATAGGAGCATAATTTTGATGTATAAAATTAAAATATATTCCTTCCGATTTTTCATGAAAGATTCTTTTACTTTGACACGGAGGTTCCACGCATTTGAATGGATTTTCCTATGCTACACGATTGGGAATGTGTGCAAAAGGGTTGGAAAACTATTTCTTGATTATATATCACGCACCGAATAGGGGCATAATTTTAATTTTAAAAATATGAATTTATTTTGTCTGATTTTTGATGAAAGAATGTTTCAAATTGACACGGACATTCCGCGCATTTGAATGGATTTTCCTATGCTACACGTTTGGGAATGTGTGCAGAAGGGTTGGAAAACTATTTCTTGATTATATATCAGGAACTCAATAGGGGCATAATTTTGATGTATAAAATTAAAATATATTCCTTCCGATTTTTCATGAAAGATTCTTTTACTTTGACACGGAGGTTCCACGCATTTGAATGGATTTTCCTATGCTACACGATTGGGAATGTGTGCAAAAGGGTTGGAAAACTATTTCTTGATTATATATCACGCACCGAATAGGGGCATAATTTTAATTTTAAAAATATGAATTTATTTCGTCTGATTTTTTTGAAAAAATGTTTTAAATTGACACGGACATTCAGCGCATTTGAATGGATTTTCCTATGCTACACGTTTGGGAATGTGTGCAAAATGGTTGGAAAACTATTTCTTGATTATGTATCACGAAACAAATAAGAGCATAATTCTTATGTATAAAATATAAATTTATTTCTTCTGATTTTTCACGAAAGATTCTTTTAAACTGACAGGGACGTTCAACCCATTTGAATGGATTTTCCTGTGTTACACGTTTGGGACTGTGTGCAACCGGGTTGGAAAACTATTTCTTGATTATGTATCACGAACTCAATAGGAGCTTAATTTTGATGTATAAAATATGAATTTATTTCGTCTGATTTTTTATGAAAGAATGTTTCAAATTGACACGGACATTCCGCGCAGTTGAATGGATTTTCCTATGCTACACGTTTGCGATTGTGTGCAACAAGGTTGGAAATGTATTTCATGATTATATATCACAAAACAAATAAGAGCATAATTTTTATGTATCAAATATAAATTTATTTCTTCTGATTTTTAAAGAAAGATTCTTTCAAATTGACACGGACGTTCAACCCATTCGAATGGATTTTCCTGTGTTACACGTTTGGGATTGTGTGCAACAGGGTTGGAAAACTATTTCTTGATTATATGTCACGAACTCAATAGGAGCATAATTTTGATGTATAAAATATGAATTTATTTCTTCTGATTTTTCATGAAAGATTCTCTTCAATTGACACGGACGTTCAACGCATTTGAATGGATTTTCCTGTGTTACACGTTTGCGATTGTGTGCAACAGGGTTGAAAAACTATTTCTTGATTATATATGACGAACTCAATAGGAGCATAATTTTGATGTATAAAATATGAATTTATTTCTTGTGATTTTTCATAAAAGATTCTTTGAAATTGACACGGACGTTCAACGCATTTGAATGGATTTTCCTGTGTTACACGTTAGGGATTGTGTGCAATAGGGTTGGAAATCTATTTCTTGATTATATATCACGATACGAATAAGAGCATAATTTTTATGAACGAAATATAAATTATTACTTCTCATTTGTCATGAAATATTATTTCAAATTGACACGGACATTCCGCGCATTTGAATGGATTTTCCTATGCTACACGTTTGGGAATGTGTGCAGAAGGGTTGGAAAACTATTTCTTGATTATATATCAGGAACTCAATAGGAGCATAATTTTGATGTATAAAATTAAAATATATTACTTCCGATTTTTCATGAAAGATTCTTTTACTTTGACACGGAGTTTCCACGCATTTGAATGGATTTTCCTATGCTACACGTTTGGGAATGTGTGCAAAAGCATTGGAAAACTATTTCTTGATTATATATGACGAACTTAATAGGAGCATAATTTTGATGTATAAAATATGAATTTATTTCTTGTGATTTTTCATTAAAGATTCTTTTAAATTGACGTGGACTTCAAACGCATTTGAATCGATTTTCCTATGTTACAAGTTTGGGATTGTGTGCAACAGGGTTGGAAGTCTATTTCGTGATTATTCCTAACGTGCCAAATAAGAGCATAATTTTTATGTACGAAATATAAATTATTACTTCTCATTTGTCATGAAATATTCTTTCAAATTTACATGGACGTTCCACGCATTTGAATGGATTTTCCTATGCTACACGTTTGCGATTGTGTGCGGCAGGGTTGGAAATATATTCCCTAAAGTGTTATCACGTACCGAATAGGAGCATAATTTTGATGTATAAAATATGAATATTTCTTCTGATTTTTCATGAAAGATTCTCTTCAATTGACACGGACGTTCAACGCATTTGAATGGATTTTCCTATGCTACACGTTTGGGATTGTGTGCGGCAGGGTTGGAAATATATTCCCTAAAGTGTTATCACGTTCCGAATAGGAGCATAATTTTGATGTATAAAATATGAATTTATTTTGTCTGATTTTTGATGAAAGAATGTTTCAAATTGACACGGACATTCCGCGCATTTGAATGGATTTTCCTGTGTTACACGTTTGGGATTGTGTGCAACAGGGTTGGAAATCTATTTCTTGATTATATATCACGCACCGAATAGGAGCATAATGTTAATGTATAAAATATGAATTTATTTCGTCTGATTTTTTATGAAAGAATGTTTCAAATTGACACGGACATTCCGCGCATTTGAATGGATTTTCCTATGCTACACGTTTGGGAATGTGTGCAAAAGGGTTGGCAAACTATTTCTTGATTATATATCAGGAACTTAATAGGAGCATAATTTTGATGTATAAAATATGAATTTATTTCTTGCGATTTTTGATGAAAGAATGTTTCAAATTGACACGGACATTCCGCGCATTTGAATGGATTTTCCTATGCTACACGTTTGGGAATGTGTGCAAAAGGGTTGGAAAACTATTTCTTGATTATATATCACGAAACAAATAAGAGCATAATATTTATGTATCAAATATAAATTTATTTCTTCTGATTTTTCACGAAAGATTCTTTTAAATTGACACGGACGTTCAACCCATTTGAATGGATTTTCCTGTGTTACACGTTTGGGATTGTGTGCAACAGGGTTGGAAATCTATTTCTTGATTATATATCACGCACCGAATAGGAGCATAATGTTAATGTATAAAATATGAATTTATTTCGTCTGATTTTTTATGAAAGAATGTTTCAAATTGACACGGACATTCCGCGCATTTGAATGGATTTTCCTATGCTACACGTTTGGGAATGTGTGCAAAAGGGTTGGCAAACTATTTCTTGATTATATATCAGGAACTTAATATGAGCATAATTTTGATGTATAAAATATGAATTTATTTCTTGCGATTTTTCATGAAAGATTCTTTTAAATTGACACGGACGTTCAACGCATTTGAATGGATTTTCCTGTGTTACACGTTTGGGATTGTGTGCAATAGGGATGGAAACCTATTTCTTGATTAAATATCACGATACGAATAAGAGCATAATTTTTATGAACGAAATATAAATTATTACTTCTCATTTGTCATGAAATATTATTTCAAATTGACACGGACATTCCGCGCATTTGACTGGATTTTCCTATGCTACACGTTTGGGAATGTGTGCAGAAGGGTTGGAAATCTATTTCTTGATTATATATCAGGAACTCAATAGGAGCATAATTTTGATGTATAAAATATGAATTTATTTCTTGCGATTTTTCATGAAAGATTGTTTTAAATTGACACGGACGTTCAACGCATTTGAATGGATTTTCCTGTGTTACACGTTTGGGATTGTGTGCAACAGGGTTGGAAATCTATTTCTTGATTATATATCACGCACCGAATAGGAGCATAATGTTAATGTATAAAATATGAATTTATTTCGTCTGATTTTTTATGAAAGAATGTTTCAAATTGACACGGACATTCCGCGCATTTGAATGGATTTTCCTATGCTACACGTTTGGGAATGTGTGCAAAAGGGTTGGCAAACTATTTCTTGATTATATATCAGGAACTTAATATGAGCATAATTTTGATGTATAAAATATGAATTTATTTCTTGCGATTTTTCATGAAAGATTCTTTTAAATTGACACGGACGTTCAACGCATTTGAATGGATTTTCCTGTGTTACACGTTTGGGATTGTGTGCAATAGGGATGGAAACCTATTTCTTGATTAAATATCACGATACGAATAAGAGCATAATTTTTATGAACGAAATATAAATTATTACTTCTCATTTGTAATGAAATATTATTTCAAATTGACACGGACATTCCGCGCATTTGACTGGATTTTCCTATGCTACACGTTTGGGAATGTGTGCAGAAGGGTTGGAAATCTATTTCTTGATTATATATCAGGAACTCAATAGGAGCATAATTTTGATGTATAAAATATGAATTTATTTCTTGCGATTTTTCATGAAAGATTGTTTTAAATTGACACGGACGTTCAACGCATTTGAATGGATTTTCCGATGCTACACGTTTGGGATTGTGTGCGGCAGGGTTGGAAATATATTCCCTAAAGTGTTATCACGTTCCGAATAGGAGCATAATTTTGATGTATAAAATATGAATATATTTCTTCTGATTTTTCATGAAAGATTCTTTTACATTGACGTGGACTTCAAACGCATTTGAATCGATTTTCCTATGCTACAAGATTGGGATTGTGTGCAACAGGGTTGGAAAACAATTTCTTGATTATATATCACGCACCGAATAGGGTTATAATGTTAATGTATAAAATATGAATTTATTTCGTCTGATTTTTTGTGAAAGAATGTTTTAAATTGACACGGACATTCAGCGCATTTGAATTGATTTTCCTATGCTACACGTTTGGGAATGTGTGCAAAATGGTTGGAAAACTATTTCTTGATTATGTATCACGAAACAAATAAGAGCATAATTCTTATGTATGAAATATAAATTTATTTCTTCTGATTTTTCACGAAAGATTCTTTTAAATTGACAGGGACGTTCAACCCATTTGAATGGATTTTCCTGTGTTACACGTTTGGGACTGCGTGCAACAGGGTTGGAAAACTATTTCTTGATTATATATCACGCACCGAATAGGAGCATAATTTTGATGTATAAAATATGAATATATTTCTTCTGATTTTTCATGAAAGATTCTTTTACATTGACACGGACGTTCCACGCATTTGATTGGATTTTTCTATGCTACACGTTTGGGAATGTGTGCAAAAGTGTTGGAAAACTATTTCTTGATTATGTATCACGAACTCAATAGGAGCATAATTTTGATGTATAAAATATGAATATATTTCTTCTGATTTTTTATGAAAGAATGTTTCAAATTGACACGGACATTCCTCGCAGTTGAATGGATTTTCCTATGCTACACGTTTGCGATTGTGTGCAACAAGGTTGGAAATGTATTTCATGATTATATATCACGAAACAAATAAGAGCATAATTTTTATGTATCAAATATAAATTTATTTCTTCTGATTTTTCAAGAAAGATTCTTTCAAATTGACACGGACGTTCAACCCATTCGAATGGATTTTCCTGTGTTACACGTTTGGGATTGTGTGCAACAGGTTTAGAAAACTATTTCTGGATTATATATCACGAACTCAATAGGAGCATAATTTTGATGTATAAAATATGAATTTATTTCTTCTGATTTTTCATGAAAGATTCTCTTCAATTGACACGGACGTTCAACGCATTTGAATGGATTTTCCTGTGTTACACGTTTGGGATTGTTTGCAACAGGGTTGAAAAACTATTTCTTGATTATATATGACGAACTCAATAGGAGCATAATTTTGATGTATAAAATATGAATTTATTTCTTGTGATTTTTCATAAAAGATTCTTTGAAATTGACACGGACGTTCAACGCATTTGAATGGATTTTCCTGTGTTACATGTTTGGGATTGTGTGCAATAGGGTTGGAAATCTATTTCTTGATTATATATCACGATACGAATAAGAGCATAATTTTTATGAACGAAATATAAATTATCTCTTCTCATTTGTCATGAAATATTATTTCAAATTGACACGGACATTCCGCGCATTTGAATGGATTTTCCTATGCTACACGTTTGGGAATGTGTGCAGAAGGGTTGGAAAACTATTTCTTGATTATATATCACGAACTCAACAGGAGCATAATTTTGATGTATAAAATATTAATTCTTTTCTTCTGATTTTTCATGACAGATTCTTTAAATTGACACGGAGGTTCCACGCATTTGAATGGATTTTCCTATGCTACACGTTTGGGAATGTGTGCAAAAGCATTGGAAAACTATTTCTTGATTATATATGACGAACTTAATAGGAGCATAATTTTGATGTATAAATTATGAATTTATTTCTTGTGATTTTTCATTAAAGATTCTTTTAAATTGACGTGGACTTCAAACGCATTTGAATCGATTTTCCTATGTTACAAGTTTGGGATTGTGTGCAACAGGGTTGGAAGTCTATTTCGTGATTATTCCTAACGTGCCAAATAAGAGCATAATTTTTATGTACGAAATATAAATTATTACTTCTCATTTGTCATGAAATATTCTTTCAAATTTACATGGACGTTCCACGCATTTGAATGGATTTTCCTATGCTAGACGTTTGCGATTGTGTGCAACAGGGTTGGAATTCTATCTCATGATTATATATCATGAACTGAATAGGAGCATAATTTTGATGCATAAAATTATAATATATTCCTTCCGATTTTTCATGAAAGATTCTTTTACTTTGACACGGAGGTTCCACGCATTTGAATGGATTTTCCTATGCTACACGATTGGGAATGTGTGCAGAAGGGTTGGAAAACTATTTCTTGATTATATATCACGAACTCAATAGGAGCATAATTGTGATGTATAAAATATGAATTTATTTCTTCTGATTTTTCATGAAAGATTCTTTTAAATTGAGTTGAATGGATTTTCCTATGCTACACGTTTGCGATTGTGTGCAACAGGGTTGGAATTCTATTTCATGATTATATATCACGAACTCAAAAGGAGCATAATTTTGATGTATAAAATATTAATTTATTTCTTCTGAATTTTCATGAAAGATTCTTTTATATTGACACGGATGTTCAACCCATTTGAATAGATTTTCCTGTGTTACACGTTTGGGATTTTGTGCAATAGGGTTGGAAATCTATTTCTTGATTATATATCACGCACCGAGTAGGAGAATAGTGTTAATGTATAAAATATGAATTTATTTCGTCTGATTTTTTATGAAAGAATGTTTCAAATTGACACGGACATTCCGCGCATTTGAATGGATTTTCCTATGCTACACGTTTGCGATTGTGTGCAACAGGGTTGGAATTCTATTTCATGATTATATATCACGAACTCAAAAGGAGCATAATTTTGATGTATAAAATATTAATTTATTTCTTCTGATTTTTCATGAAAGATTCTTTTATATTGACACGGATGTTCAACCCATTTGAATAGATTTTCCTGTGTTACACGTTTGGGATTTTGTGCAACAGGTTTGGAAATCTATTTCTTGATTATATATCACGCACCGAATAGGAGCATAATGTTAGTGTATAAAATATGAATTTATTTAGTCTGATTTTTTATGAAAGAATGTTTCAAATTGACACGGACATTCCGCGCAGTTGAATGGATTTTCCTATGCTACACGTTTGCGATTGTGTGCAACAGGGTTGGGATTCTATTTCATGATTATATATCACGAAACAAATAAGAGCATAATTTTTATGTATCAAATATAAATTTATTTCTTCTGATTTTTCACGAAAGATTCTTTTATATTGACACGGATGTTCAACCCATTTGAATAGATTTTCCTGTGTTACACGTTTGGGATTTTGTGCAACAGGGTTGGAAATCTATTTCTTGATTATATATCACGCACCGAATAGGAGCATAATGTTAATGTATAAAATATGAATTTATTTAGTCTGATTTTTTATGAAAGAATGTTTCAAATTGACACGGACATTCCGCGCATTTGAATGGATTTTCCTATGCTAGTGTGACGTCTTGAGACACATAAGAGAAAGATTTTATATATGTATTATTATATTCTTGAAGAGAATATTATAATTTTAGTAGTTTCGGGTCTGGAAAATTAATTCTAATAACCCGGGACTACTTTTCGTTAAATGAACTATTCTCGACCAAAATAAAGAAATAAAAATATCACGTGAAATATAAAATGGGAAAGAACATTTCGAATGTAGGACAAAGTCGCACTATTCCCATAAAAGGGAGCACGCCACTTTGTCTTTGATTCTAAGGATTTGGAATTGAAGGAAACAAATATGTACAAATGTTAGTACTGGAGTATTACCAGCAACCAAACATTTGAAGAAAACAAAAAAAATATATATTTAAAATTATGTAGAGGTAGACAAGAAAAGATGAAGAAAGTACACAGCGATTATAGAAAACTTACTTTTATTTTTTTTTTTTGTTGTGGTTAAAATTCCTTATAATAATCCTGGGAAATCGAACTTTGAATAATTTGTTGAACCTCCTGATGACTCGGTAAAATTTACGTAATAGCTCCGTTACAATTGGTTGAAAGTCCATTGAAATAAAATCCGTTAGAATAAAAATCCGTAAAATCAGTAAAACCAAACTCCATAAAAACTAGTAAGATAAATTAAAATTCCGTGAACTTGCGAACAATTTTTGTAAGAAAAGGACTGTTTTGAGAAATTTTTTTGTGGGGAAGAACTGATAAAAATTTTGTCTGCAGTTAGTTTTATGTGCAGCACCCCGCTTCCCTCTTCATATTTCAAATTTAGGAAAAGTCTGGGGGTAGCTGTCCTGGCTTTCTATTGGCCTAGTTAGGCAAGCCTAGTTACGCCCAGACTTCCCTTAGTGTGAAAATCTAGGGGCGTTGCAAGTTTTCCGGGCCTTGTGGGCCGTACCAAGTTTTCTCCAAGTTCAGTCACCTTCCAAAAGATAGCGACATTTGTATATTCTTAAATAAAATGTGTTACAAATTAATTGTTTAAATAATTATGTGTAAAGATTTCGTTAAATTTAAATAATTGAAAGGTTAAATTACAATATAATTCATTTATATCCAAATTTAGCTTACAAACTAGTTAATTTACATTGAACTAAATATTCTTCTTTTCAAGATTCAAAAGAATCATTAATACCTAAGACTAATTTTTATCTTGTATTTATTTTTATGAATAATCATAAACATCATAAAATTAAAACTAAACATCGAATATGTTAAATTTAATATAAGTTTTCTTTTGTGAATTTATTTGATAAAATATAAAAAGTAATTCTGAATGTTTGTGATTTTTATATAAACTTCTTATTTATAAAAATGAGTGTAAAGATTTACATATTCGAAGTTGAGTTTATTTGATTTGAAAACATACGCAAAGTTATTTATAAGATACATATTCGCATATGAAATATTGTCGGTAAAACAGAACATTTCATTATTTCAATTCTTTAATAACATTATTTCAATTAACTTAAATTGTTAATTTTTCTAGTATTTAGCTTATGCTCATAGGTATTCTGATGTTATTTGAAAATTGAATTAAATCTTTTGCATATAAGTTTAGTTTTTGAAATTTACGAACTTAAAAATATGTTTATAAAGATTGGAAATATATATTTTTGTGAAGGTAAAATAGTAATGTTTAAAAATTTACAGTTGAAATATGTTGTGTATAAATTCAAATATATATCATATAAATTAATACTTTAACTTTTCTAGAATTGAATAAAAGAGTGTAAGAAAGTAAATTTTAATTAGTATTTTAACTTCAAAATTGAATATTCATAAATTTATTCGTTGATAAGGTAGATTCCTAATTATTAAAATCTTCGATAAATTGCTATTGGTTTTTAGTTAGAATCAAATGAGTTTGAACTATTGTTTCAAAAAAAATTAGATTAAAATTACTGTTCCTATTATTAACTAATATAATAATTTATTTTTATTTTTTGTTCATAGTATACTGAAATAATATAAATAAAAAACTAAATTCTTAATATTTTAACATTCTTATTAATTGAGAATTTTGATTATCTATTGTATATATGGCCCATTCTATTTTCTAAGCGCAGTAAATACAATGTGCTTTGTTTGTATTTACTTGGGCGTGGTACAAGCGCGGGACCTTTTGACCATTAGCCTAAGCTATTTACGATATTTCCGGAAATGGCTAATCGCTAAGCTATATACTGTTATGGCTCTATAGAGTTCTATGCATTTATTTAATAGAAGATTGCAAACAGAAATATCTAAAAGGAATACGATTGTGGGCTGTATCTTTTGGTCAAAGTTTCAAAGTGCAAGTTTTATTACTTTTACCGATTGCTAAGAAAATTCAAATCTTTATATTTACGCAGCTGCATATTTTCTAACAAGGTTTTTGAATTTATACAATCTTTAGAGAAGAGATTGCGTTTGAAATATTTACATTTTTATGAGTAAGACTTTGGAGAAAAATATGAAATGGAATATTATAAATTTACTTATTGCAGGTTAATAAAAATTAATAATAATAATTAAAGTAAAAGACGGACGCAGGACGTTAAACTAGACGTTTGCGATTGTGTGCAACAGGGTTGGAATTCTATTTCATGATTATATATCACGAACCGAATAGGAGCATAATTTTGATGCATAAAATAAAAATATATTCCTTCCGATTTTTCATGAAAGATTCTTTTACATTGACACGGAGGTTCCACGCATTTGAATGGTTTTTCCTATGCTACACGTTTGGGAATGTGTGCAAAAGGGTTGGAAAACTATTTCTTGATTATATATCACGAACTCAATAGGAGCATAATTTTGATGTATAAAATATGAATTTATTTCTTCTGATTTTTCATGAAAGATTCTTTTAAATTGACACGGACGTTCAACGCATTTGAATGGATTTTCCTGTGTTACACGTTTGGGATTGTGTGCAACAGGGTTGGAAATCTATTTCTTTATTATATATCACGATACGAATAAGAGCATAATTTTTATGAACGAAATATAAATTATTACTTCTCATTTGTCATGAAAGATTCTTTCAAATTGACATGGACGTTCCACGCATTTGAATGGATTTTTCCTATGCTGCACGATTGCGATTGTGTGCAGCAGGGTTGGAAATCTATTTCTTGATTATTCATAACGTGCCAAATAAGAGCATAATTTTTATGTACGAAATATAAATTATTACTTCTCATTAGTCATGAAAGATTCTTTCAAATTGGCATGGACTTTCCACGCATTTGAATGGATTTTCCTATGCTAGACGTTTGCGATTGTGTGCAACAGGGTTGGAATTCTATTTCATGATTATATATCACGAACTCAATAGGAGCATAATTTTAATGTATAAAATATGAATATATATTTCTTCTGATTTTGGATGAAAGATTCTTTTAAATTGACACGTACGTTCCACGCATTTGAATGGATTTTCATGTGCTACATGTATGGTATTATGTGCAACAGGGCTGGTAATCTATTCCTTGATTATATATCACGAACCGAATAAGAGCATAATTTTTATGTATAAAATATGAATATATTACTTCTCATTTTCCATGAAAGATTCTTTCAAATTGACAGGGACGTTCCACGCATTTGAATGGATTTTCCTATGCTACACGTTTGCGATTGTGTGCAACAGGGTTGGAATTCTATTTCATGATTGTATCACGTACCGAATAGGAGCATAATGTTAATGTATAAAATATAAATTTATTTCGTCTGATTTTTCATGAAAGATTCTTTTAAATTGACACGTACGTTCCACGCATGTGAAAGAATTTTCGTATGCTATATATCTAGGAATGTTTGCAAAATGTTTGGAAATATATTTCTTCATTATTTATAACGTACCAAATAAGAGCATAATTTTTATGTACGAAATATAAATTATTTCTTCTCATTTTTTATGAAAGATTCTTTCAAATTGACTCCGACATTCCACGCATTTGAATGGATTTTCCTATGCTGCATATCTTGGATTGTGTGCAACAGGGTTGGAAATCAATTTCTTGATTACATATCACGAAACAAATAAGAGCATAATTTTGATTCATAAAATAAAAATATATTCCTTCCGATTTTACATGAAAGATTCTTTTTAATTGACACGGACGTTCCACGCATTTGAATCGATTTTCCTATGCTACACGTTTGGGGTTGTGTGCAAAAGTGTTGGAATTCTATTTCATGATTATATTTCAAGTACCGAATAGGAGCATAATTTTAATGAATAGAATATAAATATATTACTTCTGATTTTTCCTAAAAGATTCTTCCAAACTGACACGGACGTGCCACTTTCAAAATTATTTTACTTTACCACACGTTTGGGATTGTGTGCAACATGGTTGGAATTCTATTTCTTGATTATAAATCACGAAACAAATTGTAGCATAATTTTGATGCATAAAATATAAATATATTTCTTCCGATTTTTCATGAAAGATTCTTTTAAATTGACACGTACGTTCCACGCATTTGAATGGATTTTCCTATGCTACACGTTTGCGATTGTGTGCAACAGGGTTGGAATTCTATTTCATGATTATATATCACGAAACAAATAAGTGCATAATTTTTATGTATCAAATATAAATTTATTTCTTCTGATTTTTCATGAAAGAATCTTTTAAATTGACACGGACGTGCCACATCTTAAATGTATTTTACCTTTCTACACGTTTGGGATTGTGTGCAACATGGTTGGAATTCTATTTCTTGATTATATATCACGAACCGAATAAGAGCATAATTTTGATGAATAGAATATAAATATATTACTTTTCATTTTTCATGAAAGATTCTTTCAAATTGACACGGACGATCCACGCATTTGAATAGATTTTCCTATGCTACTCGTTTGGGATTGTGTGCGGCAGGGTTGGAAATATATTCCCTAAAGTGTTATCACGTACCGAATAGGAGCATAATTTTGATGTATAAAATATGAATTTATTTCTTCTGATTTTTCATGAAAGATTCTTTTAACCCATTAACGCCTGAACGGACGATTTTTCCTCCAAACTTTCCGGCCATGAAAAAAATTATGTAGAAATTTTTTAAAATATCCATCCAAGATTTTTCTGATGTCAAATTTCATCTTCTTTGAGAATCTCGCCCTAATTTTTCAATAAAACGTAAGCCTTTATTGTTATTAAGCATTTTATTGAAAAAAAAAGTGAAATTATCGAGATCGATCACTTTTAAAACCAACGAAACACATTGAAATCGAATTCCAAGAACCGCAGAAATCGTTTTGCTCGCGTCCGTAGACATAAAACTCGGAGTTCACTTGCTGTTTGTTAACATTGCGCAGATGGCGCTTTCTGACACAGCTTTACGCGATTTTTAATTTATCTGATTTTGACATTTGACCATAATGATGTAAAAAGTTCATAGTATGACTTGAAAATGTGTACTCGGGGGTTTCTAGGATCATTGATCACGAATTTAAAGTTATTATTGAACAATTATATTGTTTAAACAAACTATGTCTCCGTTCAACTTTTATGCAAGTTGCAACCAAACTTATTTTTTTGAAAACTAAATCTCATGATGACACTTAGTTATCGAAAATCAAAAAAACAGCAAGTGAACTTCGAGTTTTATGTCTATGGACGCGAGAAAAACGATTTCTGCAGTTCTTGGAATTTGATTTCCATGTGTTTCGATGGTTTTAAAAGTGATCTATTTCGATAATTTCACTTTTTTTCAATAAAATTGTTAATAACAATGAAGGCTTACGTTTTATCGAAAAATTAGAGCGAGATTCTTAAATAAGATGAAATTTGACTTCAGAAAAACCTTGGCTGGATTTTTTATAAACTTTCTACATAATTTTTGTTATGGCCGGAAAATTTGCAGGTAAAAACGTCCGTTCAGGCGTTAATGGGTTAAACAGTAAAACAGCCCGCTCTTTAAGAATCCATGTTCAAAAACGGTTTCCCATTTGATAAATAAAAGTTGATACCAAAAGAAACAAATTATTTGAACTATATGCAGCAGAAAACACTTTAAACTTTGTATTTGCTCTTTCCACCTTACACGCACAGATAAAAACATGGAGTGTATTCCGCACATCACTTACCATTTAGAAATTTGCGAATCCGGTGTGAGGAACTCGTGAATTTGATGATAAAAAGGAAAGCGGTTTGAAGCTTAGAAACCATTACGGCAGCGGGAATCGATGGTATACTAAAAGAGATCCGTAAAGAGGTGATTTTGGTGTACCCAGAGATCCTTCTGGGAGCTTTCAAATTCTGTTTTCGACAGAGGAGGTTCTTTCGAGACTGTAAAAAGCAGAGGTTGTTTCTTCTCAAAAATCAAAATTTACAAATCAATATGTCTGTTAGATACAATGGGAAAAGTTCTAGAAAAATTGATTCTACAAAAACATCAGTACGGCCATTCACGTTAGGCCAAGTGAAGCGAAAAGAGTCTAGTGGAAAGCGTGGTACATTTGAAGCAGTTATATTCAGATCCAGTGTGGGGATTTTCCCTCAATAACTATGCTATTTTGAGAAAGCCATCTTCAGAACAGAGAGGTATTGCGCTGAGAAACATCTCAGCATACCTGAATATTTCGACGAGCACGATATTGATTGAGTGAATTAAATATTTTATATTCAGAGAAATTTGGACTTTAAAGTTGTAGAATTACGAACACATGATTGATTCTTTGGGCTTCATGGATAATTTCAATTCAATATTTCAACTTCAGAGAATTTCAGGGTTCCAATCAAAACCTTTCGCTTTTATAAGATTTAGAAGGGCCAATTACCACGAGGTACATGCTTTTGCGAGGAAAATTTAATGATGCATATATGGGTCATTTCACCTCGTTTTACACGCAAATTTTAGATTTCAGTCGAGTAGTTTTTTTTGACTCTTAGTCAAGAAACATTCGATACGTATTTTTTCATTCTTTTTTTGACAATATGATATTTTGAAAATTTGAAGGTCCCGAAATATTTCCATTTTCAAGCGTTTGTTAATCGGAACCTATCAGTCGTATTAAAAACTGAGCAGATACATGAAAGTTATGATTTCCCATATGGTTTCAAATAATGCAAGTTGTGAAAATATTTTAGCAATTCAGTTAGTTTTGATTTATTTCTTGTTTTCATTAAATGATCTGTTTACGATAGAAAAATTTATCAATTCAGTTTGATGTAAGCTATTTAAGTTTTCAAGAAATTAATGTTTTAGTTTCAGCGCTTGGGTTCGACTACGAGCATGCGGGGTGGTACCGCGCTCTGATCATTTCGAAGATGCGAAGCGTTACCTTCTCAATTCAACATCATACAAATCTGTATGAATTGTGGAAAGACCAACTACTTATGCAAAAATAGTAATGGTTATCTCATTACTATTGTTGGTTAACAATTATATGTAAGGGAAGCGTTGGAACGTAACGTGGTATCATTCATTAGAATGAATAAATTATTATTTGTTCAGTGTATCCCGCTAAAATATCGCCAATATTATTGGATAATTAGTGTTGCAATCCATTTAGTCGTAAAGGACACACGAGAATCAGAAAATCTCTTCGTAAACAAATATCATCTAAGAGGGTAAAATTGAAATCTTTGCGTTTGACGGATCGTCTGTTTGTGCTTGCGTAGTGGAAATTAATAAAATGTACGCACTTAGTTATTTAAAGATGATAATAAATCAGATGTGAGTCTTTAGTGAAACAATAATAAACAGGTGAATAAAATTATTCTTTGAAATATATATCCCTTATATTAAAACATTGTCATTTTTTGTATTTACAGTCCGAAAGTAATATTTCGAATCATATGGTTGCAAAAATGAAAGACAAATTTCATAAAAATGATGTCAGTCAGGAAC
The DNA here is from genome assembly GCA_030998225.1 of Diplolepis rosae. Classification (NCBI taxonomy): domain Eukaryota; kingdom Metazoa; phylum Arthropoda; class Insecta; order Hymenoptera; family Diplolepididae; genus Diplolepis; species Diplolepis rosae. The sequence goes on along the minus strand of JAPYXD010000685.1, from coordinate 677,407 downwards.
AAAAACTACAAATTTCTCTACTAATTTCATTTTTGCAATCATATCATTCAAAATATTACTTTTAGACTGTAAATACGAAAAATGACAATGTTTTAATATAAAGGATATTATATTTCAAAGAATAATTTTATTCATCTATTTATTATTGTTCCATTAAAGACTCACATCTGATTCATCATCATCTTCAAATAAAAAACAGTCTCGTAATCGCTATCAGGCGTATCGAATTCGAAATCCGATGAATCACCAATTTTCTCATTCTCTTGCGCTGCAGATATTTTTCAAATGGTCAATCGAATATTTCTAATGTTTTTTTTATGATAAGAAAATTCGGAAAAATGTTATTCACGTATAACATCGGTACTAAGTGGGGCCATTTTATTAATTTCCACTACGCATGCAACACATCGTTTGTATATGAGTAAACTAAGATTTTTTTCTAGATTCAGATAAAAGAAGCATATTTTGAAAATAAATCAACAAAAGTCTTACAAGTAATTGAGGAATACGTATTGTCCAGTAAATTTTATTCCAAATTTATACATACAGCGCTACATGTTATCACATGAATTGCAAACCACATTCAATTCCAAAATAATGTATAGAAATAAGCTATTAATAATAAACACAATGCATAGGTTATAACGAGCTTTATGTACTTTTTTTTAGCTCTGATCCATAATGTTCGCTTCGTTCATACTGCTGCCCGAACAATCTTTTTGAATCATATCAAACAGGGGTTGCAGTTCAGCTGTTGACTTGATTTGAGAAACAAATTCATTCAATGCCGGATTTTTGTCTGAAACAAACAACAGATATAACAAAAAAAGCTTCCTTGATATTACATTTAGGCTAATAAATTTTCAAATTTTTCTTAGATTTTTCGGATAGACAAATATTTTTGTTTTCTCACTACATTTCCAACCCATTAAAAAATAAATGAATAAAGCACCCCGACGTGAGAGGCAAGGAGACTCACAAAAATAAAGTACCCCAACGTGAGAGGCAAGGGGACTCACAAAAATAAAGCATCCCAACGTGAGAGGCAAGGGGACTCATAAAAATATAGCACCCTCGCGTGAGTGGCAAGGGGACTCACAAAAATCAAGCATCCCAATGGGAACACGTTTTCGCCACGTCCACGTCGTTGATCCTGAGTCATGCTAACAGCGAATGTCAGAATATTTCTTGACATCTCCGGAGATGCGGCAGTAGCTTGCTGCGTTTGTGGAAGAAATGAAATTTGACCTCTAAATAGACGTTCTACATAACAAGAGTGCCTGTGAAATTTGTTTTATGTTTTTTACGCATTTAGCGCATCAAACTACATACGAAAACCTTCTCAAAACTCGGCTTACATTAGATATTAAATTTGACCTTGAAATAGAGATTTTCAAGGTCAAGGGTGTCTGCAGGAATTTGTTTACTATTTTTTGCTATTCAGCGCGTGAAAGTACATAGAAATACCCTCTCAAACCTTCATGACAAATGAGATAAATTTTTTACATTGCAATTTACGTTGCCTCCCGGGGTAGTCGATATATCGACCTGCAGTCAGGTCGGGGACTGTACCTGAGATATCCAGTGATTTTATGTATAAATTTTGCATTTTATAAGAGTTCGATTTGTCTTGAAATTTCTCCGCACCTAAAAGGTTAAGAAAATTGAATCGGCGCACTGTAGGGCGCGTATACTTTTTTTGACGACGTCTTTGCCGTAAATTCAATTTGACGCGAAATCTACTACGTAATTTACTTCAAGTTATCATAAATTACCATAAATTACTGATGTTATTATAAGTTTATCACAATGTAAGAAATAATGGCAATTATAAAAAATCTTATAAATTTTCCAAATTTCTAAAAAAAATTCATTCTATAGACAAAAACAATGCTGAAAATTTGGAAAAATGTGCAATTTGCATACTTTGAATCCGCCACTTTAGGCCAGCCATTTTGAATTTTGAGAATATTACATCGAATTCGCAATTAGCGACCCCAAACACCCTTAAATACCATATATCAAACAAAAAAGCTGAACATTATGAAAATATTGTGAAATTAACTTACTTTGCATCCACTATTTTAGGTCGGTAATTTTGAAATTTGAAAATCTGTCACAAAGTTCGTAATCAGCGAACACAAAATCCATTATGTAAAAAATTTCACGAAATAATCGTAACAAACTTTGGCAATAATTAATTTTTCCGAAAAATACGTCGTATTTTTATATTTTTTTATTTATAGAACTTTTACAATATATATTTATGATAACGCAATTTTTTTTACGTTCTTTTAATGCTAAGACACCTGAAAATGCAAAAAATTGACCTAAATAAGTTATGTAATAATTAAATAACAAAAATTTGAAGATTTCCAGGTGGTAACGGGGGTTATCACTGTGATTTAAAAGGTTATTGACAAAATATTTTTGATTCAGTATTGATTTATACATTGATTAACCAATAACTTTTTCTTAACAAAGCCCGCTTCCCTAAGGAAAGTTTCGCACTACAGTGCAGCCATTCAATTTTACCAATCTCAGTACCAGAGATGCTGTCCAGCAAACGAATAGTTGGTGCACACACGAAGGCGCGAAGTATTGTTGAACTCGAGAGATAGCGCAATACCGACGTTCATTTTCTGAATTCCGTTTTCCAAATGATCACTTTTTAAAATGATTACCTTGAAAATGTTTGTTTTAATCTGCATTATTGAAAGTGTTTGTGGAAATTGAATATCGCAAATTACATTCATAATGGCGAATTTTTATTAGCATAATTTCATTTTCAAACATTTATTTCGGATGTTTCATTTCGAAAATCAACTCGGAAAACTTGATTTTAGAAACCAAATTCGATTGGTCAAGTTCACTTTTAATGCGAAAACCGAGTAGAATCTGCTCAAAAACGGACTTTCCGCAAGTCGGCAGCGTCGACGTGAAAACCGAGTAGAATCTACTCGGAAAGTGAGCTTGGCGCAAGTCGGGTCCGTCTATCCGTAGAAACAGGTTATGTTAGCTCGGTGGTCAGGATTGCGCCAATGCGGATTTGCTTTCTTGGATGCTACAGTTCAACGCAACCTATTGTGCGAGTAGGCTTAAGCCAAAAACGAGTACCGTTTAGTCAACCTTTTTTCCCATCTAAGCAAGCATGAAAATCGCTTCCGCCCTTGGCAATTTCGAAATCGAAAAATTAGGTATGCGCCCCTCTCCATGACTTCTTTGGTTTCCTTTCACCGTGCCGGAGGAACGCAAAAAGGAGCTCACCGATACTCCGCGCTTTCATGTGTGCGCCAACTGTTCGTTTGCTGCATGGCATCTTTGATCAATACTGGATGTCCTTTGATACGTTACAGGCGAGTTGGTGGCGGAAGATCTCATGGCATGCTTAGAGGGGACGAAAACATCTGGTATTTAAGCAAATTTCCCCAGCCGTGCCTAGACCAGCTGCAGTTGTATAAATTTTAGGCTCCATCGCTTTGTAGCAGAAGTTGAGTTTTCTGCGATTATTACAGATAAAATATGAGCACCTGAGAAGAAAAAATGACTTTTTTGGTTTCCTTTTTCACTAGTTTGATATTATGAATACTGTTTCAAAACAAAAAGTAATTATGCATTCATTCTTTTTCTTTCTTATGCCCTTTAAACCATTAAACTATTCTATAAACATATTATAATGGATGAATGTTCAAAATTAAAATATTCTCGAGTCGCACTTAAGATCTTATGCTGGGGCACCCTTCAAATGTGAATAAAACAAATTGAGGTAGGAAAAATTCAAATTTTTTGATATTTCTACATTTATTGTGATGTGATGTTTAGATACTTTAAAATCTAGAATTTCGATAAATAAGAAAAGTTACCCAATCAAATAATACGACCAAAGAGAAGGACAAAAAAAGTTTTATACGTAAAAAATAAACATTCAAAAATTAAAAAATTTAGGAATTTCTTTAATAATAGCAATTCATTCCTGTTAATCGACTGAGATCATGTAACCAGAAAAGAATTCAATCCTAAAAATCATATTTAAACATATCAAACATAAAATTCATAATAATAGAAAATTTTAACTTATTAAAAAATAATTAATTACAATCATTTGGGTGAGAACATAGTGCTAGCAATTTTTATAATTCATTTTTTTAAATTAATTAAAAATATTATTTAAATAGAAAGTATTACATATTCAAAATACACTACCGTTCAAAATGATTTTGCATCCGATGATTCCAAGTTGAAGGTAAAATGTTAATTTTATAAATATATATTAGAACAACCGTGAAATTTCGATATTTTCAAAAAATCTCAATAACTCTAAAAATAATTAACATTGTTATAAGTTTTCGGTCTCATTTTAAAGTTTAGTCTTCAGTGTGATTTGTCTGCTGATCAAGATATTTTAAGAATTTACCCTGGATTTCACCCTGGTGTCAAACATGAAACAAAATAGCCGTAAATTTGAAAAAATGTATAGCTTCTTACAGAATTTTTTTATAAATCGATTTCTATCATATTTAAATAAAATTCAAGAATATTTATGAAAATATTAATATTTTGTATTTATTTATATAAAGTATAGTATAGCGTACAGTCTTTATTATTTGAAATGTTACCTCTTTGCACCATGTTTGACCTCATAGTACCATAGGGCCATACATACCGATGTTAAATCGAACTCACCTACTTCCGAAACGGGATAGATGGGACGAAGCGCTTACTATCCAACATGCTTAAATACTCTGAACCAACAAGATCGCAGAAATGCAAAAACTGGCTCCAGTGATCTCTCAAAGGAAAAAAAGCCGATCGAGAGTCATTCATTGGAGCCGTCAGGTGTCCACTGGTGTATGTTTACCAGTAAAAGAGTCGAGTAAGCCAGGCTCGCCCCACTGAGCCAAAAACTCAGACCCCCATGCCGCCCGCAGACACTCAAACGAAGGAGTCCACCACAGTGCGGAACGAAAGGCCCAGGAATGGACACCGAGTGGATCACGAGCACATTGCCCAGCAAGTACCAAAGAAGCATATCGTATTCGGCGCCGCACCCACTCAGCCTTCCTTCGCCGGGATGCCAGGTACAGTCAACTATCAATACAGACGCTTCCAACGCGGCCATTTTCCATAATCCTCGCTCAAGAAATACTTATATATAATAATATAATCCCACTTGATATTTGAATTATTTTTCAAGTAATTGAACAATATATTTTCAACATCCGTAAAAATTTTACTCCGTTGGAGTTGGATAAGCTGCGGGCGGAAACCTCTAAAGGGATTGATGCGCTACCCAGAGAGGGACGCGCCCCCAGGTTTGATGACACCGATCTCAGGTCGGGTGCCATTGTTGTGCGGGCTGCTGACCTATGGTCGTTAGAGTGGCTCGTAAGGATAGCGCCCAGTTTCAGGCTCAAAGAAGGTCTTGAGACCAGCCTTCGGGGTACGGAGGTTCTGCAGAGATTTCTCAGGGCAACTGTCCCGATCCTCGGTGCTCCCGAGGATCCGGCGATTGTACTAGGACACTCCTACGTAGACTAAACGATGAGGGTTTTTACTTTTAAGGCTACGCGGACAACGTAGTGATCCTGTTAAGGGGTGCCCACCAGAACACGTTGATGGGCTCTGGTGCAATGAATCAGGGCTATCACTGAACCCGGAGAAGACGGAACTAGTAGTCTTCAAGAGGAAGAATAAGACGGCTAGATTAACTGGCCCCGTCTTTTGCGGAAAGAGTCTTCAAGCAGCCCAGTCAGTGAAGTATCTAGGAGTTATCCTCGATAGGAGACTAAATTTGGCGGAACATCTGGAAGTGCAATGTAGAAGGTTCACTACAACTTTCTGGCTGATTAGAAGGGCTTTTGGGAGAACCTGGAGTCTTGGGCCGAGAATGATCGCTTGGCTCTACTGAGCGATTCTCAAACCGAGGCTTCTCTACACGGCCGTAGTTTGGTGACCGCGGTTACTACTTAAGATGGTGCAAAAGAAAACAAGTCGCTATCAGACACTGATTTTCAGGGGTATTACCGGGGCAATGAGGACCACGCCGACTGTAGCAGTGGGCTTTATTGTCTGCGAAGAAACTATTCACATAGCAACAATCGTAGAGGCGGTCCGGACAATGGGACGCATTACAGCTGTGGGCAAATGGACGAGGGGAGCCAAACATACCAGGCTCCCAATGGAAATTACCGAACTGCCAACTCTATCGATGAGGCAGGACAAAACGATCAAGAAGTACAATTTCGACAAACTCTTCCGGACATGCATCCCAAACAGGGAGGCGTGGAAGGAGGAGGAAGGAAAGGCCCTCCTACAATGGGAACTATGGTTCACAGATGGTTCACAAGGGGAGGGCACTAAACCAACTCGCGGAACTGAATAATATGGCCCAGATTTGGGTCACTCAGGGATCAAGGGCAACGAGAAAGCCAACAAGATGGATCTAATACTCAACACGGCTTGTAGGAGATGCGGTAGGGACGATGAAACGTCGCTTCACGTCTCAAGTCAATACCCGGCTCTTGCCGGGATCAAGCTTTAAAACTTTGGATCAGCGCTGCTGGAACCAGAGGAGACTAGGTCGCTATTGGCTGGTGATATTCTGGGCTTCCTGAGGAGCTTTGGAATAGAAGGCTAACTAGCGCTGGGTTAAGGGTATGGCACAATGGGCTGTTAGCCTGAGCGCCAGTGTTGCCCCCAGGGGAGGGACGCTACACCCAACTTTAATCTAATTTAATCAAATCTAATAATATAATCCCACTTAATATCTGAATTATTTTGCGAATAATTGAACAATATATTTTCAACATCTGTAAAATTAAATTTTTTTTTCAAAAGTACAAAAAAACTAATTTTAGAAATTTACTGGAAGGTTGCAAATGAGTCAAAAACACGATCTGCATGTCAATCACAGGATAACATTTCCGAATGGTAAGCACTTTTCGTCCTTTCATCGATTATGAGCTACTGTTGAAATCAACGGAAGATCTCCTCCTGTAAGTTGCTCCATTTGTTTTGACAAAGAAGTCTGAAAATAGCTATTCCGCATTTTTTGCATAGAATATTTTTATATTATAAAAAGCAGTTTTCCCTTTTTCTTTCAAATGTGGACATAAAGAGAGATACCTTATCAAAGATTGCTTTAAAATAATCTTCTTTGATCCCATGAGAGGTTTTTATTCATTTCATGAAATCTTCGCAATTTTTTACACCATCTACGATCAGAAAATCGCAAATAACTTGCCTTTGGATTGCAAATACATTTATTTGTATCAAAGTGAATCTTTTTGATAAAAGGATTTTTCTAGAAACTTAAGAAAGTAATAATTTAAAGCGATAGAACTGAAATACCAACAACAAAAGAAAAACTATAAACGCAGAAAAAGCATGGAAACAAATTATTCACAAATTTGAACTTTATAAAGAACGTTCTTCCCTACTCGGCTTTGAAAATTCTACGTGATCAAATGTGGAAACACACAGAGAGACAAACCAAATTATTATGTGCATTTATCTTTCATTTGTCTTATGAAAGGTGCAAGCGCATTAATGCGGGATTAAGCGATCAGTGATGAGCATGGACGTACGAATGAAGAGGACAGAGCCTAATGGCGAAAGTTGGATGAAAATGTGGCAATTGAAAATACGTAATCTTAATTTAGAAAAGTTTCACAATCAAAATTATTTGTAAATTAATTGTTTAAACATATGTAAATAATTCAACAACTTTCTTACCGGCGTCAGGAATCGTAAGTAGCGCAGCTACTGCTCGTAATGCAGAACGCTTAAGTTCATCTTGCTTCTCGTATTCCTGTTTCACTGAGTTTGCTTTTACTTTCATAGTGCAAGTGCTTTTTAGAGGTTCTACCAGTCTTTCTAGTCCTGGAATCACAAGAAATCGATTTTTGTGGAAATAAAAATACTATAGCTATATGAATTATGTACAATAATTATTAATTTGAAGACTGTAGAGAATTATTGGAAATGTATAATGTAATAATTAGGCAGATTTTCGTTTAGAAAATATTGGTAATTCCATTAGTAATTTCAATAGAAAGAAAATAGATACGCAGACACTATATGATAAATATAAGCCAGGATCTTAGAATTTGACTTCTACATTGTAATTAATTTGTTCACGCGTATAGTTCTGGTCACGGTATCTGAACCCCATTTTTGGTGACATTGATCTCATTAATTGTTGGCAGTACAATTCAGTGTCTCCAGAACGTGGGATTTTTCGGCCCCCACCACGTTCCCATCTGGGAGAAACACATGCAAACGTGGCGTGTCAGTGTGTCGGCTCTGCTACACGCTGCGGTCACCAGCTTCGTGTAAAGCCGAAGGTGCACGAAGACGGACTTCGTTACAATGCTTGAGTTTTCAAGTTATTTTTAGATTTCACGCTTTCGTTTATCGAGTCGAAATTAAGAATTGTATTTTTCTCGAGTACGTGCAAAAGAGGCGCGAAGCAGACGACGAATTTGAATTTACGAAGTATATAGTTCAAGAAATAACACTTTTCTTCAATTTCTTGAAGAAAGTCTGCATGAAATAAACATCAGTATGATCTTGGAAAATTTCATGAGGATTTCAACACTTCAAAAATAAACTTTCAGTGAAATTTAGTGACAATAAATGTATAAAATTTGAATCAATATATAATTTCCCATTCAAATTTATATACTTCTTACTAATTTTGTACATTTAACAATTTTTCAATTAGAACAATATTTTCTATCAAGATAAAATGAACATAAAATTCAAGTTCATAATTTATATTTTCAGTTATATGTTAGAAATATTTTCATCTCACATTTTTGTAGCCTAAGCACAAACTTTTCATTCCAAAACTTAAAATCTCTACGGAAATGGAAAATTGTCTAATAGCAGTAGATAAATTAAAAAGCTAAAATATGTGTTTATTGGTATTTCCATATTAACATATAAATATCAATCAACTTTAAATTTTACATAAAAATGTTCATTCGAAGTGTTCAAATCTTGTTACAATTTGACAAGATTTTATGGAGGAGTGCAATCTTTTGGATGAAATATTTTGTAGATCTTAATTTGTATGTCCGTCTGAAATCGTAGTAAGATTTTAACAGTAAACAACAAATTTTCCAATAGAATTCAGGATCAATAATAATTGATTCAGGAAATACTTCAACTCTGTAGAGCATTTTTGTATTTCGAATTCAAAATGTGTGCTTAAGCCACAAAAAAGTAAGCTGGAAATGTAGATATAAAACTAGTTATGTCATGTTTATGTCTTCTTAATGGAAAATACTTTGCATATAATTCTCTAATTCGATATTTATTTAATATATGAACATTCAAGAAATTGATAAATATTCCATCTTATTATAGGAACTAAAAATTTCCGGATAATGCTTTGATTGAGAAAGCTAAAAATTTGTCAAATATTGATATAAATTGCAATTTTACAATTGCATTATTTTTCAAATATTTTAATATCTCTTCAATCTTGATAATTCTTACAGAAGTTTATTTCATGTGAGTGACTTTTTCTTTTTCTAATGAAAGATTTCGTAATTCTAAAATCGGCCCAATTCGTAACATTGTAAAAAGATTTTAAAACTTCATAAAAATTTTTTTTCTGTTTTATTCAAAGTCAATAAATATTCAATGTTTGGAATCGAAATATTAAGTAAATGATTTTTAATTTCTGGGAATAAACTGCTTTAATAAGACAATCTTTCTTCTTTGTGAGAAATCTTAATTTTGAAATTAAAATTCTACGCATAGGATACAAAAACATAATATGAAAATACTTTTATTACAGAATTTTGAAATATACAAGTTGACCAATTTTTAATCGGCTACTTTAAGCAAAACATTATGTTAAAAATATTTTATCAAAAAAAAATAAGACACATTAAATTACGGTTTAAAATCCACATTCATAGATTGATGGTAAAAGCAGTTTAAAGTTTTTTAATCTTACGTTTTAGTGACGTATGCACAGACTTTTAATCAGATAAATGAAATTCTTTATAGAAAGTCAAAATTTTCTTATTACTGCACTTAATCAAATTTATAAAGTAAAAATATTTTTTAATTGATGCTTTCACTCAATTCTTTAAACATTCATTAATTGAAAATTGTACTCAAAATGTAATCTTGCAGCGTTCCAATATTCCCACAATGTTACAAAATCTTATTAATCATTATTTTAGTCGAATTATTTTCAAAATACTTAAAAAATAAATGTAAATATTTTGATTAAATACTCTGTCAAATTTTGCATTTGACTGATCTTGCAAAATTGTTGAAAGTTTTGAATACCGATAGAAGAAACATTAAATGAAATTTTATGTCCATAAATGCTTAAAGTTCTATATAGAAATATCAACTACAACATTCTCAAATTTTATAAATAAACTACTGAATTCAAAAAGTTTCGGATTTTTTAAAAAACTGTACAAATTTCAAATATGAATCAGTCAAAATCTACTGATTATCAGTGAAATTTGACTGATTTAAATAACTAAACACAGGTTACTGTGAATCAGTCAAATTTCACTGATTACTTCATTGAAAAGTAACTAATTTAACAGTGAAAATATTGTTTCCACTGATGATTCAGTGAAAAGGCAAATCACTGATTCAATCAGTGAAAATTTGACTGATTCAGATTTAGAGTGTATACAAATTTCACATATAAAGTGTACTCTGTACATTAATCAAACAAATTTAAAAGATGAATATTTTAATAAATTTTCCTAAATATTATTGATTAACGCCATGCCTTGGCCATTAGAATTAATCCTCTCCTTCGTGAGCGAAGAGCGACAAACCACTTTCCCTATCACTTTCTGCCATCTCATATAGATTTTCGGTCATTAATTGCAAATGCTTCGAAGTGATGCTCGTTGTTCTGGCTGTTTCAGATTTTTAAATTAAAGCGAAAACTTTTAAAACCTTTAACAATCGGTTGCATAGATTCGGCTCTAATCTTGGACGCAATTAGAGAAATAGGTTTTTTTGCTTTTTTTAGATCTAGTTTTTGCCTTAAACATAAAAGAAAGAAAACACATTTGAAATATTAAAATAAAAAAGCTGGTTCATTCTTAGAGAATCCAAAATATTCTGAAATAAAACTCCTTTCCACACCACCACGGAGGTAGAGTTTACTAGTAATAGTTCAATAAATTTCATGTACACTTTCAAGGCACATCGTTTTTCCTTTTGCAAAAATTTTTAAAACTTCTAATTTTTCAAGTAATTGGGAGAAGTACATTTTAAAAAAAATTGTTTTCTCTACTTCCACTCGCGCTAGCTTAACAAATTTTCAGAATTTTACGATTTTATTAATATTGTATTAAGTGCCTACATTTTCTGAAACTATCTACAGGAGAAAAATTTTAATACTTTAGTAAAGAAAGTTTTCTGAAAAGTTGTAGCTCAATCAGATTAATAGCCAAAAAGTTACCAATGTTTTAAATCGCAAACGAACGGTATATAGGTCAAATTGGAGACGAAAACAAATAATAATAGCAACCTTCTTTTGTTTTCTTCTAAGATATACTTGATTCTCGCTTTATGCGTTATTTGAGAAGGCAAGAGTGTGGATTCTTCATATTTTTATCGTAATTCCTTATTGAAAACGGCAAAAGTAAGAATATTATATTATTATTTGGTGATACGTGAGTGCTCTTACGTACGTTATTGTTTGATGCTTGTGGGTAAGTTTATTTTGTGAAACTTAATTTATGTGCAGATTACAAATTATTCACATCCGCTCAATTTAATCGACTTTTCATCTTATTAATTCTTTTCAAATAATTCTGTTTTCCTTCGTCGTATAATTTATTGTTCACAATGAGTAATCCGGTTGACCCAAATTCAAGTGTTTTGAAGGACAGCCAGGTTCAAACGAAGGTTGAACACCGTTTGAACTCTGGTTCAAACGAATGTCAACCCGCTAGAAAAGTCATGAAAAATGCAAAAAACTTTCAGTTGGGATGGTTTGAGGAATTTCCGTCGTGGAGAGAGTGGGTGGTTACATTAGCAGATGAAACAAGATTTCATTGCAAAATTTGCAATAAAACGTTGCTATGTGGCAAATCGGAAATTGAAAAGCATGAAGCATCTTTATCACACAGAAAGAAGCAAGAGTTTTCAAATAAATTAGAATGTTATGGAGTAGTAAGTGAAAATTCTTCTAATGTAACTGCCAATTCTTACAGTGTTGAACCTTGTGTAGCAAGTTCTTCTGCTTCAGAATTCACAAATTCCACGATTCCGGAAAGTGTTACTTTCAAACAGAAAGTACAAGAAGCAGAGATTAGGATTAGTACATTTTTCGTAGAGCATAATTTACCATTCGCGATTTCATCAGAATTGATAGGACTTTTCCAAGATATGGAACCTTCGGTTTTAAAAGACGTTAGATTGAGCCACACTAAAATGGTCCTAGTTGTAAATAACGTCGTATGTGCTGCTGAAACTGATCGCATGGCAAATATTTTGCGTAAGCAATCATTTTCAGTGTACGAAGACGAAACGACCGACAGGACTCTAGAAAAGTGGCTGTCATTAATGGTTCGATATGTGGAGCCAACGACATTTTCTGTCAGGGTGGAATTGCTCCAGCTTATTAATGTAAATGCTTCGGATTGTTCTGCCTCTAAAATTTTTGATGCGTTCGAAAAAGCATTTTCCGGGCTGAAAATCCCTTTATCTAATATCTGTGCTTTAGCTTGTGATAATGCACAGGTGATGGTCGGCAATAGGTCATCATTTAAAACAAAATTAAAGGAAAATGTCCCCGTTTACTTGTTTTCCCGTGTGTCTCGCATTCGTCAGCAATTGTAGCAAAATATACTTGTGCCACAATCCCAGATGTAGAGGATTTAATCAAAGATTTGCCAGCTTTTCTTAATACTAGCTCCAAGCGAACGGCTATTTTTCGATCGATTGTTTTGGAATTAGGAAATGACTATCAAAAAATTCCTAGTCATTCTGAAACTCGCTGGCTTGTCCGCTATCGGTGCATAGATATTATAATAAAGATTTGGGAAGTTATTCTTCAGTATCTTATGGTCCTCGTATCTGAGAAGGTAGAGAAGGCCAAAGACTTGTAAGGAAAAATGCAGAATCCTTTGACACTCGCATATTTCCTATTCTTGAAATTTACTTTGAATAGGTTCAACGTATACAATGCGAAATTTCAAAGTCGCGAAACAATGGTTCAGGAACTCCAGCCAAACTCGGCTAAATTCTTCGTATGGATTCTTAGCAGTTATTTGAAAGAGGGTCTTCTTCAACCGAATTTATTCTTTCAAATCATTAGAAATGTTAACTTTGCAGATCCTAGTAATCAAAAGCCGCTTCAAGACATTGACGTTGGTAAGGAAACGCGAGAATATTTCCAGCAGCAACTTACAAACAAGAAGTTGCAAATAGTAGAAGTTGATCTATTTCTTCGTAATTGCTTGAAATTTTATGTCACAGCAAGCGAAGAAATTCGCAATCGACTTCCTTTTGATGACATCTTTTTGTCTTGCGTTGCTGTTTTCCGGCCTCAAGTAGCTTTCTATGCTGATCGAAGCGAAACTTTTCCTAGGGTCTGGAAAGTTTGTCAAGATTTAGGGTCGTTTGATAGAATAGGTGTACAAAAAGAGTGGGATTCTTTACTCAAAATCAGACAGGAACTCAAAGAAAAGTGGTCGAATTTATCTTTTGACGAAATGTGGTCTAGTATCGGTGTATCTTCGACGAGTACAGGAGAAAAACTTTTTCCAAATTTGACCTCAGTATTGAATCATGTTCGGAGTCTTCCTCATTCAAATGCTGAGGCGGAGCGAGGTTTCTCCACGCTCACGGACGCGAAAACTCCCAAAAGAAATCGCTTAGGAAACAGGACGGTCAACTCAATTTGTGTTACTCGATCAGCCCTAAAGGCGAGAGCTGAAACAGCCAGAACAACGAGCATCACTTCGAAGCATTTGCAATTAATGACCGAAAATCTATATGAGATGGCAGAAAGTGATAGGGAAAGTGGTTTGTCGCTCTTCGCTCACGAAGGAGAGGATTAATTCTAATGGCCAAGGCATGGCGTTAATCAATTTCAAACCCCTTTCTTACTCACAAAATAATGACATTTTATTTCTTATATCAGAGATACGTTCTTTATTCCTTTCTTCGCGTGCCTCGGGTATGGAAATTGTTTAGTTTTAATTATTATTTTGTGAGTAAGAAAACATACTGAAATTGAGTAATATCACGCTTTGGGCATAAGTGAGAGGCAAGGGGACTCACAATAATCAAGCACCCCAAATCATCCCGAATTAATCAAACTTCTTCATTATTTGATTTAAAACAAAACATTTTTGTTCGACGTATACTGGCATTTGATAGAGGCAAGCCTGAAGTACGGGCTACATTTGTAGCGTTTTTTACCACTTTGCTTCATTTTTTTCCTTTTTTCTTTTTGCTTGAAAGCAAAAACCCTTTTCGTTTCGTAGGACGTGGACTAGGCCTACAGGGGATACCACGTAAAAAAAACGAGCCTTAAACTCTACCTCCGTGGTGGTGTGGAAAGGAGTTTTATTTCAGAATATTTGGGATTCTCTAAGAATGAACCAGCTTTTTTATTTTAATATTTCAAATGTGTTTTCTTTCTTTTATGTTTAAGGCAAAAACTAGATCTAAAAAAAGCAAAAAAACCTATTTCTCTAATTGCGTCCAAGATTAGAGCCGAATCTATGCAACCGATTGTTAAAGGTTTTAAAAGTTTTCGCTTTAATTTAAAAAGCAAGTCTTCATAGTATTTTACTAAGTAATGAAAGTATGTCTACAATTGTTTTCTTGAGTCCTACGCAAAGGTCAAACATGGTGCAAAAATGTCGTAAAATAAGAAAAATGTCTGAGTACTTTGAAGAAGTTTTTCTAAATCGATATGTATCATATTCCAATAATATTTAGGAAAATTTATTAAAATATTCATCTTCTAAATTTGTTTGATTAATGTACAGAGTACACTTTATATTTGAAATTTGTATACACTCTAAATCTGAATCAGTCAAATTTTCACTGATTGAATCAGTGATTTGCCTTTTCACTGAATCATCAGTGGAAACAATATTTTCACTGTTAAATTAGTTACTTTTCAATGAAGTAATCAGTGAAATTTGACTGATTCACAGTAACCTGTGTTTAGTTATTTAAATCAGTCAAATTTCACTGATAATCAGTAGATTTTGACTGATTCATATTTGAAATTTGTACAGTTTTTTAAAAAATCCGAAACTTTTTGAATTCAGTAGTTTATTTATAAAATTTGAGAATGTTGTAGTTGATATTTCTATATAGAACTTTAAGCATTTATGGACATAAAATTTCATTTAATGTTTCTTCTATCGGTATTCAAAACTTTCAACAATTTTGCAAGATCAGTCAAATGCAAAATTTGACAGAGTATTTAATCAAAATATTTACATTTATTTTTTAAGTATTTTGAAAATAATTCGACTAAAATAATGATTAATAAGATTTTGTAACATTGTGGGAATATTGGAACGCTGCAAGATTACATTTTGAGTACAATTTTCAATTAATGAATGTTTAAAGAATTGAGTGAAAGCATCAATTAAAAAATATTTTTACTTTATAAATTTGATTAAGTGCAGTAATAAGAAAATTTTGACTTTCTATAAAGAATTTCATTTATCTGATTAAAAGTCTGTGCATACGTCACTAAAACGTAAGATTAAAAAACTTTAAACTGCTTTTACCATCAATCTATGAATGTGGATTTTAAACCGTAATTTAATGTGTCTTATTTTTTTTTGATAAAATATTTTTAACATAATGTTTTGCTTAAAGTAGCCGATTAAAAATTGGTCAACTTGTATATTTCAAAATTCTGTAATAAAAGTATTTTCATATTATGTTTTTGTATCCTATGCGTAGAATTTTAATTTCAAAATTAAGATTTCTCACAAAGAAGAAAGATTGTCTTATTAAAGCAGTTTATTCCCAGAAATTAAAAATCATTTACTTAATATTTCGATTCCAAACATTGAATATTTATTGACTTTGAATAAAACAGAAAAAAATTTTTATGAAGTTTTAAAATCTTTTTACAATGTTACGAATTGGGCCGAATTTAGAATTACGAAATCTTTCATTAGAAAAAGAAAAAGTCACTCACATGAAATAAACTTCTGTAAGAATTATCAAGATTGAAGAGATGTTAAAATATTTGAAAAATAATGCAATTGTAAAATTGCAATTTATATCAATATTTGACAAATTTTTAGCTTTCTCAATCAAAGCATTATCCGGAAATTTTTAGTTCCTATAAAAAGATGGAATATTTATCAATTTCTTGAATGTTCATACATTAAAAAAATATCGAATTAGAGAATTATATGCAAAGTATTTTCCATTAAGAAGACATAAACATGACATAACTAGTTTTATATCTACATTTTCAGCTTACTTTTTTGTGGCTTAAGCACACATTTTGAATTCGAAATACAAAAATGCTCTACAGAGTTGAAGTATTTCCTGAATCAATTATTATTGATCTATAATTCTATTGGAAAATTTGTTGTTTACTGTTCAAATCTTACTACGATTTCAGACGGACAGACAAATTAAAAACTACAAAATATTTCATCCAAAAGATTGCACTCCTCCATAAAATCTTGTCAAATTGTAACAAGATTTGAACACTTCGAACGAACATTTTTATGTAAAATTTAAAGTTGATTGATATTTATATGTTAATATGGAAATACCAATAAACACATATTTTAGCTTTTTAATTTATCTACTGCTATTAGACAATTTTCCATTTCCGTAGAGATTTTAAGTTTTGGAATGAAAAGTTTGTGCTTAGGCTACAAAAATGTGAGATGAAAATATTTCTAACATATAACTGAAAATATAAATTATGAACTTGAATTTTATGTTCACTTTATCTTGATAGAAAATATTGTTCTAATTGAAAAATTGTTAAATGTACAAAATTAGTAAGAAGTATATAAATTTGAATGGGAAATTATATATTGATTCAAATTTTATACATTTATTGTCACTAAATTTCACTGAAAGTTTATTTTTGAAGTGTTGAAATCCTCATGAAATTTTCCAAGATCATACTGATGTTTATTTCATGCAGACTTTCTTCAAGAAATTGAAGAAAAGTGTTATTTCTTGAACTATATACTTCGTAAATTCAAATTCGTCGTCTGCTTCGCGCCTCTTTTGCACGTACTCGAGAAAAATACAATTCTTAATTTCGACTCGATAAACGAAAGCGTGGAATCTAAAAATAACTTGAAAACTCAAGCATTGTAATGAAGTCCGTCTTCGTGCACCTTCGGCTTTACACGAAGCTGGTGACCGCAGCGTGTAGCAGAGCCGACACACTGACACGCCACGTTTGCATGTGTTTCTCCCAGATGGGAACGTGGTGGGGGCAGAAAAATCCCACGTTCTGGAGACACTGGTACAATTTGGATTGTTGTTGTTGGGTTGCAGTGTTTTTTTGTTCTGCTTAGGGGGGGGGGGGGGGGGCTAGGAGTGAATGTCGTAGGCGGAGCTCTGAACGTGGCTGTGATAAGGAAAAGAGTCGTAAGCGTAACGAGACATCGACAGCAGGCTGACAGTACGTGGAACTGTGTGGAAGACTCACTGGTGTTGGGGATAGCTGCGTGACAACTAATAGTGTTTTTTCTTTCTTGTTCTTGCCTATGCCTTTATGAGTGAGTATGTGTGTTATGAACTATTAAGCTGGTCGAGACACCAGCTGTTCTCGGAGACATGGATCCCTACATCTTTTCTGGGGTATACTATTGTGGTCTCGATACAGGCTCATTGGCTGTAAAGTGTATTATGTCTTGGAATAAAATATAGTACGTGTTCACAATAGTCTCTCACTTTACACCTGTCCAATCACACATTCCTTTCTAGCTATACACTCAGCGCAATATATCGGGAACATTTTTGGTGCCCCGGTATATATGTATATGATTGAGAGATAAACCGATAAACACGCTCAATCAACACATTATTCTGTCGCGAATAGATGCGCTATATAAGAGTTAGGTGGAAGTACGCACGACACACGCCGAAATCTTAGCGAGAGACGACACTGAAACCAACCCTTATATTACCGACGGCGTATTCACGTGTGTAAGGCCTATATGGGGACTCGCTCGACCAATTTTTGACCTTACTGATCGATTTCGAAGCAGCCTGTAATGCTACACTGCCCATTGTCCCTAGGGATAACAGTAGGTTGATTTTTGAAAGATACCCAGCTAAACTTTCTACATTAGATTTTCCAACATTCTCTGGCCGCTATGAGAATTGTGAAAACTTTTGTGGTCTTTTCACCTCTCTTAAGCACAATGCCCCTTCTGTTGCCGACGCAGCAAAATTGCAATACCTAAAATCTTGCTTGATAGGTACCGCGGCTGATATGGTAAATGAGGGAACAGTAACGAATGCCAATTACGCTCCGACCTGGCAGGCACTGAGTGCAAAATTTTATAATTCGAGACTCATAGTCAATAGGCATATGAACGCACTCTTCGATATGCCACACTTCAAAAAGGAATTGGCAAATGATTCACATATGCTTCTTTTCAGACGAAGCACAACGAATAGTCCGCGCTTTAGCCAATTTGAAAATACCGGTAGAAAGTTAGGGCATTTGATTTGTGCATATTTTAAGCGCTCGTTTAGATCCAGAATAACGTAGGTCTTGGGAATCTGAGTTAAGTACTAGGGATCACGAATTATTGGCTGGCGTAACATTGACCCTTCCGGATTAGACCCATTGTCTCGATTTCCAAAATTTTCAACACTAGCCACATTCCTTGAAAGACACGCTCAAGCGCTAACTATGATAGCAGCAGATAATAAATGTGATGAGACGTCTGTGACGACCTCAAAACCCATAACGAGTTCTCAAAGGGTATATCATGCAGGCCCTTCGCGAAGCTTTGGGTCTCGCTTATCAGTGTTTGCTTTTTTAGGACCCCATCTTATTACAAGGTGTCCTAAATCCCTAACAAAATCCCAGCACGATCGTCGTAGTGATGTTCGCCGCCTAAAACTCTGCTTCAACTGTTTGGGTACCCATAAACATCAATCATGTATCTCATTTAGACGATTTAATACTTGTAGCGAAAAACATCATTCGCTTCTCCACTTCGACTTACGTGCACGTTCCCAGTTTGTTCACATTGCCTCGGAAATATACCCCATGACCGATGTTTACGGACAGTCGCTACATCCTGGAGTACGGTACATACTGCATTCATTACTGGTCACGCAGAAAATAGCACTGGAGTGGATTTTATCAGGACCAATGCAGACGAGCGCGGCAGAGCAGGTGGAGCCCGCATTCCAAGTACCTGTTAGGGCCTTGCATTGTGCTTCAGAAGATGATTTAAACCAATCCTTGAGTCGATTTCGGACTCTAGAAGAATTGTCAGATTCAACTCGTCAGTTGAGCCCTTAAAATGAGACTTGCGAAAACAATTTCGCGAAACGCATAAGTGCGACTTAGAGGGGCGGAATCTCGTCAAGTTACCTCTAAAATCCGACCCCCCTAAAGTCTTGAATGAAACTCGCCGAGCAGCCTTGGCTTCGCTTGCTCAGACATACCGACGTTTCTAGCGGGACTCAAGGTTAGTGCTCGCTTATAATTATTATCACATATTTTATTTATTTATCACATAATTGGTAGCACTTCGAATTAGAATATTCATAATAAATTGTCAGAAAACCTTATTTGTGTGCGATAATAATTCATCATGATGATCTTAAATTTGATATTTTTCAGTAGAATGGACCACCAAAAACTTGTCATTTTCTTCACAACCTTTTCAAAATTACTCAAAACGTATCAAGTTTAAGATTCATTCATGCATTCAAGAGATATTGAATTTGTAAAATTATTATACTGCTACACGTTTGGTAATGACATAAAGTATTTTATTGACTTTTAATCCAAGACCTTTATTCTAATATTGGGTCAGATTCGTTGTTCATTTGTAAAGATTCTTTTTTTTAGTAAATATAAAAGAGTAGAGGGCCCCTATATGTAGCCAACACGTTTCTTTTCCTAACTCTTTATATTCTATAAAAATTATGCTTCATTGAACTGTGGCCCTTGATTGTATGGCAACTATACAACGGATCTGAAACCCTACCCTAAATTTTATTCTTTTCAAGGCCTCTTTTTTGAGGAAGTGTCTTATATAAAATCAAATTTTGCGAACAACACTTACAAGCATTATGATTGATTCCGTCGTAAACAAGGGCCTTTCCATTCTTACAATTTTTTGAAGTCAGAGTGAAAAAGTAGCCTGATATAAGAAAGTGCTTCGGAATCCAGAGACCACCATTGTAAATAACACCTTATCTGTTGTAGAACCCTTAACATTCCTACCAGGTTTAACTGAAGTAACAAGGCCCTTCAAGACCCGGTCGAATTTAATGAGGCAGGAAAAAAGTCTTGAGATCACTACGCCTGAGGTCAAGAGATTGTATCAGAATGTTAGCATCCGCCCGATATTCGCAGACGATCTCGACCTCATCGTCATTCATCCAAAATTGATCACCTTATCGATACAATCAGTCATTGCAAGTAGATCATATTTTCCAAGATTCTTGCCCAGTTGGGTACTTCCCATGAGTACGATAAAAGGGAACAGAGAGGTTTCCAAAAATATGAGCTTCACAATATCAATCTCCCTGGATCATAACAAGTCTTGACAGAACTGTGTTAGCCTACTGGAAGAGAATTCCACAACAGGTTTATCCTATTGCGAGACGATCGTACAACATTGCTCATCTCCTACCACGTCAAGGCGCAGTTAGACTTTAGGATATTATTCTTTATTTAAAAATAATTATTCATTAATTTTTTTCCTTTCAAGGCACGAAAGTCTAATCGGTAATACCGCTTGCACGGGCAGAGGCAATTACGGTAGTCATTCTACGATTAAATAAAAATGAATTTGAAAAAGAGACTACAAAAAATGCTGACAAACATTGAACATTAAAATATGAGTATAGTCAATAAAAATTAAAACAGAAAAAATTTCTAAACCGAAATTTTATCCCGATGTCATTGGAAAACTGCAGAGGTAGGGCATGGTAGGCATTTCAAAAAGTGCTGTACACCGCACATTGACAAGAAATTTGGACATGAGAAAGTTGCGCGCAATACAGCTGCCGCGTTCGCTCACAATAGAACAAAAACAGCATCGTGAGGAAGTTTCAATCGACTGTTCGGCGATGCTTCACAGCAATAAAGCCGATTTTTTACGTCGATTCATAACTATGAATGAAATATAGATCCATCACTTCACACCTGAGACGAAGGGACAGTGAAAACAATGGACGAAAAGGGGAGAATGGCTTAAAAGAAGGCGAAGACAGTTCCATTTGCTGGCAAGGTCATGGCATTAGTTTTTCAGGATGCATGTTCATTTTCATTGATTATCTTCAAAAAAGAAAAACAATTGACAAGGAGTATCATGCGAACTTATTACAGCGTTTCAGTGATGAAATCAAGAAAAAACGGCCGCATTTGGCGAAAAAGAAAGTCTTGTTTCATCAAGACAATGCACCAGTTCACAAATCAGTTATCGCGATGGCCAAAATCAATGAGTCAAGTCCAAATTGTTTCCTCAGCACTTTATTCCCCAGATTTAGCCCCCTCGTATTATTATCTCTTTCCAAACTTAGAGAAATGGCTCCGTAGTCAAAGCTTTGCCAACAATAAAGAGGTGGAGTCTGCAGTTAGTGGTTTTTTCGAGGAGCACAACGGTTCCCACTATAAACTAGGTATCGAAGCTATTGAACATGGCTGGGAGAAATGTACCGAGCTAAGAGGAGACTATTGAGAAATAAAGGTATTTTCTTCTTTTGATGGATTTTCTTTGTTAGGTCAGGTACTTCTAGAACTACCGTCGTCCCCTAATTGTGTGAAAATTTTCCAATTGAACAGAAAATCAATAGGAAACATTTTACAAAAGATAGAAGGATGTCCCGCCAAATTCCACTGATCAGAACTCGGAGGGATGCTCTGCGGAAATATTTCGGCTGTGTAAATTGCTTCTAGAATAGACGAAATCGAGTGCCTTACCTCATTCAGAATCATTATCATAAAAATCAAACTGAAATTTTCAAAATTAGTACCACCAGCGAGGTTACCGCATAAGTGTACTTATTTTACTCAATTCCTAGGAACTATTGTGATGAGAAAACTGGCTTGAAATGAGAGCTAGAAAGCAAACTTAAATTGTGGAACATAAAAAGAGTATTTCAAATTTGGTTGATTTAATTTTGTAAAATGGGCTGCCGAGTACCCGATGGCTACTAGTAAACTCACCATTCAAAATTTAATCGCTTATAACAAAAGTAAAACTTTTAATTCACTGAAAAGCATGGCTCGCGGCGATACGAAAAAAAGATCTTATCGCGGCTACCATTAGTTTGACTTCGAATAAACGGATAATGAAAGTGTTGGCGAAATATTTTCCCAAAAATTTTTGAAATAAAATAGTACATTGAGGCTTCCAAACCGCTAAGTGCCTGTAAGTCACATGTTTAATTTAATGGGTTCGCGCTCGCTCCTCTGGAAAACTAACAGAGTTGCTTCCGGTTCGCAACTTCTTACATCCTTTACAAGTTCTATTTTTTTGAAGCTGGAATGCAAATTACAAAAAAAATAGAGAGTTGAAACTTGAGTTTGGAAACAGTAAATTCATTTATTTCAGAAAAACAAACAAAAAGAGATTCAGGTTTCTAAATAAGGACGGTTTTGACAAACAAGATTTTTTTGCATGGCAACAATTAGTCCTTTATATAAATAGATATAAAAATTCAATTGGAACGATTCATGTGTGTACATTATCGCTTGCTGAAATCTAACGTTTACCACTTTTGGGCAGCAACGATTATTTATAATTGAAGGGGAATCGAAACGATTTGCTTTGAAAAAGAAAAGTTTACATATTTGTAAACGAATTAAATACTTCTCTTTGTCAGATTTGATTTGAATCAAAATTATGTTTTCTTAAAAAACACTCTTTCTCGTTTTGAGATCCGAGGAAGGGTGATTTTCTACGATATCTCGCACTATTGTCTCTTTATTATTTTTCATTCTTACATTGCTTTTGCAGGTACTCGCCGGGCTAGATTTATTCGTTCATTCACGCCCGTTACCGACCTGTAATCAGCACACAACATTAAAAACGTGAGATTAAAGTTTGAGTATCCAAGTTGGCAAACCGGATGGTCCTACTTGCTCCGTATTCTTAAGGACGCAGTTTCAGACTGGGGATGATAACACATACCTAAGTCGACAGTTTTTCTCAAAAAAAATTAAATTCTTATAAATACTCGACCGATCTAAGATTCTTTCGATTATTTTTTGCCCAAAGAAAGCCCAAAATCTCTTCGACACTAGAGTATTTACAAGAATCCAACAGCTATAACTGTCTAATCAGTTTGATCTGTCTAATCGAAATTACGAAAATTAAGTGTCTTGTATTTCTTTCGAGTTATTGAGTGAATAAAGACGTGTTACGTCCCGAGCAAAAGGCGAGGGTAGGTTGGATTTTTGGATGTAAGGGAGGAGGATAGCTGATTATATCAGGTTGGTAAGGCCTGATAATTTATTTTTGTTTGTGGGTACGTTGTCACTTGTCAGGTCTATGGGCCCTGAGTTGTTCACAATGATAATAAAACACTGAATTTACGAATATATAAGGTAATTTATTATAAACAAATAAGTGGTTGCACAAGTTTTCATAAAATGATACTTAGTTGGTAACTTATACTACTTCTCAAGATGAGAAGGCAATGTTATGAGTTTTATGCGGTTATGAGCCAAATATACAGGTTTTGAGATGCCTATATATGTAACTTCCGCAGTTGATTGTGGACGTTTTATGCTAATATACTAGGTTTTGAGATGCCTAGGTATACAACTCACTCTCCACATTCAGCGTTATAGTTAAATATAATAAGTTTTGAGATGCTTATTTATATTTATGAGTTTTATGCGGTTATGAGCCAAATATACAGGTTTTGCGATGCCTATATATGTAACTTCCGCAGTTGATTGTGGACGTTTTACGCTAATATACTAGGTTTTGAGATGCCTAGGTATACAACTCACTCTCCACATTCAGCGTTATAGTTAAATATAATAAGTTTTGAGATGCTTATTTATATTTATGTTATGAGTTTTATGCGGTTATGAGCCAAATATACAGGTTTTAAGATGCCTATATATGTAACTTCCGCAGTTGATTGTGGACGTTTTACGCTAATATACTAGGTTTTGAGATGCCTAGGTATACAACTCACTCTCCACATCCAGCGTTATAGTTAATATAATAAGTTTTGAGATGCTTATTTATATATATATATAACTTACTTGCCTACCTCTTAAATTAGAGGGCAAAAGAGAGAATTGTCGTTTATTACTCCTGTTATTGCAAGTCAACGCGCACAAATCCTTGCAGGGTAGTTGATTTTCGTTTGAGTCTCCGTGAGGTAGCAAAACAACGATAAATTTTGCAGGAGGTATGGTGTAAGGGATGCAAGTCCACCAGCAACTGATGTGATCAATTATCCGCTTACGTATCTTGTTGAGTACACGAGAAATGAATCAAACATGCACTTGTTAACAAGATAGGTTAGTTCGTCCCGATTTCAGAGATAAATCACTATTAACCGACACGACTAAATACGACGATACACGTAATCTAAAGGAACTATCTAGCACTACGGTTTCAGGACTTGCACCACTTAAGGACCAAGGATTTTATTTATCAAGTACCGAATGTTGAGTTGCTCATAGAAATCCAATGAGACTTACGTTTATCGAAGGGTCTGCTCACGACGTTGAATTACCGGTCCAGACCTAACAACCGTACAACTGTTCGGAACTTAATGACAAACCTCCAGAGGTGAATCTGGGGTATATATACTATTGATGCTTCTATTAGTGGGAGCAGATCAACGTAAATCGGTGGCACGGCACGTTCGAATCGCAAATCGGTGGCAAGGCACGTACGAATTGCGAATCGGTGGCCAGGCACGATTTCTGCAAGGGTTCATGAGTTCATCTCTTCTATTGCCCAATTTTATATCTAGTTTCCAAATAAATGCATTTTTAATTACTCATTTCTGCATTTATTTGTTTACAATTTGTGTTACTTATTTTATGAAGTATGATCATTATTTGGTTGCCAATGATCAGTCAATCAATTTCTTATCTATGATCCATAATCAATGATCGATTTTTATTCATTGATCGTGATCGACTCATCAGCAATCAATACGTAATGGCGATAATATTGATCAATACTATTTTACTACCCAAGATATTAATAATAGTTATGGTGTAATGTTGATAGATAATTAATATTAACATAATAATGATTATAATATTTAGTCATTATAATTAGTGAGGCTGTGCCGATAACTTCTCATTCTCTCATTAGGTTATTAGCACAGCGTTACTACTTTATCGGCACGCGGTGTGAGTTACTTACTCATTACCACGGGTGTAATTACCATATAGACAGAGCGCTGTTCTTCTTTATCTCTTATTACCATATGTCAAACCGATTCGTCGACGTGAGGTATACATAGGTTTACCTCATGCGCACAGCTACCCGGTCCATATGATAATTTATCATAGGAACACTCTTATACTTGAATGATGTCTTCGTCGTTATCCTCGGCGTTTGGCGCGTTGCCCTTGCACAGGGGCAATATAAAATTTTAAAAGTTACTGGGGTGTAACAGACGCTCCTTAGACTGCGATTATGGCTTCGATTTGCCTTAATATTGGAATGATCGACAGATTCTAAAACATTTACGTGCCTGCTACTATGCTGAATTTAGTCATCGTTACCTTTTCAATGTTCTTTATTCAATTTTCATTTTTATTTCGTTGATTGATAATTTATATTTAATTATTTATTGAGGACCAATATTTAATTGATCGATGACTAATTTTTTACTGCCAATCAATGGTTGATTCACAATTTATAGTTGAAGCATTTTGTAGACTTATCAATTCTGGGAAATAATATTTTTGTTTTTTCGATAGCATTTCTGTCGGCCAAGGCCATTCTTTTTGGTAGAAACATTCATTTTATTTGAATTTTTCCATTTAAATATATTAATATCGTTCTATAAACACGCCGGGGTTTCCTGGAGGTATTTAAAGTTCTTTCTCGTAAGGTATCCTGCAAATAAACCCAGGATATCGTATTGGCTTACAAGGGTTTGAATATACATATACTTTATTAATAACTTCGCTAGTTATGACACTGAAATGTGTTGATTTATGATTGTAAAAACTGGTTATACATAAAATAATAATTAGAAATTGTTATGGTATTTTGCATTGGCATTTGGTCAGCTCATTTCCATTAGGGATAAATTATTAGGAAAACATATTATAAATATAAAAAGCAAGAAGCATGTTAAAAAGATAAACAGGCAAATGTTTCAGCCACAAATGAGGGCCCTCTTCACTGCCAGCTAATTTTATGAACTTAATGACTAAGCATTATTTAATGTGTATAAAATGTCATGTAAGGCTGAATACGTTTACATTGCTTGCATTATTTTATAACAATGTCGGTCACGAAATTCAAATATCTCAGAGGATAATATTAAGTGAATGGTAAACACGTATGTGTTGAACGCTTGACGGCCTCTATATGTGATAATATTACTTAGATTCAAAAGTCATATTTTATTTTAATATTAACAGTCAAACTCGTGTGTACAAACTGTTTTGAAGCGCCGAATACGTATAGAATGTATTCATTATTTGACATGTTATTGCAGCATGTTCTTGCGTATGAGATGAGAGCTTAGCGGCTTTTTTTTGCGCTATAATAGCAATTTGGAATTGATGCAACCGAACATAATACATTTGTCAGCCGAAAAACATCAATAAAATTTGAAGAAATTTTCTGTGGAAAAAGGAACGCTTCCACTCCGCTGGGTATCGAGCCCAGGTCCTTTCGATTGCCGGTCGAATGCTCTGTCATCTGAGCTACGGAGGTTCCACAACTTTTCTCACAGAAACTTGTTAACGCCAATTTGCCATAAATAAAATTTGTATGTACTTTAAAAGTAAATTTCGCGTGTATAAATTTTGCCCCGTATGCAAGAATACGTATATAACGTATGCAATATTTTATAATTAATGCTAGGCACGAATTTTCGAGCATCTCGGAGATTACCAGGTCTAGAAGTATGAAACCGGAATTTTTTTGCAAAAGTTACACGTCTGTTGCATGAAAATGATCAAAAATATTTTATTCAAAAAAATCTCCATTGATATTTACACATTTTTCCCACCTCTCCGGAAGGTGAAAAATGCCATGTCAATAAAACTGTTCGTCTTTTAAATCAAACCAGTTATCGAGCCATTCTCGTACATTTTCGTACGAAGTGAAGCGTTGTTCAGCGAGAGCGTGGCCCAGTGATGCGAACAGATGGTAATCCGACGGAGCCAAGTCTGGAGAACAAGCGGCATGCACCAGTGTTTCCCAACTGAACGTCTCGATCGTTTCCTTGACCCGTTTCGCTGTGTGTGATGGGGCATTATTGTGAAGAAAAATGACTTTGTGTTGCCTTCTTTGATAATCCAGTCGTTTTAAATGAGAACCCCTATTTTTGACTGCGGATTTGAAAAGAGCGGGAAATTTCACGTCAAACATGACCTGTGGAGAAATGGAATTTGTGACCTTGGAAAGGTAAAAAATTAAGGTCAAATGTCTGAGAAACGACCAGATACCCTTTTTCTGAATTGTCTTGATTTTTTGAGGTAAACAAACGTTCAAGATTCTTTACAAAAGTCGAAGAAATCTTAAGGTGTACATCAGCTTGGCCATCATGACAGACACACTTACTTAGAGTTGTTAAAGGACCATTTACCTGGACTTTTAAGAACGTTGACTTAGCAACAAGACAAAGAATGTAACTTGAACAAGATGGTGCTCCGACACATTTTCCACTCATTATACGTGAGTTTTTGAACTTAAATTACAATAAGAGATGGATTGGACGAGCAGGTCCATTCGAATGGCCCCCCTGCTCACCAGATCTAACATCACCTGATTTTTTTTTATGGGGTTATATTAAAAATGTAGTTTTTTCTCAGCGACCCACAACAAGAGAAGATCTGATGGAAAGGATTCGGAGAGCTTGCGCAGCCATCTCTCGAGAAACTTGGCTACTAGTGTTACAATCAGCCACAGAGTAACTTTTCGAAGCGCTCTCCATTGGCTTGAAGACACAAACGTAGACGTCTTTCAAAACCGTCCACAGTTTTCAGCAAAGTTTCACGAGAGATGGCTGCACAAGCTCTCCGAACCTTTCTATCAGATCTTCTCTCGTTGTGGGTCGCTGAGCAAAAACTACATTTTTAATATAGCCACATAAAAAGATATCAGGTGATGTTAGATCTGGTGAGCAGGGGGGCCATTCGAATGGACCTCCTCGTCCAATCCATCTTTCATTGAAATTTAAGTTCAAAAACTCACGTATAATGAGTGGAAAATGTGTCGGAGCACCATCTTGTTCAAGTTACATTCTTTGTCTTGTTGCTAAGTCAACGTTCTTAAAAGTCCAGGTAAATGGTCCTTTAACAACTCTAAGTAAGTGTGTCTGTCATGATGGCCAAGCTGATGTACACCTTAAGATTTCTTCGACTTTTGTAAAGAATCTTGAACGTTTGTTTACCTCAAAAAACCAAGACAATTCAGAAAAAGGGCACCTGGTCGTTTCTCAGACATCTAACCTTAATTTTTTACCTTTTCAAGGTCACAAAAACATATTTTCCACATGTCATTTTTGACGTGAAATTTCCGGCTCTTTTCAAGTCCGCAGTCAAAAATAAAGGTTCTCATTTAAGAAAAAGGTCTTACTTCCATTTGACCTTGAAAATTGACCTCAAGGTCAAAATTGATGGCACAGTAAAACGTCCCCCTCGGTCCTGGTCAACCCTTGTCCAAACCATTTTTTCGTAGATGAAGTATTTTAGAAGATATTTGGAATTATAGATTAAAATGGGTCACCGTGTATATATGATTTGAAGTTGGTAGTATTTACCCTTGGTTGAAAATAAGTTTGTTCCGATTGAGTCCAGTGGGTTGAATATTGTAGGCATTTAGATGAATTTTAATCAAACTGTAAATTTGTGATCGAGCCGGTTGGAATGGTTGATTCTCTGATCCCGGTTTGTGGAGAAGATTCCCTAAGACGATTCCCCTTCACTTTTATTGTCGTTAAACTCGGCGTCGATTTTACCGAATTAGGACTGGACTGGACCAACTCATCGATCGTAAGAGAGCGGCGCACAGGACGACTAGCTGTAACCACGTGACCCGGAAGATGCAGTCTGGGGCACACTGGCCTCAGAACTTTACATTTAGTTAGTCTTCCTTCGACACTCTCGTCCTGCGACTGTAAAACGACAGGTGTCGATTTTGGAACTATACCCCCTCGAAGGAATTTTAAGATTATTGGAACTGATATGGAGGGCGTATTTGTGTTGAGGTACGACCCCGAGCTCGACGATGTAATTTAGGTAGCGTAAGTGGTTTTTATTACAGTTTTCCTTTGACAAGTGGTCCAGAAATACCGGACAATCTCTAACGAACAATGACGCTTCACGGCGTCCATCTCAGCTACCGAGACCACACTGCCTTTCTTTCTATCTCGTGTTTGTGAGTGCTTTCTCTTTTATATTTACACTTTTTTTGTAATTAATTTCACTCTCTCTCGCGGTGATGAAAGTTTGATTATTACATTAAATCTTCGTTAAATCATTGTTCTCTCGGGTGACTCGGAAAGTTCCGAGCATTGTAAGAATACATTTTTCTGATATTCTGGCAATTTTCTTTATTTGATTTTGAACTCCATAGAGTCTGCCTCTTCTAATAAATTTTGTTCTGCCAAGACTCGTTTTAATTAAATTCTGGTTTCTTTTATTTATTACCCGCTAACTGTTGTGACCTCTCATTGACCCCGCCTTGTATTATTGTTCCTAGAATCTCGAGTCTCACCATAATTTGAAATAACTTTGTCACTTCGAATAAAGTGACTGGCGCTCAACAAAGCTTTCATTTTGATAACTTTATTTTCAGGTATTTTATACTAATAAAATTAGTTGGCCTCACCAAAGAGTTGACAGGTTCAGGGTGAGAACCTGCATCTCAAGATTTATTTTTCTATTGTGGTGCATTTTTGGTTTTTCTGTTGCTGTTATGAGATTTTTTCTTGCTTTTGTTCGCATTTCATGCAGTTATGTGATAGTCTAAGAGTCCACCGCAAAAATTTGGGTCGATCGCTTTTATGAGTGAATTTTTTCTCAAAATGTAGTTTATAGGTCGTTTAATCATAATCAATTGTCAGCCAAACCCGCATTCCCTGCGTTATATGCTATAAAAATTTATTAACATTTGGATTTATTTGGAATTCGGGCCCATCGCTTTTATGAACGAAACTTATTTCATTCGAAAGAGTTTTAAATTTTCTTTTAAAAAACACCCGGCTGATCTGTCCTGGCCCCTGCAAAAGCCAGGTTGATCGGACGAGTCAGGTCAAGCGTGAACTCTGAAATGCACGCCGTAAACAAGGACAGCTGATGTTTGTTGTTATGTACTTTTGTTCTTGCACTTCACAGCAATTATTTTTTCTTTGCTTTGGTGTTATAAATACTCAATTTAAAAATGTCCAAGTGTTTTATTTGTAAAGAAGGCGGAAAAACTGTCCAGTGCACTGACGAGAACTTTTACAAATAGACAATGGTGATCGAATTTCGGAAGCAGGACTGTTAGTGCCATAAAGTTTCTACAGAGAGGGATATTGCTGAGGTAACTATAATGTTTGAGCGTTATGAAGCTTGGTTCTCTATGTATAACGAGTCGTTTTATGAAATTGTAGTTACTTTAATTGCTTTCTATATTGTTCCTTACTACGTGCAGTTTTCGATTTTTTAATAATTTTTAAGCAATGTTATCAAAAAGTAAAACTCACATGACAAAAGTAGTTAACGTAGAAGATAAAATGTAATATGTATTCCATTAAGATCACTACTTATCAATTGATCATCTTGATCAATCAAATTCAAGAATAATAATTAAAACGTACTGTTTAAAACAAGACTTTGGTAGAAAAACGTTTTATAATATTTATTTTCATTAATAATTGAAAATGCATATTTCCATTCTGAATTAAGAGAAAATATATTTCAATAGAATTGTGTAATGTCAAATTTATCATGGAATTTGGAAAATAATCGTTTTAAATTGAAGTATTGATAAGACAATTCCCTAACAATTAATTCCAAGAACTAAAGTTGACATTTTTTTTCTTAACGTAATCGTATCAAATAAGCATAAATTATAGAAATATTTAAAACAATGAAATTGTTTAATTAATAAAACACCTCAAATGAATCTCCGAATATAATATTTTACTAGAAAAGGTGACATTTGTAATTTGTAGTTAGCATAAAAATTAGGTTAGAAATTGTTAGACAAGTAATATTCAATTTTCAGGGATGCTCTTTAATATTTAATTTTTAGAAAAATGAGTGTATAAATTATTTTTTAAGGAGATAGGTTTAAAAAGCAGCAAATAATGATGTCATAGGGTTTTTCAAGCGTCTGTATCTCCATCAAATTTTTATCAATTAAAAAATACAAAAATTCGTGTTACATATTGTTTGAGTCTGTACAAAACGGATATAATAATATATTTTCGGATTTTTGTCGACTCATTATATCTATGAAGTAAGATGTACTTGAAGATAACAGGCACAGATAGTATATAAACAAAACATAAAATGTGAAAATTATTTTTGTTTATAGAATTATTTATAATAATTGTATAAAATACATATTCAAATGTTTCGTTATCCTAAGTTATTAAAATTGTCATTGTTTAACGGTTACGATGAATTCAGCAAATTCAGCGAGAAAGATTCTAATGTTGTTGCAGGAGCATATTATTTCATCGACACCAGTGAAGCCAATCCTTCAGATGATTCCTAGTGACACTTCTTCCTTGAACTCGATGGAATCAATAGAAAAATCCACCCAGGAACCAATGGCATCTTCATCGTCACCCGACGAGCCAATTGGGAATCAAGAAATCGTCCATATTTCTGAATCCGAATCTTTGTTGCCTGATGACATTTTGAGCCCAACTTTGGCTTCTTCATCTGCGTTGAGTCTCCCAGTTTCAACTCAGCAACCATTGCCTTTAGAATCAGAATCGTATCCTAGTTCTATTTGATTTGAATTTTTCGTATATATTTCCGGAAGTTCATCTTCAATTATTTGTTTGCTTAGTCTACCTCTCTATTTTTTGTTTGAGCGCGGGTATTTTTTGAATCTTTTAGTACATTTTTCTTGGCATGCCTCGCAATCTCTTAAAGGGAGGTTCAAAACGTATATTTTGAATTGAATTTTCTAGTTTTATGTTGATTTAAATTTTTCATTTTTTCTTGCTTTTTCTTTTTACCCCTAGTAATCATGGTTTTCCATAGCGAATTTTCATATTTCACAACAAGAAGTTTTGAAGATAGTAGATTAAATAAATTTGTATATTTTACTATATGAAAATTGAAAATGAAAATTAAAAAAATGAATCATCTCAAGAAAAAAGGAACGTAGGAGGACCCGAGAGAAGGCCAAGTTGAAAATATGTTTCCTCTTTTCTTGATGTATGGAACTGGATGTCAAGAAACAAGGGTTTCCACGCGCTAGGCAAGTGACCCTCAAGGGAGTTTTCACCAGGGTACATTTGTGCATAAAAGCAGGTGCAGTCTTCCTCGAGTTTTTCATCAGTCTTCAACAGTTTCTCATCGCGGAGCCGGTTTCCCCAAAAAAAAGTCTTCGTCAAGCACTCAAGTTCCTTCAAGGAGTATCTACACTAGTCTGGTACATTTCTTCATTCCATCGTCAGCATTTTCCTTCGTCGTATCGAGTCATGCAGTTGTTCACCTACGACACATTATATAAACACTCCCCAATTTCGTCGAAATACCAGAGTGTTCTAATTGTGAAATTCCGAGATTTTTTGGAATATCAGTGGTTCCAGAGTGGACGCAACAACGAGTAAGTCGCTTAACATTTACCCCAGGAGGAATTTTTAGATCTCTCTTTCTCTCTCTCTCTATCTCGTGGTTTTTTATTGTAGAATCATAATAAAGGTTAATAATTGTAAATTTGTGGAGTAATTATTTGTTGTTAGCTTCCCTCACCCTGTTTCGGTTTAGAATTTCTTAGGATTTCTTCACCGATCAAAACGAGGGGAATCAAACTAATAATAGTGAAGGGTAAGTAACTAGGACGTTACACAATGGTATCATCATCTTCGTATAAATTTCTTGATTTTTCTTTATTAACAATAGGGCTTCTTGAAACAGCGTCTGCATTGACATTCATTTTTCCTGCTTTGTATACTACATCAAAATCATATTCTGCGAGTTTCAACGTCCAACGTGAAACTCATTAATTATGAAAAAATGTTGTTTAAACAAAAAAGCATGATTTTTCCACTCTCTTTTTTCAAAAACCTGGAACCTTTTCAATCGGTGGAATAAATGTCTGAACTTTAAGAATCCATGGTTCAAACTTCGATTTTAGGCCTTGGTATTTTCAAAATATCGCCCTAACCGCAAAATTTTTGCAAATACATCCATGATTTTTTTAAATCGAAAACTATAAACTTTTGGAGAAAACACCAAAAGTGAAAAATTTCTTGAAATTAGTCAAAGAATGCACTTAAATTTTTCCAACTGCTATCGAGAAACTTTTTGTATATGCTTAATTTTTACAAAATCCAAAAATTGTTCAAAGCGCTTCAAAAAAGAACAGAAAATTACTAAATTGTAATGAAAAAAACGAAAAAGACAATCTATACTCGTCGAACTTCACGATAGTGATAGTTGGGCAACATAAACTTTGTTTACGGCAGACAGACCGTAGGAGCATTTTGATAATAGTATTTTGAAATTTGCAATTTTTTTGACATCAATAAACTCAAAACGAAAACTGGAAAGCATTAAATGTTTTACGAATCAGCCAGAGAATCCAAGATAATCTTTTGGAAACGTTTTGAACAATTTTTGGATTTTGCAAAAATTAAGCATATACAAAAAATTAAAAATTTTCTCGACAGCAGTTGGAAAAATTTAAATGCATTCTTTGACTAATTCTAAGAACTTTTTCACTCTTTGTGTTTTCTCCAAAAGTTCATAGTTTTCGATTTAAAAAATCATGAATGTATTTGCAAAAATTTTGCGGTTAGGGCGCCATTTTGAAAATACCAAGGCCTAAAATCGAACTTTGAACCATGGATTCTTAAAGTTCGGACATTTATTCCACCGATTGAAAAGGTTCCAGGTTGATTGCTGAAAGGAAAGCTCTTGAAAATTCAGTTTTTGAAAAAAAGAGAGTGGAAAAATCATTCTTTTTTTGTTTAAACAACATTTTTTCATAATTAATGATATGTCGAAGCAATTTTGAGTTTGCTATGGAGAAGGACAGGTCTTAAACTTTAAAAATATGTCTCTCTGAATTTTTTTTGAAGTCTACAGCATTAGTTATGAGCTCCCGAAGACCCATGTACCGCGAGTGGCGTTTTCGGCGGAAACGGGTTAAGAGGATTGGCAATTTTTGAAAATCCTTCGATAAATCTACGATAGTATCCTGCTTATCCTAAAAATTGTTTGACATTCTTTTGTGTTTTTGGAACTGGAAAGACTTTTACGGCTACTATTTTTTTGGTGCGTGGTCGAACTCCTTTTTTAACAATGATATGACCTAAATATCCTATCTCAGGTCGTGAAAATTCACATTTGTCTGGTTGTAAATGAAGGTCTGCTTTTTGAAGACGTATTAAATTATTAAAGGGGGAGGGTCTCTAAGGCCGGTTTTTGGCCCAATTTAGATTTGCCCCAAAAAAATTGAAAACATTTCTACAGCTTCTACTGTGCACGCAGTCGCACGAACGATTCTTGTTTAGTAGAACATACTGAAGTTAAGTGCGTTTTACTAAACACGAATCGTACGTGAGACTGCGTGCGCAGTAGGTGCCACTCTTCAGTGATTGATAAAATCGCGCTTAAAATTATAAAAAAGAATCCTAAAAAATATATAATTACACATAACACATGATTTTTGTTAAGATATACAAGGATCTACTTATAATTTACTAGTAATCGAAATTTTTAACGCTTACTTAATAATTGAAATTTCGCACGGAACAGAAGGGATTCGAACGCCTAAACTAACACACGCAAATCAACGAGCTTAACCATTCGTCTATCGAGACTAGTTGTCAGCAGCTTGAAAAACCAGGAATGAGTTCTTAAGCACGTTAATCAACGAAACATGGTAGCATATACTCTAACAGTTCTCTCCGTGTATTGCAACATGCTCTCCCGTATCAGATAAGCGCTAGAGTCATGTTTTTGCGATATCGTATTCATTGCAGGTGCTCATCTCATACGCTTGAACCTTTAGTTTAATATAATCTCCGAGATGATTTAAAATTCGCGACACTCAAAATTTAGTTTTAAAATACTTAAAAATTTATTTATATTTTTTCAGCATGACAAATATATTTTATTCGGTTGCATCAATCCGCAATGGACAATATAGCGCAAAAACATGCTTCTAAGCGCTCATCTTATACGCGAGAGTATGTTGCAATAAAATGTCAAATAATGAATATATTCCACACATA
Source organism: Diplolepis rosae (assembly GCA_030998225.1). Classification (NCBI taxonomy): domain Eukaryota; kingdom Metazoa; phylum Arthropoda; class Insecta; order Hymenoptera; family Diplolepididae; genus Diplolepis; species Diplolepis rosae. The sequence goes on along the minus strand of JAPYXD010000685.1, from coordinate 641,599 downwards.
TTCGCTGCTACAAAACAGTTTATACACGCGAATTCTAATGTTGATAATAAAACAAGACTTGACTTCTAAATCTAAGTAATATTATAACATAAAGAGGCGGCTAAGCATTCAATCATACAAGTGTACCTTTCGCTTGGAATAATCTACGAGATACTTAAAAATTCGCGCCTGGCATTAGTTATAAAATATTGCATACGTTATACACACGGAGAAAAATGGGTTTCAAAGTCTTCGATTTCACTGCTATCATTTCAGACCTCATTCCCAAACGAGTCTATCTTTTCAGATCCAGTATGAGAATACAATAAATGATTCACATGCAAGCCGTATGATTTGGGGTGAAGCGACCATGGTATATCAGTAGGCACTCCTGGAATCAGTCAGTACAGTCGAGCACGGCCGAATAAAATATCATTGCCCACGGAAAATATAGCTATTATTAATATATTTTAGCAATGTATGAACTTTTCAAACAAAGTAATTATCAGCAATTGAATTGCAAAAGATTCTGTATCAACTGGATCTTTATTTTAAAAATTCAGCATAACCTTCTTTTGATGAATATCGGATTTTGATGTAGATTTTGCAGGCTCATCTCACCTGCACCATGATCTTTTTCGCACGACGTTATCGTAAACAACCCATTTTCCATCGCCCGTTATGATTCACTTTAAAAATGGATCGGTTGTGTTACATTTCAGCAGTGAATCGCAGATGGAAATTCGTTTGGTGAGTTGAATTTCATTCAATTTGTGAGGAATCCAAATATCGAGCTTGTTAACAAAACCAAGTTGTTTTAAATATTTTTCAACGCATGTATGTGATATGTTAAGCTTCTCTGCGATCCGTCGTGTCAAACTTGCTTTAATTTTGTCCTGGTCAACTTCAGTTGGGCATCCAGAGCGTGGTGCATCTTTGAGGTCAAAATCTCCGAAACGAAAACAAGCAAACCAATTCTGGCACTAGCGTTCTGTTAATGATTTTTCACCATAAACATCATACCACTTTTTCCGAGCTTGCACTGCGTTTTTACCTTCTCGGAAGTAATAAAGTAAAATGTGACGAAAATGACCGTCTGGAATCTCCTTTTAAAATCAATGCAAAACAATAAATAAACAACAAAACTTGAAACATTTTTTTACTGAATAATCTCTAAAACGTCAGCTGTCAAATACCATATACGGTCTGAAGTTTGCAATGGAGAAGAACGACTTCGAACGACTAAAATCATCTAACAGAAAAAAGCGAAATGAATTTGTTAACAACCCAATATAAGTGGCGTGGAACGAAGAAACCCGGCTAACAGCACCAAAGACGAAATTTGAGTTTTTCGATGATTTTGAGAGACAGAAGCATGCTCTATCGAATGGGCGTATGCACAAAGCTGTGCGATCGAAAGTGACCGAGTTCGGAGGAGAAGGTCTATACTTGCTTGAACTACTCGAACGGACCCGTCTCAGAGAAACGCGATTTTTTCGAAAAGCTAAAAGGTGCTGTTAGCTGGGTTTCTTCGTCCCACGCCACATATGAAATATTCAAAATATCGTTAATAATAAAACAAGACATGTATTCTTAATCTAAGTAATATGAACACATAAAGAGGTCGCTAAGCATTCAACGCATACGTCTGAACCTTTCGCTTAATATTATCTCCGAGAAATTTTTATTTCTTTCCCGGTATTGTTATCAAATAATGAATACATTCTACACGTATTCAGCCTACAAAACATTTATACACACGAGTTGGACGTTCAATATACATTTAATTTATATTTTAGCCCTCACAAATCCTATATTCCGTTGCATTTATTCTTAATGAATATCATATCGCAGAAAAAGCAGCTACGCGTTCATCTCATACGTGGGACATCCTTTTACATATAGTACGGATTAAAAAAAAAATTGTCAACATTTCTAAAAGTTTTAAATTTGTCTCTGTAGCATCTTTTTATTAATTTAATCGACACGTGTATCGGGATTTTCGAAAAAAGAATTTTTTTCAGGGATATATCAATTTAAACTCCTGATAAAATTGGACGAAATGCCAAATTCTCGTGTATTTAAAATTTATTATCGCTGGTTGAAAAAATCAAATCGATTTCGGGTTTGTTTCATTTTTTAGCTTATTACGATAGATTTTCAGATAAATATTTTTATGTGCCTCAGCCGCGGAAACTCGTTTTTCCGTTACAGCTGAGAGTAAAGCAATGTTGTATATTCCGTTACAGAGGAATACAATGTAGAAATTGAACTGCGCATGCGCATTATAGTCTTACAGCGGAACGCAATCTATTTCTTATTCTTCTTCTTCTCACTTCTTCTTCGTACAGCGTTAGCACTGACTACTACACAAGACCGATAAAATCAAAATGGCCGGGACTAGTCGCCAATTTGCGCCCGCTTCGTAAAACTAGCACAGCAAACAACTACAATAAGTACTAGATTAGATTCCAATGTACGCATAAAAACTCGTATTCGGGACATTGCGAGACTCGCGACAATGCTCGCAGGAATGATCGCGCCTCGGATTCGTCTCGGCTTTGCCTCAGCTACGTCTCGGCTACGCCTCGACTACGCCTTGGCTACGATCTCCTGCGAGTATTGTCGCTCGTCACACAATCACCCTCATTGTGTGCCTAGGCACATAATATACTATTGTAATTTTTATTCTGTTAATTAACTACAGATATTAGCAGTTCAATTGTTGAAACTATTTTCGCATGTTGGCCCCCTCAGTGAAAAAATAAAAAAAAAAAATATTTAAGGTATCAGAATCCATAATTAATAATCAAAGGAATCGATTTAATTATTCTATATCGATATTTGATTTATTGGTGTCATGAAATATGATCTAAAAATTTCAACTATATCAGAAATAACTATTTAATTACAAATTTCACTTGGCAACAGGTAATAACAAGTAGGCTACCAGGTATTTAGGCAATCGATAATTGTAAAAATACCGGTCAGCATGAATTCCTTCCGAAACTCAGGTCACCCAGAAAAATCTCAAAATCATTGAAATACCCCACCTAAGCATCATCGACACGAGTCTTCGAGGTAAAACAAAACTCAATCAAATTCGCAATTACTTAAGCAACCTGGTATTAACCAGAACCACTCGGACAGTAGAGAGTGCATTTTCTCTACTTTGCCCATCCACGCTTCGAAACAAGTAATTGGGCGGATGTGAATAATAACAAAATCTTCTCTCCGACAAAAGCCAAACGCGGGATCGTGCCACAAAGAGTATTCCAAAATACTATTACTATGGATAACCCAGGATTTCAGCACCAAGAACGTGTTCTCTGCCTTGCTTCTGATTCTGCTTCTAGAACATTCGGTAGGATAAGGACCTAGAATAAAAACCACAGGATATGGTAATGTATTAGGTGCGCAACTAAATTCTCGCTGTTTATCAGTAGATGGCTCCAGCAGTAAGTGCTGGTCGAGTTTGACCTATCCAAAACGTCATAAACCAAGCTTAGACATATGGTAAACAAATCGTTTTGACACATTAGTGATTTTGTTTTGGCGGCATATACTTTATGTTATTTGAAAATGTCTGATTTTGTGCCAAATAATCGTATTTTGCTGGATATTCACCAGATATTGCGCCATCCGATTATTACTTGTTCCGGTCGATGGCACATGGTCTGGCTGATCAGCAGTTCCGCTCATATGAAGACATCGAAAAATGGCTTGATTCGTGGATAGCCTCAAAAGATGAACACTTTTACCGGAACGGTATTCGAGCTCTACTAGAAAGATGGGCGAAAGTTGTAGCTAACGATGGAAAATACTTTGAATGATTCATTTGTAACCATTTTTTCACAATAAAGTTGCATTTTCATAAACAAAACAGCGGGAACTTAGTTGCGCACCTGATACAAACTAGAATATTGTATCGTCCCCAGTCATTTTTATTCTGTCTTTTAACTCCTCTACAAAAATGTTCACACCAGTTTGTTTTTTTGTTTTCCTTAAGAATAAATTATGTTTATTCATGTGAATTATAGCCGCTTTATTTGAACTTATTTAAAGCATCTTTCCCCTTTTATCCAATATTAGAAGTAATAAGCGTAGGCGCGTGTAGAATACAATTTCAGTCCAAGAGTAGAAGACCAACGACCCCACATAATAATAAACGAATTTAGCTAATATTTTTATTAACTAAATTCGGCAGTTTGGACGACCTCCGCGTACTCATTCTACTATTAAATAAAATATATTAAGGGTAATTATTTTTACTTTTTTTGCATTTTATATAATTGAATAATAGCCGCACGTAACATTTAACATTTTATCCAATTTTATCAAAAGTTTGGGTTGATATATTTCTCGAAAAATTTTTTTTTTACTATAATCTCTTTACACATGTTGGTTAATTTAATTAAAAGAAGCAATAAACATTTTTTATGCAAATCTAAATTCTGAAATAAAAATGGATGTACATTTTGTAAAAGAATGGCCCACGTATGAACATTTGGCTTAATATTATCTTCGAGATATTTGAATTTTTTGCCCAGTACTGTTATCAAATAATGAATACATTCTACATGTATTCAGCGTTACAAAAAACTTTTACACGCGAGTTGGACTCTTAATATATATTTATTTTAGATTTTCACCCTCACAAATCCAATATTCCGTTGCATTAATTCTTAATGAATATCATATCGCATAAATAAGCAAGTACGCGCTCAAATCATTTTTTAACGTGTTGCTTAATATAATCCCAGAGATATTTGAATTTCGTGACCGGCATTGCTATAAGATAATGCAAGTAATGTAAACGTATTCAGCCTTACATGACATTTTATACACAAAAAATAATGCATTTTTATACACGAAAACGGAACAAGACATAGCCTTCTTCATTGTGTCGCAGCTCTTTAAAAATATGACTTTTTAAAAATATTACATTTCCCTTAAATTCAAATTGCTTCTTCTGAAGGATTCTCTAAACATGTGGTCTTAAACATTCTTCACTCTCGCCTCTCTTTGAACACTCAAGTGTATTTGGGTCTCTAATAGGCAGGACATAGACTGTGTATGGGGTATGTTTATGCGTTTGTAACTACTAGACCCTTCACAACAAATGGTCATTGTATATATTATTTCCTTACGTTAGTTTTTAAACGGTACTACTCTCTTTCAAATCAGCTTCCTTTTTGACACCGAACAGAGTGCGCGGCTGTTTCTATCTGCAGCCTCTGAGTCTTAAGAGGAAATAAGCAAATCTAAAATTAAAAATAAAATTAAAATTCTTAATTTTACTTTTACAAAACTCCGTCCTTCCGCGTTTCTGTGTTGTGTTTTCTGTGATGTGTATACTTCTTAAAGGTGTTGTGGACCTCCCTTATGGATGGTAGTGTTTTTTTCCCTACAAAATTGGTATTAAAATTTTTATAAAAAAATAACATTATTTATACATGGTTCTTGCGTATACCTTTGAGGAGAAGCGGTTTTGTCGTCACACTCTTCACGAATCTGCAAAACAGAATTTCTTTCTCGTTTTTTGAGAACTTTTTTTTGGAGCGGTCTAGTACCTGGATGCCTTGGAGCTTGCCCATTTGCATAAGTTCTTTGCATGTTGTTTATAAAATATTATATTTAAGAAAACAAAAACAAACAAATAAAATCCAATATTAACATAAATAATTTATTTTTTTGCACGTTTATAGCTTAGTCATTAAGTTCATAAAATTAGCTAGCAGTGAAGAGGGCCCTCATTTGTGGCCGAAACGTTTGCCTGTTTATCTTTTTAACATGGTTCTTGCTTTTTATATCTATAATATGTTTTCAGAATAATTTATCCCTAGTAAAAATGAGCTGACCTAATGCCAATGCAAAATACTATAACGATTTGAATTTGGGTCAAGATAATACTTAAGACATGAATCCAAACATGTCACGAAATAGTTAGAAAATTGGATGCTTTGACAAATTAGCTTAATCAGATTTGTCCTCAAATTTGAGACTCGGGCGACCAGTACGACTTTGAGAGCAGTTAGTGATCCTTCCTCTATACTGGAAATATTAACAATCACCTTTAGCTTTCGCAGAATACAATTTATCATTAAATTGAGATCTTCTAATTTTTCAATCTATTACGGAATCTCTCTTTTAGTAAATTCTTCCACTTGCAGTTATAATGGACTCAAAATGTAATACAAAGTGAAATCAGATGAAACTATGTTTCCAAGGAAAATGACTGATGAAGAGAGAATTTGCGGTTTAAGGGGTTGTACTACTCAGGCACACTGAAAAATGAACCTTTTATTGGGAATTTTTGTCTCGAAAACTAGTCAATGGATTAAAATGAAATCTTGAGACTTTATTATACATGTATTAAGATATAAAATAATATTATATATATTATTATACATAATATAATAATAATATATAAAAAAAAAAATATTCAAATTTACGATACAAAAAGGCGTTGTGGCACTTGGTAACTTGAACATGTGTTTATCGGCGGACAACATAGCAGTCTATGAACACCACCTAGAGCAAAAAAAAATAATTCGTCATTAATCAACATTAGTTTTTGTAGGGAGGTACCCACGATTATAAATTTTTTTTTCCAATTCGCAAAGTGGCATAAGTTTGAATTTTTTTTTCATTTTTTGGTTAAAAATCAACTTTAAATTGTTTATAAAAAATGTAATTATTTATCAATCTTAAAAGTCGTGTGGACTTCCCTAGATAATCTATCTAAAAAGTTACAGCTAAAATTTCAGATGAATCTGACAAAAATGCCAATTTGAAAAACATTATTTTGAGAAAAACCCGTTTAAAGTTTCAAAACGCATTTACTATGTGAAATATTCAAAATATTGACGTGCTAATTTTTTTACCTTTACTCTGCTATCCCAGCACAATATTTCTGCCCTTCTGGGCATGAGTTTTGCTCTCCTGCTTCATTTCTAAGCGACGTAAGGTATTTCCTAGCTCTTTTTTGATATTTCGATGCTGAGCGATTTGCGGCATTAATTCGACGTTGATCGACTTTAATCTTCTGAACAGCATCGAATACTTGCATTGGCATAGCTTGTTTATGAGTATATATGTCGAGAGTATGCGAAGCTTTCGCTTTTTGCCAAAAGCACAAAGAATCTTCTCCTACGGGACATCTATCGTGTTGAGGCTTTTCATCTGTAGATATTTAATGGTACAATGAAGCATATATCTCCTTGCGCATAGTCTCTCCTGAATCTGTATTTCGACAAATAGCCAGTCCATAATACACACTCAGTTCGTCAATCAATTTTCCAGTCAATTTTCGTTGACCACCAAGGTTTTTAACTTCTTTCTTCAAATTGCGCAGTCTTGTTCCAAGTTTTATTTTAATATGTCCAATGCATTCTTTAGTAGTGACAGCAAAATCACCGTACGGCTTGGCATCTTAAATACTCTTGTATGTCTTGTTTTGGAGCGCTCAATGGCGTCTCGGAAAATAAGCTAAAAAAATTGTTTATCAAATGTTTTCTACAAAATAGTCTTTGAATATCATTCTTAAATAGTTTATGCATCATTAAAGCCAATAAAAAAAATGAAAACTTAAATTACGTCTCGATGATACTTTCATTCACTACCTTAATACAGAAAATGAAATATGCACTGTTAAAAATGCATAGGTATAAAAATCACAGTAGTCACGGTTGAAATCAGAAGAAAATGTCTGAAAACAGAATAGCAACAAAGTTAGATCGTTAAACGCTTTAAGAAGAACTTACTTGATGATGCGACGCAGCGATGAGAGAAGAATAGAATTTACTATTCAAAGAAGACTGCTGTCTCAATACAGAAAAACATATTTTCCGTGTAAAGTATATATATGTGTATTAAAATTGCTGCAGTCACAAGTAAGAACAAAAAAATACGATCAAGAATAAAAAAGCATCGCCATACATGCTTTAAGTTTATCTGGTGCTTTTATAGAGTAGTTTAGAGCGCTTGCGAATGTGGATATTGGTCAAAACTTTGTCGAAGCCTAATATGGGCAAAATGGGCAGACTGAAATTAAGGGCATGTGATACTTGAAAAAAGCAAACATTTTCAGTCCACGATGTGACTTTTCTTTAGTGTAAAGATTTAGATTCAACGAAGTAAGGCGGTTCTGTTCCCCAAATGCAAGAATTCTGTTTGTTCACAGACAGCTCTCACTGAAAAATGAAAATTCGATGAAGTGGAGTTTTTGAGATCTGCAAGACTTAAGAGGCCCTCCAGAAAGAATTCTCTGAACGTTTTTTAAAATACTGCTCAACTCTTTGTGGAACAATACCAGCATTTGAATTTTAAATTCTCTGGCTTTCCAAAAAACTAAACATCCATTTTTAGGTTATATCGGTTTAATCGTCCCTCGTGAAAATAAATACCAGTTTGAGAGTACTTTTAGGTCAGAAAAATACCAAGTTTAGTCTTTTTCTGGTAGGTTGTCTTCTGGGAGTCAGAATATGTATACGTGGTCTAAAAATAGTATTTATTTTCACGAGGGATTGTATTTGCCGCCTAAGAGTAGATTTAGATATGCATTTTTATAAATTTTAAGTAGTATTAAGTATTCCTAAAGCAAAAGCAGAGTTCAGAGTACAAATTATGAACATACGTTTATATCCGAAGTAAGGCTTCTGTTTGATTTAATGTATTCATGTTAAAAATTAAATAAATTGATATTTATCACAAATGTAATGTAACATCTTATCGTAATATATAATAATTTAGGTTAACTTGGATGTTTCAAAACCAACTTAGTGTAGAAAATTTGTTTTATAAAAATAAAATCAATTTTGGATGATATAACTTACTTTGCAAAACGGCTGTGGGGCAGAGTTGAGCTAGACGTGCAGTCATAAGGTAAGTCAACATCTTGATGTCATAGTGGTCCCTCAGACCATTTTCCACGTGGTTTAGGAAGTCGAAAACATCCAGTCGATCAAGGCAAGAATCTAATAACGTGTACATACATTCAAATGCTGCTTTTCTCAAATCTAAACCATCGTCCACTGTGTGTTTGAAAGGACCCATTTCAACCTCTCTTATTAACTCTTTCTATAAATAAAGAACAGAGGTTTATTATAATTACTTTTATTTGTGTAATTATATGGAAATGCAGAAAGTTAAGAAACTGCTGTGTACATTCTTCTACTGTTTCTTTTGTAAAAATATGTAAGTTTTCATTTCGCTTTTGTTTGACATTCGTATATGCAGGATTGTTACTTCAGCATTTACATCTACTTGGCCTATACAAACAACAGATAGAATTTTTTCGGAACATCATTATTTTTTTGTTCCTCAATAACAACTTTTCGAATATCAGTTGAAAGACTACATTATTTTAAAAAAACATACTTTACAATGCATTAGGATTCAAATTTACAGGAAAAAACTCACAATGGCACTTTATCAAGAAAATCGATTCTATTGTGACAAAAATAAAGTTTTATTTATATTTCCAAACAACTAGATATTTTTCACAAATTTTAACGACATATTTTTCAATTATGTAGCAAAATGAAATACATATTTGGAGAGTATTTCATGATTTTTGAAACATAAAATTCTCAAGAAATTCAAGATAAGTTGACAACTTTACATCATTGTATTCTGGAAAATAAAAAATACGTGATTTTTATTCTATAAATGAAAAAAAGATGCATACGAATTTTTTTTGGATTTAGCCTCTATTTATAAAATAAAATATTCAAAGATATATAGTTTGAGCATGCGCGGAAGCGCCAAAAAGAGAGTGAAAGCAAGTTTGCCAACCTTTTCATAAGTTGGATGCGTGATATTTTAAAGTTAGGTCCAAGTGACCAGGTTGTTCAAAATCAGAGGAAAAACTCAACCCTGAACTGTCGCGTAATCTAACTTCTAAAAAGCTTGGAACACTTGTTTTGCTCCCTTAACAGAACTTCCGTGAATGTGCGAGGTTTTTCGATGAATCATTTTTACATTCTCATCATGGATGAGAAGGTATTGGTTTTATGTGAAAAATGACTTTCGAAATTTTCATCAAATCTTTACGTTTTGAGACCCCCTGAGTCAGAAAAAAGGGTTTTTACGAAAGTGTCTGTCTGTCTGTCTGTCCGTCTGCCTGTCTGTCTCTCTGTCTGTCTGTAGGTCGTGTGCGGCATAACTCTCGACAGAATTGTCAGATTGAATTGAGCTTTGATACACTTTATCGGAGCCTAAAAAGTAAGGACAAGTTCGTTAACCAGCCACATCCAATCAAAATTGAGGGATTGAGCACTACTTTTGTGTTTTTGAAAAAAAAATTTTGAAAAAATCAAAAATTTCAATACTGGTTTTTAAAAGTGCTCATAAATCTCTACAAATTATCCTGATAACATTTTTTGATTAAATCAAAATTAGAAATGTCACAGCATATTCAAATTCGAAAAAAGTCAATATCAAAATTGCATTTTCCACTTAAATTATACGAGATACGAAAAAACGTTTGATACAATATTATTTTTTACATAAAGACCTACAAATTTGAATTCTAACATTTTTTCATAAGATGCATATTTTTCTTATTAATTTAAAAAAAAAACCATTGAAAATCCAAAATTCAATTTTTTAACAATAATATGTGAAATACGAAAAAAACGTAAGAATACAAAGTTGTTCGTTTCAAAAAGATCTACAAATTTTGTCTCACACAGTTTCTGATAAAACATATATTTTTCGTTTCAATTCCAAAAAATACGATTAAAATTCAAAAATTCCATTTTTTAGACAAAATATGTGAGATCCAAAAAAAACTTTTAGATAAAAAATTGTTTGGCTAAATAAGGTCTACATATTCTTATCGAGAAATTTCTCGACAGGATGTATATTTTAATTTTTTGATTTTTAATATTGAAAAAATTCGATTTGTTTCACCAAAATATGTGAGATACGAAATAAGCGTTGTTCTGCAAAATCGTTTCCTGAAATAAAGTCTACGATTGTTTTTCCTTTTTGAGATATTTGGAAGAAAATAAATTTATCAATAATCATGTAATTTATTAAAAAGTTACAAAAATGCATACAGAAAATCGAGCGCGAAGCGCGAGTGTCATGATGAGAATGTGTTCCTTAAGGCCGATAGAGCCTTAAGTAAATTGAATTTCCTGTTTCACTTAAACTGAAAAAGAAACTTAGTGAATTTGAGAAAATGACTAATTTACATCATCTTAAATATCATTAAATTGGTTTGAGCTTCAGTATTAAATTATAAGAAATAAACTTAAACGTATGCGAAGAGCACAAGACCGAGCGCGAAATCCAGGAAGAACGGAGCGCGAAGCGCGACGATCAAATCGCGCGCCCTAGGCGCGCTCAAACTTGCGAGCAAAGCGAGCTGCGCGCGAAGCGCGCGATGAGAATGTGCCCGCGAAGCGGGCAGATTTTTTTGGATTCGACCAAGGTGTAACTTACCTCAATGATTTCCTGAAATTATTAATGTAAGCTAAGCTAATCTCGAACAATTTCATTATTGGAAAATAATATAATCTCCAACATCCAAAATATGAATAATTATTTGGGTTGATTTTAACCTCAACATAGAGAAAGCTTTTTTAAATTTTATTTTCACTGACACGAAGTATTGAGCAAATTTTTAATTTGAAACAACTTTTAACGAGACATCTATTCCTCGCTATTACTGGAAGATTTCTGGAAATTTTCAGACAATTTACTAAAAATTGAAGGAAATTGTTATATTTTATCTTTAGCGTAACTAAGGAATGTGAGAATGTATAGAAAGTTTAAAGTTGTAAATATTATAAACAATTTGAATAACTAACAAAAAATTTGTTTAAATGTAAATCTGATGAAAAATAAAGACTGTAGATTTTTTTAAGTAGTAAATTCCAGATTCCGACCAAAAATATGCAGGGTGTCCCACTTTCAGTTTTGCATTTCAGTACCTGGAAAACAAGAGGCTTTATAAAGAAATGTTCGAAACAAAAGTCATAGGGTTTGAAGCGGACTATCAAAATGTGAACTCAGATTTGGGTTCCAGGCTTTAGTTTAGGTCCCATAAGGCCCCAGTCAGCTTTCTTACTAGGGACCCTAAGCTTTTAAATAGAATTTTTATTCTATGTCAAAAAATACGTACCTTTAATCAAGCCCAAAAATAGCCTTTGGAATTCTATTTAAAATTTTTTAAACATCATTTTTACACTATCGAAGTGTTTATTTGTCAGTCATGAAGTCCTATAGGATTGGCTTTGGGTCGGTTCAGAAAGGCAACCACGTTCACAGACTGTAAACTCTTTTCAGCCCGATAAGACCACAAGACAAATTTGTAATTCTCATTGACAAACTTTTTCTTTTGAGCTGATAAATCCCCTGCGTTCTGTTCACGGGTTTCTTCTGAAACACAGCATTCTCTGGGCTCAAAGGTTTTTTTCAGTTTTTTCAGTTTAATGTATGATTTCAAAAATTTGAGACTAATATAGTACTATTGTATTTATTTTAGCAGAAAACTTAGGGTCCTTACTAAGAAAGTCGACTTGGGCCCTACGGGCGCAAACTGGAGCCTTAAACCCAAATTTAAGTTGATATTTTTATAGTCACCTTCAAACCGTATGACTTTTATCCCCAATATTATTCACCATAACTTGTTTTTTAGATACTAGTATGCGAAAATCAAAGTGGAACCCCTGCAAATATATAGACGATTCTGGAAATCAGATAAATTTATTAAAAAATCAATTCAGTTCTATATGTGACCTGTCGTGAAGAAAGGGACGTTAGGGAGAAAGGCAAGATTTTTCAGGGAGAGAGTTTAAAAGAGTGGCTTACAACGAAGATTGCTATTTTTCGGGAACTTTGCAACCTCATTGCGGCAAAAGTCAGATCTTTTTCGATTTGACCATTGACAAGAATAACTTAAGAACTACTTATACATGCCAAAGCCCGAAAATTGATTTTTGTGCCCTAACATATCTTTCTTCGCGACAGGTCACATGTATTGTAACTATTGTTCTTATTTTAATGAAATATTTTATAAAAATTTTAAGCATGATGAATGCAGTCTAGATCACTTATCAATATTATAGTACACAAAATTAATTTATAAAAATCGGAGTAACTTATGTAACCCCGGGCAACCTAACCCGAATATATCGTTCATTAATATGTTTGTGCAGTTGAACGCCAGGATATTTATTCTTAATAACCACAAAAGAAAAATACATTGATTTACTAGTCCGACACAGGATGACAGGTCGACACGTGGTGGAGTAAGGAACAGCGTCGAGCGTTGGCAATTTACGGCTTCATTTAAATCTAGTAACCTAATCCGATTATGTTAGTCGCTACGACCGTCCAGGGTTTTTGGACTATACCTTGAGTCATTATGCCTCTTGATTGAGCTTGTTCCAGTTTATTTAGTTGACACGCTACGCATTTACGAACAAATGCGGCGATGTCCTTGTGCATCCGCGGCCAGTAATACTGGATTGCGGCCCGATGATACATTTTATGTGTGCCAAGATGGTCGGCCTCCGGGGCTTTATGTTATTCGATCAATATTTGATATTGGTAATTCTTCATTATCACCAATTTTAAGGAGTTCAGGTCATCCTTTACATTTTCCAATAAGGGGCTGGCCCGGTATTTGTACAATTTACCATCCACAACTTCCCAGCCGTGATATTTATTAGGCTACTTGATCATGTCTTCGCGTATGCGCGTATACCATTCATCTTCGACTGGTTCGAGTGCGAAAAGCTTCTCGATTCCTGTAGATTCAAACATGCGAGAAAATGCATCCCGAACGATGAAGTACTTTATAGTCGTATTATAGAAGGTCAAGCGCCTATCGAGCCAGTCGTCTTGTTGGATTGCGCAAATTATACAGCCACTCCAAACTGCTGTGATCTGTTATTACAGTAAAATGCTACCCTTGAAGATGATAATGGAACTTACGTATGGTCCAAACCACGGCCAGACACTCCTCGTCCGTAGTTGGCTGATTAAACTCCGGTTTTGAAAAAACCCGAATCGCGTACTAAGGCAGGGGTGGCCTTTTCTGGGCAGGCTATTTCCTGATTCAGGTAGCATAAATAATAATGTAGTCTTTTAAATTACTTTTTAAAAGTTGTTATTGAAAAAAAAGTAATGGATTTTTGACACAAAATTGCAGTTGTCTTAAACTTGTCGAAATGGTTGAGTTCTTATTGTCATCGTTTGACTTCATATACTAAAATCTGCTTTGTGTTGAAATTTGACGAAATGTGGTTATTAATTATTGAAATTAAAGTTCCCAGTTAAATTTAGGCGTTCGGAATTTTTTAAATAACATTTTTTCTTTTACATCTATTTTTAAAACATGTTTTGAAAATTAGAAGTGTACAAAGCAAAATAATTGATATTTTTAAAAAATGAAAAAATTACCTTAATTTTTGTCTCGGTGTAAAGTTTAGGCAAGACTACATCCAGGAGATCACGAACAAGCATGGGTTTGTTATGAGCTGCTGAATTAAATGCTACTAAAGCAACTCTTCTAACATTGAGATCAGGATCTTCTAAAGAAGCTAAGAAATTACCCATGCACTGTTTCAACATCGAATCGATTGGTTGAGGCTAGAAATCAATTTTTTACATCAGATTTTTACAGAAAACATTTATAAGGAATTAAGTTTCTAGATAAAAAGAACAAGAATTGACGGAAAATTCAGACTTCGTTTATTTAATTCAATTTTTCAAAACCACCGTTCCATGTTCCCTCTGAAACCATAATTATGGCAATTGCAGTAAACATTGATATCATTTGTTAAATTATTATTATTTTGGCTTTTTGCCAATTAATTTGATGATAAAGATTATTACAACTAGGCTGAGAAAACATGTAAGTTATATATCAACTGAATGATAATATTGTTGTTTTTCTGTTTTTTGTATTTTATACTAATAAATTTATGAAATGTGCAGAAGACATATTGAATGAATAAACTTCATAGACGCCCATGAACCAGACCGTCACCAGAACCGTCCAAAAAAAGAGCATTCTTCCATATGATTGCCTGTAAACAGGTATTAGCACCAACGTTTCTCTTCGAAAGCACAAACTGAGCATGATTACTTTAAACGAAGACAATTTATTACGTCTCAATGACACATAATTTGAATTGACCCAAAAAGCTTGCCCGATTTTAATCCCATCAACGAAAAACACACGAATAGCGAACTCACGTCTGATCTTAATGTCGAAGAAAAAGCGATTTTGAAAGGTAAAAGGAGATATACTCAATCTTGAGCTTGTACGCAAAAAAGAGTCTGCAAGATGAAATTTAGCATTATTAATCTTGCATTTTCACATTCTAATTTTTGGAATTCTATATATCTAAAAATAAAATAGTTTCGACTAACAGGAGTAGAATTGGTTCCTTGGAGCCAATTATGCTTAAATAACTATTAACCGTACTACTCCCACACTGACGTTTATGTATTACTCGAATATTTTAAGACATTAGAAGCGAATACTCCTGACACGGCTTATCATTCGCTCATTATGAGAAGATACAGCTTTACGAGTTAAAATCCCCCGTAGGGATCTTCTATCTTAAAAAAGTTTAATGGTTTCATTTGGTGGGGTTGAACCACTTTCGACATGCCTCTTATATTGAGAGTTCATATTTCTTATGACTCGAGTGTACTAAAATAAAGAAGTTCTAAAAATTTCCTTTAAAAAAAACAAATAATTTGTTAATACTTCGTGTTGTATGCAGCAAGCGTGCAATCCTATTAGCCTCTGTTCATGGGAGGGCTAGGAAGTATTGGCGACCTGATACTCTAAATTTGTCCATCTGAAGCAGCGATGCAGGCGAACACTAGTGAGTCCAACATCTACGTTAGGAGCAAAAGGTTTAAGATCCTATATTGAGGAGTCCTTAGACTGAAGTAAATTTTCAAAATCAATAAGGATCTCTTGGTGGAAGTCAATTGTGCAGTCAAGGATAGAGGGAAGCTAGACTCTGCCTTTTGAGACGTCTTCAAGGAGAGCGGATCCATCCGTAGTGTTCTAAAAGTTTTAAATGCTCGAAGAATTTCTCGATAACACGAGCATATGTTCGAGAATATGCTCGCCTTTTTTGTGCTCTGAGAATTTACGAGCATTTAAAATATATTCTTCAGGTCACGTTCTGTTATGTCCCCAAGCCTTCTCAATAACTCTTTTGCACTCTTTTAGAGAAAATAGTTTGGTTCAAAATTGAATTCGAACTCGTATGACTACAAACTCAAATTTCCCTCAACGTCCAAATAAAGGTATAATTCAAAAGTTCAAGAATTCGAAACCGTTCGAATCCTCAAAATATAAAAACCACGACCAAATTTGGACCAAAAATCACTAAACAAAACAAACAATTACGAGAAAACAAAAAATGACGAAAGAAAGAAAAAGAAGGAAGGAGTTTTGGGAAGTTGCTTTCATTTTTCATTCCTTATTGTTTGTTTTCTAATAATTGTTTGTTTTGGGTAATGATTTTTGGTCCAAATTTGGTTGTGGTTTTTTGTATTTTAAGGATTCGAACTGTTTCGAATTCTCAAAGTTTTTAATTATAGTTTGGTTCGATGTATTTTCCTGTTAGGTTTATATCGCCAATCGCCATTTTCGTTAATCTTAGGCTGTCTTCGGCTTAAAGCATTTAAGATTTAAACTCCTAAGCTACAAAAAATCTTTGCACGTTTGCCGAAATAGAGGACATTTGACACTATAAATCATCTTATAGACGTAATAAAAATCTATTAAAGCTAAACAGATGTCATTTAATCCCTAAAAAGACTTTGCTTTGTTTTGACTCAGCTGGGTATCAACTCAGGTCCTTCCGATTGCCATTTAAATATTGTATCAACTGAGCTACAGAGATTTCACATAACTTTTTTCACAGGATCTATTTACGCCTCATTCGGCTACGTTAAAGATATTCTAAGTTACAGGTTGATAATGTTGATATAGTAGAGTTTCGTTATCATGGTGAGTGATACAGTCTTCTAATGATTGACATAATATACTGTAATGATTTGGAAAAATTAGGTAATTCTTTATCAACGGAAAAAAATTGATTCGCTTCTAATGTTACTTAACAGTATTATTACAAGATATAATATGTCATAGTGGACATTTTTTCACGGACTTTTGGTAGAAAGTTCTACTTTGGTAGAACATGGTAAAACTTTTAATAGAAGGTGTAACATTGGCAGTTTTGAGTAACTAAATTATATAAAAAAGGTCAGAATGTTCCGTCATTATTTTTCTTCCTACCATACTTCCTTAGACGTTAAAAAGTATTATTTGAAATTTCGAGATTATAAAAAGTATCAAAATTATTTACCTGGTCTGAGATTGTAAACTTGACAGCAGTAACCACTGTAGTTCGCATTAAAGCCGACGAAGATTTCAACGATTCTTGTAATTTAGGTAATAAAGCTGTGGGGTCGATTAAAGTTAACTTGCCAAGACACTCAGCTACTACGTTTCGAGTTCCTTCTTCTGTGCATTCACAGTGCCTATACAATAACATCCAAATTGAGGGCACGAAATTTTGCAAATGTGAGACTCCAGATGGACTGGCCGACTGGCACGTTATTATCTACAAAAGATCAAAAAAGTAATAGATTATTTAATAATTATATGAATAAAATGTAATCAATGTAGATTTGAATTGGATAACTTCTAACTATAATTCTATTCCAATTTGGAAGAGTTTTATTTTAGTTTTATTCCATCTGGTGATTTTATAACAATGAATCATGCAGAAGTTCATATGTGACGCCGAAAATGTAAATTAACAATAATAGTAAATAATAAGAAATATTAATGTCAATAAAAATGAATTAAAATATTTACATTAAATGAAAAAAATTGATAATGATTAATAAAACTAGACTAACAAATTATTAATAATCCGTACAGATTAATTAAATTAATAAAAAACTATTCAAATTACTAAAACAATAATATTATCAAAACCAATAAATTTTATGAAAATCAGTAATATCAATAAACAATGTTTTTTTTAACAAATTCAATAATTAGTAAAATTCAGTAAAGTCATATTATAAGATGAGCAACCATAACCTTAATGAGAATTCTTAATTATTCGCATGTGACTTTTGTGTCCAAATGGGCGAAAAAAGTCGCATTGCATGCTTGCGCGTAGAGCGGCATGTAGCCGATTGCGCCTCGACGACGCAATCGGGCAAAATGTTCATACCGCTTGCTTCAATGGGCGGAATTGTTCATACCGCCCGCTTCAACGGGCGAAATGTTCATACCACCAGCTTCAACGGGCAAAATGTTCATACCACCCGACACTTGACTGCCCGCGGCTAACTACGCACTCACACGCAATGCGACTTTTTTCTCTAATATTATATTTACGTTTCTTTATTCGAGTTTGCAAAAACCGTTTTGTTAAATAACCTTGAGTGACCACCGGTGCATCGAATTTAATTTAGAACGGCGCCAAGCAGTGGATAAGGGTGGGGGCGGCGAAGGAAGGAGCCCCTGCTGGAACACGAGACGACTCAGCAGGGAAAGACTTCGAGAACACCTCGAAGAAACTGGGCTAGTTGATGAGCCTGGTTGGGTCTGTCCTGCCGGGTCGTTTGAAGCTACTGTGCGCTCGGCGAGGCAGAAAGTGGTCGAGGCTTGCGA
This sequence comes from Diplolepis rosae, assembly GCA_030998225.1. Taxonomy (NCBI): domain Eukaryota; kingdom Metazoa; phylum Arthropoda; class Insecta; order Hymenoptera; family Diplolepididae; genus Diplolepis; species Diplolepis rosae. Next base: position 622,935 of record JAPYXD010000685.1, on the reverse strand, counting down.
CTACTCGATGCCTCGCCGCGAGCACAGGCAAGCTAAGGGTTCCATGTACTGGTGGAACGACCAGTTGGCAGCCCTACGTCAAGAATGCCTCGTAGCGTGGCGAAAATTCACCCGATCAAAGGGGGATGCTATGCTGCATGAGGCATGAAAAGGGACAAAAGCAGCTTTGAGGCGAGGCATAAAGAAAAGCCGACTTCAATGCTGGAAAGACTTGATCGGTGAGGTCGAGAAGGACCCATAGGGTCTCGCCTTCAAAATACTTACCAAGAGATTGGTGACTAGAAGAAAGACCCCAGGCCTGGATCATGCCGATCGAGTCAAGTACATTGTGCGGAGCTTGTTTCCACACGTACAGCCGTTCCAAAGACAGGACCGAAGTTCCCGCGTGGTCCGGCGCGAAGAACTCTTCACTCTCGAGGAACTAAAGAGAGTGGGTGGGAGGCTTAAGGCAAATACAGCGCCGGGGATCGACGGGGTGCCAAACAAGATCCTCAAAGAGGTGATCGCGGGATACCCGGAGATCCTCCTAGAAGTTTTAAGATCCTGTCTTCGGGAGCGGAGGTTCTTCGAAGACTGGAAGAAGCAGAGGTTGGTCCTGCTGAGAAAGGGCAACAAGCCTCTGGAAGATTCCTCATCCTATAGGCCAATATGTCTATTACAATAGATACGATAGGGAAGCTTCTGGAGGAGTTGATTGTACAACGACTTCAGAATCTCTTGGTCGGGGAGAACGGTCTTCCCGAGAACTAGTTCGGGTTCAGGAAAGGCAGGTCCACTGCGGACGCTATCCAAGCTCTGGTTAACATCGCCACAAATGCAAGAAAAGGAACTGGTAAGCGCAAGGGATTCTGCGCGTTGATCAGCATTGACATACGCAATGCGTTCAATACCGCGAGGTGGAATATCTGCATCGAGGCGATGATGCGGAAAATGGTTCCAGACTACCTGTTGCGAATGATAGATTACTACCTGAGCAACAGGTAGGTGACATACGAGGGCGACAAATGGTCTCTCAAAGAAGAGATGACATGTGGCGCCCCTCAAGGGTCTTCGGGTGGGTCCACTCGTTTGGAACGTCATGAATGACGACTTCCTGCGCATGGACCAACCTGCTGAAACGAGCATCGTCGGCTTCGCGGATGACGCACTTGCCGTGTGCACCGCTGACGACGTCGCAATCGTAGAGCTGAGGATCAATGAAAGTCTGTGGCGAACGAAGCGCTGGTTGGATAGCAGAGGGCTGAAAATGGCCCCTGAGAAAACCGAGGCTTTGCTCGTTACGAATAGGAGATCTTTCCAATGCCCAAGGATCGTTCTCGGAGAGCATGAGGTCGAGTGGAAAACAAGCATTAAGTACCTGGGGGTGCAGCTGGATCGTAGGCTTAGCTTTGGCGAACACCTAAAGATCGCAGCTGCCAAAACCATCCAATGTGGAGCAAACTTGGCTCAGCTTATGCCAAACATTGGTGAACCGAGGAGAGCGAAAAGGAGACTGGTGGTGAGCGTGGTCCATTCCAAGCTGCTTCATGCAGCTCCGGTCTGGGCTAATGCTCTGCAAAACCATGCTATCCAGAGGAAACTGTTCTCGGCGCAGAGACTTGTAGCGCTGAGAATAGTTTTAGCATATAGAAGTGTCTCGACGAGTGCTGCGTTGGTCCTGGCGAGCGTCCCGCCAATAGATTTTTCGGCCGAGGAAAGGCAGGAGACCTTTTAGCTTCGCAAGGAGCTTACCTGCGCCGACCTGGAGGAGATCGCTCGCGCAAAGGAGGCCATCCGCAAGGATGGAAGGCACAGACTCGTCCAGAAATGGCAGATGAGATGGCATGGGAACAGACCAGGAGATGGACCTACCATCTGATCTCGGAGCTCGCCACCTGGCTGAACAGAAAGCACGGAGAAGTCAGCTTTTATTTGGCGCAAGCGCCCTCTCTCAGGCTATGGCTGTTTTAATGCGTACCTGAGGCGCTTTAAGAAGAGAGACGAGGAGATGTGTTGCTACAGCGATTTCCCGGTGGATACCGCAGAGCGCGCACTGTTCGTCTGCGCAAAATGGGGTGTGGCACGGGAGGCCCTCGGTCTGGCAGTGGGTGTCGAGGTTACTCCTAACACGATGGTCCCTCTTATGCTCCAGTCTGAGCCGTTCTGGACGCTCAGCGAGTCATTTATCACACTTGTGATGAAGACGAGAGAGCTTGATGGGCGTCGAGAGCGACACAACGGGAAGGGTCAGTGGAAATCGCATCGGGGCCTTCACCCGCGGTCCTGCGTCTCGGGCGGATTCGACTGTCCTCGTCGTTCGGGCGAGGATTCTTTTTAGTCTTCTCCTGGCTAGTGCGGCTTGTCGGTTCGCCTAGCGCGTGTGTGGCCGCGGACGAACGGATGACGGAAAAGTCGAACGCGACTTTAATACTTTAAACGATGTTTCTGCAAAATTTCATCGAGATCGGGCCACTAGAACCTAAGATACGGCCGTTCATAGCACGCAGTTTCTGGAACTACTTAATGTCCACCTAAAACTTTAAACGCGATTATCTCGGAATCGTATTTTTGAAAAAATGCCATCGCGGTGAGCACGATATCTCACTAAACACTACATTGATCAATTTGAAATTTGGTGGGGTTGTTTATTTTGTAATTTTTTTTTCCAGCTGAGCCGTTACCGTTATTTCATGCTCACAGCAAGCCATTAAAAACAAAAGAAGTTCTGCGGCAAGGAGTGTACCTTCCCTAATTTTCCGAATTTTCACTTGAAATTTTATACAAAAACACAATAAGAGATGTACTTTTTGAAACTTTTTATCGCATTTGAATAAAACTATAGTAACACGATTTAAAAAAATAAAAAATAAATAAATAAAAAATAAATAAATAAAATAAATATATAAAGTGCCAGATAGAGAAAATAAGCTTGATTCGGGAACTGTTTGAAGCACAGACCAGTTAATCTACTAAAACCTTAAATCTTTGTCTTTGAAACAAAGAAATTTATGTATTGGTCAATTCAAATTGTTTAAATAATAAACAATAGTTATGTAATGGAGATTCGCCACAATATTGAGTCAAAGGCTACAGCATATCACTTGGTTTTACGAAAAAATCCAAATCTTTGTAGTGAAAACTGACTAAGCTATGTATTTGTTACCTAAACTTTTTCAAGTAATAAAAAAAACTGTGCAACGGAGATTTCCCACAGTATTAGCACATAATAAAAATTATATTAGTTCATTTTAGGCCAATTTGCAATCTCACTTGCATTTTAAACGCAAATATCAGTTTCAAGTAACAAAAGGGAGCTAATTCAGCACAAAACACACTTATTTACTAAATTGTTCATAATAACATAAAAATATTACCTAATCAACTAATACCGCTGGACGTTATTTCTAGAAAGTTGTTCCACTGATTCTGGTTATTAGAACGTCAATATAATTTTTTTATTACAAAATGGTACTCTGTCAAATATATTTGTTTTTTCTAATTTTTTTTTGTTATGTACAAAATTTTGAGAACTCTTTTTGAAAAATGCCTCAACAGATTTATAAAGAATTTCATCAGTCTTGATTTGAAAAAAAAATCAAAATCAAATTCAAATTGTGGCCTGTAGACTGATTTGTCCATAGACACCTCTTTTGCCCCACTGTAGGGCGTATAATACGTTTGTATTTCAAAATGCCCTTATTTCTGTTGGGCTAAATTCTTCGCGTCTGGAAACTACAGTTGAATACTATCACGAATACGGGATATCTTCTCTTTTCTTGTCAATTTTGAAATCATGACTACGAAACATCTCTCTTTCTTTCTTTGATCCAAGTTACCATAGTATAAACGTTTCTGGTATAATTTGCTCTTTAATTTCATAAAGACGATTAATTTATCGTTTAACGATAAGCTTCATTGAATTTAGGAGTTCTTTTCTCTACATTTAAGAAATATATTCCCTATCAATTTCTAATTATTTTTCATAATTTACTCTGGAGTCATCGGGGTGAAAATTTAGCTAGTTTTTCCAAGCACATTTTAGTTTTTTATTCAAATGCAGTTACATGGGAATAAATTCGGTAGTGTCATGGTGGGTTTCATTTATTCCGGATTCAATGATTTTTACCCAGACCTACCACGAGATATACCAGGGGTGTTAGTTGAAATTTGCCGGTTTTACTCATAGATGTCGCTAGAGATATGTATACATTTCTATGATTAGGCATCTATGTCATATTCAAAAATACACAATTACATTCTGCCAAAATAATAGCATCATAGTTGTTTACCTCAGTGAATATGTCGAGTTTCGTTCCAAGTAAATCGCATTTGCGGCATTCGTTGCTTTTCTTATTTCATCAAAAGAAAAAAGCAGTTGAAGCTCATCGATTGCTGGTAGAAACTTATGGTGAACATGCTCCAGTGATTAGAACATGTGAGACATGGTTTCGTCAATTTAAAAGTGGAGATTTCGATTTAACAAACAATGAACATCCTGGTGCAGCGAAAAACTTCGAAGACGAGGAATTGCAGGCGTTATTGGATGAAGACCCAACCCAATCGCAACAACAATTGGCACAAACACTAAATGTGACCCGAAGAGAAATTTGCCAACGTTTAAAAGCAATGGGAAAAATCCAAAAGTATGGAAAATGGGTACCACACCAACTGAACAATAGACAAATGGAAAATCGAAAAACCATTTGTGAAATGCTGCTTCAACGGTTCGAAAGGAAATCTTTTCTGCATTGAATTGTCATGGGGGACGAAAAACGGATTTATTTCGAGAACCCGAAGCGGAAAAAATCATGGCTTTCACCTGGTGAGGTCGGCCCATCGACTCCAAGGCCAAATCGCTTTGGCCGTAAGACAATGCTCTGTGTTTGGTGGGACCAGTGTGGTGTGGTGTACTTCGAGTTATTTTCGCATCGATGGGACACTCACTCGCAGAGCAGCGCTTCGCCAATTTTGAAGAAGTCGAAAAATGGCTCGTCGAATGGTTTGCCTTGAAAGAGAAAAAGTTTTTTTGGAATGGTAACCATGATTTGCCTGAAAGATGGGCAAAATGTGTAGAATCCAATGGTCAATACTTTGAATAAAATTTTTTTGAAATTTCCTTGAGAATTAAGTGTTTTCTTTATTAAAAAAACCGGCAAACTTCAACTAACACCCCTGGTAGTTTTCTCTTATAAGAGATCTAAAGAATCCTAAAAGTCCACGATGGATTCCTTCTAGAGTATTGCTTTGTGGGTGTTTTCTGAACGAAGATACTAGCTGTATTTTCTTCTCATCGAGAAATTATGACCACATGGGAGAGGTAAACTGTATCCCATGATCAGTAGCTATTTTTGACGGCTTTCCGTATTCTGAAAAGTGATCCTTGCTTAACTTATTGATCACTACCTTGGTGTTTGCTCGTCTAAGAGGGTGCAATATCACGAATTTAGAAATTTTATTCGGCCTGTTAAGGAAGTCATTTTGCATTACAAAGAAGCAAGTTTGGTTAGTTACCTTGGTTTTGACCTTGTTTTGACCTCGCTCGTTAATATTAATTAAAATGTTCGAGGTAGTACATACCATTTTGTACAGAGCCATTCCTATTATTGTTATGATTAAAATTTGGGCGAGTGTAATCACACCAATTATAGTCTTTGGTTTGATTTCTACCAAAAACGTTTTGTTGATCATAGCTACGCCTCAATGGTCGAGGCGTACTAGAAAAAAATAGATTTCTAGAAGACCGAAGTTCCTGGTTATGAAATCCAGCTCCAAAATTTATGTTGCAATTATAAATCTGTAAAGCACAATGTGTTGAAGCTCTAAAATTATTTTGAATGTTTATTAATTCGAATAAAACTCTTGATTTTGGAAGCTATTCGCCACAAGTTCTGTTTCTGAGGGAGGTGCGATTGGGTCTTTTGCATAATCAATTATTTTAATTGCGTATTCCAAGCGCCACAATTTACCGTTTGGAATGTGTTTGTGAAATTGGAGTTCGAAACATATCTGAAAACATAAATTCTCATTCCAAAATTCCTTACTGAATTTTTTTTTGCCAATAAAGTCACCACACAAACAATGCAGCTCATTGGAAGCCTCTCTTGATCTCTTCATTTTGGGATGAAAATCGCTCATATACTTTTGTAGTTCTAGGTTTTGAGCATCGCATTCTGCTCTTCTTATATACATACAGCTACCTATTCTATGAACTATAAGATCAGTAAACTCATCTACCTGTTTCTCTGTATCTGATTTTTAATTGGATATTTTTTTTGTATTTTTCTGAACTCTTTCTATCACTTTAGATTGATTTCTTGCCATACTTTTTATTTTCATGCCTATTGATTATAAAATTTTCGCTTCATTTAATGAGGAGGAGCATGAATTGTTATTCATTGAATTCCGTCACAAATTTTTTTATCAGAAAATAAATCGACGTCCGCGTTTTGATTACAATCAAAATTGGAATTTCTAATTATTAAACGGGTGGAATTTCCTAAGTTAACACTTATATTAAAACTATTTCATAAAATCGATTGTAATTGGTTAAATAAACTTCTAAATTATTCACCCAAATTGGCTATTTTTACAATATCAATAACTAAGAGTCACATCTTCCAAGTATGTTCAGTTGGCACTGAAAGGAAATCCCATTTATGGCCGAAACTCTTGCATTTTCCATTTTAATATATTAATAGGCGCTTTTAATTTTTTTTTAATATAAAATCTAACCCAATGCCGAAACAAGAAAATGATATTTATTTTGTGCATAATTACAAGGCTGATATTATAAAATTGAATTCAATATAATAAATTAAAAAACCGATAAAATATATCCGTAAACATAACACCCTTGAATAATAAACAAGTGTTTAACATTTGATTTGCTTTCTATAACAATACCTAGGAATTTGACTGCGAAAAAACATGTGCCCCCTAATTTGATTTGATCTACAATATACTTTCAAACTGATCAAACTAACATACGTAGTCATACTCAGCACTCTATTTTCAGTTGGTGAATGTACGAGTCCACCAATAAAAAAAACACATGTTCCTTACTTTTAGAATCTATGTACTCAAAAGAGGGCAAGTGGGCGACAAGGGAGTCATTCACTTACATGCAGTGGTTACAGATGTTTGCTTCCGAATTTATTGGTTCTAGGATATGTTCTAAGTATTTTAAATATATGTATCAATTTTGGCCACTTTTCACTTGTAGGGAATGAAATCACATTTTATCAAAATATAAAAACATTGTAGAGACTTGAATATGTAACATTAAATTCTCAAGATGCCTATGGTATCAATCAATTTATAATAACCGGATTAAATGGTTATGAAAATCAATACAAAAGAAAACGAAAGAAATGAAAGGAAGGAAGGGATTTTGAAAGGTTGCCTTCTTTTTATGTTCTTATAATTGTTACGATTGCAATTTTTCTTCAAGTTGTTCCACAATACTGAGAATTTTAAAAGATTAGATAAAATCATCTAAAAAAGCCAAAAAGTATGATGGTAATTTCAGGATGACAGATAATTAGAGGAATCGGGGACTTTTGGAAAAATACTAGATATAAAGATGTTACTACAAAAAGTACAGTTCTAGCTAGATCTCGTATAATTTAAGAATAATTCAGATGAAAGACTATTCTTCAAGACTAGATAACTTAACTCTTAACAGTGTGACGTGGTAAATTTTACCTGTTATTTAAGAAGTCAGACTCATCGATTTGACATGTGAAGGTTATATTAATATAGAAAAACAATTGCATTGCGACGTACAACACTTTGTCACCCCCAGAGAGCACTCAATAGACTTATTGTTAGCATTGCATTTCTTTTATACTTTCTGTATCTGTTTGTTCTATTTTATTCTGTCGTCGAGAGGAAATAAATAGGACAGATTATCGGATTTTAACGAATTATAGCTCATTTTCTTATATAAACAATTTTAAAAGACTCTAATGTCTTAACGTTCCAAATTTGACTCTCCTTTTCCAACATAACGTATTTTTTTTATAAAACTTGATTAATTTTTAAACATTTCTGATTAGCAGTTAGAAAATAAGACATTACTTGAAAAATATATCAGGTGTACAACTTTGCTTCCGCCGCTTTTTCCCAAAACTTGAGGCTTTATTATTAAAAAGTGATTATCTATTTATGATTTAAAGTGCTGTCCGTCCCTAGCCACTACTTTTTTCCATATTTCCTGCAATTTTCAGATATTATCTCGGAAAAACGATGCGTCTTTTGAGGCGATCCACGAATCGATCCATTTTTTGACTTTTTCATAAAAGCGGGAATGCTGATGAGCCAGACCGTGTGCCATCGATCGAAACAAATAGTATCCGTAAGGAGCAACCTCTGGAGAGTACGGCATGGGAGGTAAGACCACCCATTTCAACGCTTCCAATGATGTCTTGATCGGTCTTGCAACATGTGGCCGAGCATTGTCATGCTAGAAGATAACTTTGTCGTGTCTCTCTTGGTACTGTGGCAGTTTCTCCTTCAATGCTCGACTCAAACGCATCAATTGCGTTCGATATCGATACCCTATGATGGTTTCACTTGGTTACAACAGCTCATAATAGAGCTGCTACCACCAAATTCAGAGAATAACCTTAGCACCATGAGTATTCGCTCTGGCCTTGAATGTGGAGGCATGTCCGGGAATTCCCTACGATTTTCAGCGCTTATGATTATCGTAGTGGACCTTTTTTTTGTCATCGGTCACAATGCGATGTGAAAACCCCTTCCGATTCCGTCTTTGATGCAGACGTTTACAAGCAAAGAAACGCCGTTCAACATTTCTCGGCTTCAACTCGTACGGAACCCAATTTCCAATCTTCTGAATCATTTCCATGGCTTTGAGGCGTTTTGAAATGGCTTGTTGAGTGACCCACAATGACTGTGCCAATTCTTCTTGTGTTTGGCACTAGTATTCAGCAAGTAATGCCTTCAATTAGGAATCTTCAAAAATTTTCTCTTTTCCACCGCTATGCCGGTTCTCGACATCAAAATCTATCAAAAAAAGAACGAAAACAGAGATGTACACTTAATAAGACGGTGGAGTCTTTTAAAATTGTTTAGAGAAGAAAATAAGCTGACATTCGTTAAAATCCAATTATTTTTAAAGAGAAAACTTGAAAAAAACTGGGTTGAACTTTGACCCACAGATAGTGTTACTAAAAAAGATATTTTTTATATTTTTAAATTTGTTGTCAGTAAAGTAAACATTTTTCTCTTAGAATACGTATTAAGTTTTTAAAGTGGTAAATGATTAAGTTCTTCAAAGGTTTCCTAGGATTGGCATGATCCTGCTTAAAATCATAAAAGACTTCATTTTGTGTATCTAAATCTACATTACTACTTTTTCTATTTTCAATTTGTTGAATTCTAACTCCAATATGCTTTTTTATCAAGTTTTGTGAATAATGATTCAAAATTAAAATTTTTAATTTTCCAGGAGAAAAGATCCATGTAATAAAAAAACATCTTTTTTTATTAACTCTAATCATCAGATTGTATTGTACAGTACTTGTGCCTACAGGAATAAACTCTCGTCACAACACATGTATTTCGTATTCGACATTGATAGCAAAAAAAGGGGTGCCGCCGCAAAGTCCTAAAAACTCAGTTGTTCCGAACAGCCAATGTCTCGAAAGCGCAGTCTCCCGAAAAGCAAAAAGTCCCGCGAATATAAAGTGTCGAAAATGCAATGTCGCGATAGAGCTAAGTACCGAAAAAATCAAAATTGAATTCATTGACAAAAGTTGGTGAAGTATGTAGAAAATCTAAAATTAGTCAAATTTGATCATTATTACGGCCCCTTGAAAAGAGATTACATGAATATTCATTATTTCCATGAGTCAGAAAATGTACATATTAAAGGGTTTCCCAATAAGGGTGATATGTTTTGAAATTGAAAAAAAAAACACTGAATATTCATTCGGAATTGATCGAAATCTTTTTTATTATATTGGATATTCTATGCCATTTATGATTTAAATAATATATCGGCCAAATGTCCCCCGAGACTTGAGCCAAAAATGCGCCTCATCAGAAAAGATGATTTTTTGATGAAAATTGGGATCATTTTCAATTGATTCCAGAGCCCAATCCGCGAACTCCCGACGCAAACGATGGTCATTAGGCTTCAGTTCTTGGGCCAGAATCATCTTATAGGGATGCAGGCCAAGATCCAATCGCAAAATACGCCAGGTAGTCATCCTGGACAGGCGCAATTCCTGAGATCGGCGTGGCACGGACAATTCACGGTTTTCCTCGATACTGGCCTGTACGGCGGCTATATTCTGTGTAGAACGTGCGGTACGCATACGATTTTTAGGCTTAGTATCCAATAGAGTAAATTCACTCTCCAACTTATCGATTATTCGACGAATTGAGAGCGCGGATGGAGCAGAATGACGACCATATTTTGCACGATATGCTCTTTGAACACCGACAAAACTTCTCGAATTTTGATAAAATAATTGGACAATTTCCAAACGTTGTGGAAGCGTGAAACTACTCATGATTAAATGGCAAACCTTACTGATGACAACTGACAGCAGACGTCAAAAATTTCAGTTCAAATGAACCCGATAGGGACATTCAAAATCATATCACCCCTATTGGGAAACCCTTTATTATGCATAACTATAATCCAAAAGCGCAGGTAACTTCTGTAATGCTATTCTTTCGGATTTATCAGGTGGTTTTTCCTGAAGTACTGGCTCCCCTGGATGAAAAAAAATTTCGGTATTCTGAAATAACGATAAAAAGTTCCAGATAAAATAAGAAATATTATAGATTGGTATATTCCGTTACTTATTTATTCAGATTATTTTTTAATTATTTCCTAAATTTTTCTATTATAAATTAGGCAGCTATACAAAAAAAAGGTCATGGATTTTCAATAAGACACATGTATTCATATATATTTTGAGTCGCTGATTCTGGATCTGAGGTCGAAATAGTCCCTTTAAAGAATAGTATTCGACACAACCTCAAAAAACCTCACGTTTATGCATGCGTTGGAAAAACATGGTTTTATTATGGATTTCATCCATTCAATTCGAAAACTTAGTCATATCAGTAATATGACCGAATTTGAAATACAACCCCCAAGAAAGATTGTTCAAGCAGTGATTTATGGACCAGCATCGTAGTTTTATGGATTATCTGAGGCATGATTAAAAAAAATACCTGATTACAATAATCTCCTCTTTGAAAAGTCTTCCTCATAATATATTTCGTAAGAAAACTAATTTCGTTTTTCGTGAACCATGAGTTCGGAGCCTCTTTTGCTATGATTCATTCATAAATCGCCGGACTTAGGTGTTCATGTATTATCTTTTATTGAATTTACTTAAAAATTAAGTGGCAATACCTGCTCTGCTGCACTAGGTACTGGGAGTTATGACAACTTCCCTAAAAAGGGATGTGTAAAGTGATTTACCTTTCGGTCCACTCAGTAACAAAACCAGTGAAGGCAATCTGTCCCACAGGAAGACGTTAAGGTGAGAGAATGAAGCCAAAGTGTTTCCGTCGATAAATTTACATTATTCTCATCAAAGCCGGCAATCCCTCATACTAGTCTAGGGAGGTATGAGGATTATCACACTCAGGGCGAAGGACTCGCTTGCAATTGGGATAGGGTCCTTAGCATGCGAAGATTAAAATAACTATGGCTTCAAAAAATAAGACAAATTGAAAAAAAACGGACAGTTGTGTCAGGATCAATTTTGTTACATTTGTACGAAATCCTAGAATATTGAAAAAACATTACTGAAAAAATGTAGGATATGTATGCAAAACACTTTAACGTTAAATTTCCGAAACGAAATAAAAGCTGGGCTCGTCATATTATATGCTCCGCTTGTCATGCAATGTTAAACAAGTGCGAAGATAGTGAAAACAATGGACGCTCGAATTTTACTGTACCAGCAATCTGAAAAAAACCGACAAATGAAAAGAATTGTTACTTCTGTATGAACGATGCGAAGAAATGGGCAATTTTCAACAAAAAATTAGTAACCTAAAATACAGTCTCTTCGGTAACAGAACAAGAAACAGAAAAAACAACAGACATCCCAGTAGACGGTGGAACCTTTCATTCCGAAATTAAAAGAACGAAAGCAGTGTAAGAACATGAAAAATGCACACGCAGTAGTGAAGATTCCGATACCGAATGTGAAACAACTGATAACGAATACACTACATATAACACAAAAACAAGACGTTCAGAGATGTGGACCCTAAAAGAATAAAATGACCTTATTCGAGAGTTGTAATTACCTAAAGTTGGCGCTAAACACCATCAAATTTAGCGTCGTATGAGGTTAATTTGATTTTTTCTTAAAACAGAGAGATTTACGATTTTTTAAGTGGACTGACAATTCTGGCCGGTACTGTATGGATGAGTTGTAAACATGAATTTACAAAGATGCAGAGTGGACGTTATTCATAGACTCATCTAAACAAAGCCTGGAGGCCGTCTTATTATACAACACAAACACATACGTATCGATACCAAAAACTTATTCAACAAAACTTATAGAAGTTGACACAAAAACTTTAAAGTTCTTTTAATGCTTCTGGGACCGCAATCAGGAAATCAGCCTACTGTTGGAAGTTGAAAAGAGATTTACCTCAGAAAAAATTTGAAAAAGGAAAATGTCGCTACGAAGGTATTTTTACTGTAAAAGAGTGCGTTATAACAAAAAATAAAAAAATATATGTCCTTTCCTACAGCCATGGAAGACCAACACTAATTTGACTCATGTATCGGATTAACTGTCTGGAAGTACATAGGTACATTCAATTTAGTCCTGAAAAATTCCGTTCAGGCAATTTCATTTCGAGGTTATGTTTCAAATTTTTTGATGATATCACTGATCTGACTTGGTCTTTGAATTCAGCGGCTTGAAATCCATAATAAACCCATATTTTTAAGTTCAGCGACTTAAAATATATAGAAACACATGTGTCTTGTTGAAAGTTCTTCACTTTTTTGTTTGTTCAGCTGTGTAATTATAGTTTTATCACATTTCCTTGTAATTTCAAGTCATTGCAGAAAACATTGTTAATGACTACAAAACCAAAGCACTGGTGAAAAATCAATTTTCAACATGATGCTGGACAGTTCTTAATTTTATAGTGATTGTTTCTACCCCTACTATCCAATAAACAAAGAAAGCAGGGATATTTCGTACATTCTGATTATTATCCCAAAATTATACTTATTATTTTCAGATCCCTGCATGGTTGTTATTTCTTTACCGTGTAATTCATATTTTCCAAAATCTACTTCACAACTGCCTAGTTTAATTTAAGTTTTGTTGAGTGAGCTACTGGGATAAAAGCATACGTATTACCATTATGTACAAGGACTGCTCTCAGGCTTCAGTTAGATGAGTCAATAAAAATACTCCGCTCGTCATCTTTATGAACAGTAGGTTTTCCGAATGACCCGAAACCAGGGAAAATCGTTTTCCTGCTAGGTGGTACTTCGGTCTCCAAAAAGTCTTATAATTTTTGAGTCCTGTGAAGATAGTCCGTGTTGCGAATGCCTCTAACTACTTTCCTTCGGAATATATTAGGTACTCAACTAAGTTCCGGCTGTTTGTCAATAGATGGCTCCGGCAGTAAGTGCTGGTCGATTTTGACCCATCCAAAACGTCATGAACCAAACTTAGACATATGGTAAACAAACCGTTTCGACACATTAGTGATTTTGTTTTGGCGTCATATACTTTTCGTTGTGTGAAGATATCTGATTTTGTGCCAAATAATCGTCATTTGCGGAAAGTGTTGATTTTCTTCTTGCATTCGAAGAAAACGGCGGCTGAAGCGCATCGAGAGCTTCAAAAAGTTTACTGAGATGATGCTCCAAGTGAAACAACGTGCCGTGATTGGTTCCGTCGCTTCAAAGACGGTGATTTCCATGTTGACGACCATCCGCGTGAAGGAAGGCCAAAAACCTTCGAAGACGCTGAATTGGAGGCATTGCTCGATGAGGATTCGTGCCAGACGCAAGAAGATCTTGCTTCAGCATTAGGAGTTACCCACCAAGCCATTTCCAAGCGATTGCATGCGTTGAGATAGAATATAATTCAAAATAATTAAATTTATTGAATTATTCTAACTGTATTTCTCAAAATTAATTCTATTGTAAGCATGACAATGGTTGTTACTAATTATAATCTGTTATGTAAACTCATTTGAAAATTAATGATGATCAAGCTTAGTTTAATTTTTTTACTGTTCTGCTTGCTTTGACAGATGGTTTCATTTATGATTTCTTTCTATTTTTATTTTGCGAGCAAAAAATAAAAAATACTTGGTTGCTTTACATGGAATTATTGTGCTACCAAAATCAGAACAAGGAGTCTGTGGTGGAAAAAGCGTTGGTTGGACTGCAGAAGCCTCGAAATGGGTCCTGAAAAGATCGAAGCTTTACTGGTCACGGACAGGAGATCCTTTAACTCCCCGAAGATTGTATTTGGTGAACACAAAGTCGCGTGGAGAATCAAATATACGGGAGAACAGTTGGATCAGAGGCTTAGCTTTAGCAAACACCACCAGATCGCAACAAATAAAGCTATCCAAAGTGGAGATAACTTGGCTCGGCTCGTGCCCAACATTGGTGGTCCCAAGGAAGCAATAAAAAGACTGGTGGCAAGTGTGGTGCACTCGAAGCTGCTTTATATAGCTCTGGTTTAGGCAAATGCTCCAGTCTGATGAGTCCTGGAAACATATCAAGTCCATCATCACACAAGTCCTCGATGGGCGAACGGAGTAGCAGCAACGGCGTGGGCCACCAAGATAATCACCTTTGAGGCATGCGCATCGGTCATGATTCGAGAGAAGGGGTTTTTGGTTTTAACAGGTGTGCCTAGGCCCGTCCTCGGAGAGTTCAGTACTAGGTCCATAAAAGATTTCGCCACTTTTTCTTCTTACAAAAAAAAACATTCGAAATACGGCCTGTCTTCACAAGACTAAAGAATTACCCCCTATCTGTGTTTTCCAATTTTCATTCCTTTGGAAAGATTTTTAAATGCTAAAGTACCACCTAATAGGATGTTTTGCCCTAGTTCCAGGTCAATCGGAAAATATAAAATTTATGATTGCGTACACTTGAGACGAATTCCTCTTGACTTTCTTTATTATTATTCCCTTTGTTTTCATTCTCGCATGCATCTTCAACGTATTCTTCAACATGAATGTCACTTGCAGCTGACGTAGAATCACTAACCATGGAGCAATCAAATATATCTTGGTATTACCTATGGGTTGCTGTGTGAGGAGTATCTTTGCCCCCCTGCATCAGATACAATCGGTACATTTTTGAAACAGATGGGTTCTCTTGCAGGTAGTGTCTCTTAGACTTTTCACAGCAGTATAGTAATGACTCTCAATTTTTCCCTAGCATAGGGAAAGAGTGTGAAATCTTGGAAGTTTCAGGCTCCGTTAGAGTGATATTTATCCACGGGAAAGTTAATAAAACGATGTGGTTTCGACGTATTCCGAGTCACTAAGTTCGAATCCGACATTAGAATTTTTCTACAGTATTTCAGAATTCTCCTAGACTAGGGGATAAAAGTATAACTTAGCCAATTTAGGGTTTCACGGAGGTTTTATTTTAGCACCAGAAAGCTGACGTGCACATGTTATACGTTTGAGTATTTCAAGGCACAGAATTGAAATATGTTACTGATTCTACTGTGCTGTGCCTTAGTTATTTGAATCGAATGATATTAGGTTTTTTTATGTTTCCTTGTTCTTTTATCGTCAAACGTCCTACGAAGTGGATTTCTTTTACGTTTCACCAAGATTTTCAGAGAACTGATGGACATGGGAGTGAATAAAGTGCAATTTTATGCAATTCATTATCTTTTTCACTATTTCCTTATAGTTGTCACTTTTAACGTTATCTAAGAAATTTTCGACAACTTCCTTGAAACTGATCCAAGCAGCTTTCTCGCTATCATCCATATTGTCAGTAAATTTGTCATTGCTCAAGATTTTACGAATTTGAGGTTCAACGAAGACTCTTGCCTTTAACTTGGTAACAGATATACTAGGTAACTTGCTTCCTATGTATGTAAAACAATCTTCTTTGTTTATTTATTTAACAAACGGTTTTATCAAGCCAAGTTTCTATGAAGGAGAGGAAGAAGAATTTTCGTGGGATCTACCAAAGGCTTTTACAGTATATTTTTGAAGCAGGTTAGAAAGAAGTTATCTCTGGCCATTTTTCCTTTTTATAGAGGTTCTCGCGGTGCCTGTTGTCCCAAAAGCACAAAAAGCAGGCATATTTGGTGAAGCCTGATTGTTACCCTAACAGTATTGTTACAATTTTGTGATTTCTACAGAGCTTCCAGTTATGCGCCGAATACTTAATCACACTTAAAACTTTCTCCATACTCATATAGCTTTCCTTTAATATGGTTGAGTCTGCTATTGGTATTTTGCGGAACATACTCCCCGATGATAAAGCGAAACTCACCCGCATCCGCAAAGACGGGAAGGCGGGTGGCACGCAAGCTTACTATCCACTTACCTAGTTTACTTCCACCACCAAGATCGCGAACGCAGAAAAACTGGGCCCGGCCTACTATCGAAGGAATAAAAGCCGATAGACAGACGTCCATTGGACCCGTCAGGTGTTCGCTAGCATGAAGGCCAGTGAAGGAGCCAAGTTAGCCGTGCGTGCCCCACGCAGCTCGTTGCCCCAGAACCTCTCTACACGCGAGCCCCATTTAAGGGGTTCTCGCAAGGCAGTGCAGGAATTCATTTTTCAGTGCGTTGAGAATAAGTATGTATGTCAACGGCAAAGCCGAATATCTATGGCGCGAAGGTAAATAATCATGACAACGCTCTGCCCCATGTTGCTATTCCGGTCAAGAACTATTTGGAAAACAGTGGATGGGAAGTTTTACCCCACCCGCCTTATAGCCCAGACCTTGCCCCTTCTGACTACCATTTGTTCCGGTCGATGCAGAACGCCCTCACTGGAATACGGTTCACATCAGAACAGGGTATCAAAAATTGACTTGATTCATTCTTGACCGCCAAGCCGGCGCAGTTCTTGTGGGATGGAATCCTCAAATTGCCAGAAAGATGGGAAAAAGTCATAGCTTCAGATGTGCAATACATTGAACAATACTATTGTACATGTTTTTCTTAAATAAACGTTCAAATTTTGAGAAAAAAAGCACCGCACGAATTAAGATATAGATCCAATACCTTTCTTTCTATGCTAGAATAAAAAAATAAACCTCCATGAAACCTTCAGTTTTTCTTTGTTTTTCACTTCTCCCCTTAGGCTGGGGGAATTCTGAGGTACTGTAGAAAATTTTTTATCTCAGATATGAATTCAGTAACTAAAAATACGGAAAGATATCAGCTTCTACGTTCAAAAATAAAATCCCCGTGAAACCTAAGTTTTTCTAAGTAATACAATTTTTCCCCTAGGCTAGGAGAATTCTGAGGTCATGTAGAAAAATTCTAATGTCGAATTCGAACTTAGTGAATGGGAATACGTCGAAACCACATTGTTATATTAACTTTTACGTGGATAAATATTATTTTAACGGAGTCTGAAACTTCCAAGATTTCACAATCATTCCCTAGGCTAGGGGAAAATTGCGGGGTCTAGGGAAAATTCTGAGACGGGATTCGGATTCAGCCGCTCAAAATCCAGAAAGGTAATTTAGTTACATGTAAAGTTCAGATCACTTTTTTTGTGTGAGCCTGTGTTATATCGATGACCTTGAGCTGCTTTGTCTTAACTCGCCCGTGTACGATTGTTCTATCCCATCTTGAACGCCGTGCAGTAAACTATCTCAACTTGAATGGTGCCGAGCTGCTTTGTACTAACTCGCCCGAGCGTTGCTTATAAACTGTATCAACTCATTTTTTTGTGTGGAAAATTTGATTTTTTCATTTGTAGACATGCATCTTAATGAAGATTGTTCTGAGAACAAGTGGGCAGAACGAGTGTGCGTTGTTACGAACATATATTTGCAGTGAAAAATAAAGTGGTCGAGGAAAATGCAAGAGTACTTTTGCACAAAATTATTAAACAAAATTGGAAATGTCTATTGTTGATACGGATATTGTAGAAACAATATCCGCTACAATTTTATCTATGCTTACATCCTACCGTGGATGCTATCTCAATCACATGTCGACCTTAAAAAATTTTATTTGTCTTCAATAAAATATATTTTGGATTAATAAGGATAACTCAAATTTTTATCCCAATTTTAGGAATGATATTTTCTTATTATTTAGGTATAAGACTTTACGAAAAAAACTGGAACTTACAATTTTCTAGTCGATGGAAGGAACATCAAAGTACGCAAAACTATGATCCTGGACACGATAGGTATCAACGACGTATAGATCAGGACAGCATTGCAAAAGCAAGAAACCAACAACGCCTTTTAGCCTCATTTACTTTCTAAAGTCAGGCAACACATATCAGCAATTCCGAAAGTTCCTTTTCATTACTATCGCAAGGACAGTAACCGTGAATATTTTGAAGCAAACCTCAATATAAAAAAAATGTACGGATGTTACAAAATTTGGGTGGCTAAAAATTATCCAACTCAATCAACGATTACCTCCAAGCGACAGTACAGGCATACTTTTAACAACAACTTCAATCTCCATTTCTACAAACCGAAAAAAAATCAATGCAACCTCTGTTTCGCTTGGGCACATGCAACTTCTGAAGAAGAAACTAAAACTCAGGAGAATCACAATAAACACATCAAGGATAAAAATTCTGTTCAGGAGCATGAAAGACGAAGACAAAAACGCTGCCCAGAAAGATAATACTACCTTTGTTGCCTGCTTTGATCTCTAAAAAGTTTTCCAATGTCCTCACGCCGAATCCTCTGCTTTTTATTACAAAAGACATCTTGCGATTTACGATTTCACGACTTACGATTGTGCGTGAAATGAAAGGTCTTGCTATTTGTGGAAAGAAACAATGGGCAAAAAGGGATCAAACGAGAAAACCGTACATAATAGTCGAAATCGAACGTGAATACATTTATGATTTCAAAGGTTTAGCAAATAAACAAAATTGGGAAAAAGGCGCAAAAGGAGACAAAGTTTATTTGTCTAGAATCCGCAAATTCGGAACCAAAGGGGACAATGAAAATAACGTTACTTTTCGTCGCGCTTTCGACAGTGATTATACAGAACTTTGTATTAAAAAAACGCAAAGGCCGTCCTTTGAGTTTGCTCGATTATAATCTTAATCAAGCCTACCCAACCACATTTTCGATCGATCGATCTTTTGAAATTGAAGGATTCATTGACATTGTGTACTTCAGGAGTCATTCCTTCGACTCGACATGCGTTTTATCAGTCCCTTTTTGCGGAGAACAAAAATGAAACTGAAGGGAATTCTAATAAAGATGATTAATTTCACATTTTTTTCATATTAATAATATAAGTGTCATGTTGACATTGGTGATAGTTTTTTTTCACCATTGGTATTCATTTTAAGGGAAAAAATGAAATACAGTTTTCATTTGCAGTTCAGTTGAATCTTTTCTTTATAAGTAACTCGCGTCCATTTTAATTTGGGAATAGCACTTACATAAAACATATAATGAACACCCATCAAAATTGATAATAGGGGGGAAATGTTTCACTATATCAGCGATTGTAATAAAGTTAAGTTAAAGGGTTACGAATCGAAATTTTCTACGATATCACGTGTGTTGTTTCAATATTCAATATGTCTTACTACATTTCCTTTACTGTGGTCACTTTTTATTGTAGGAATATGCTATGCAATGTAATTATTAGATGGGACTGGGCAACATTTGTTTCTGATCTTTTTCCTAACCGTTTTTTAGGATTTGACTACAAAAGTGATGTACTGTTGTGACATACAGCAAGACTTAATAATCTGTGATCTAATAAAAAAGTCGTAAAAACATTTTGTGCAAGTTTGTTTTTCTCATATCTATCTACAATATTTTATAAAAAAAATTCCAATATATTTAACTTGATTCATCAACCATCAAGGCATCAACTAGAAAATAGAAAAAAATCCATGGAAAAAGTAAGCCTATTTGTATTAATATTAATATGGGATGTAAAAATATTGCATTAGTTATCTAAATTATTGAATATGTCCGTAATATGCCAATAAAAATGTCCGTGATAATAATATATAAATACATATTAATAATATGGTATTATTAAACATGTATAATATGTATATTTGATAACTAAATTATTAAATTTCATTATGTGCAACGTTCGACATCATTTATGATTTTTGTGATGACTTTTAACTATTAAATTTTATAAATATCAATATTTGATTTGACAGATATAATTTCTGTAACTTTCTGATAAATTACATGATCAAAATAATTAATTTTTTCCAAATATCTCAAAAAGGAAAAAACAATCATAGACTTTATTTGAGCGAACGATTTTGCATTTCAACGCTTATTTCGTATCTCACATATTTTGGTTAATAAATGTCATTTTTGATTTTCAATAATATTTTTTAAAACTAAAACATAAAATATACATCTTGTTAAAAAATGTCCTCATGAGAATATGTAGATCTCATTCAAGCAGAAAATTTTCCAGTCCAACGTTTTTTTCGTATCCCACATATTTAGTTTGAAAATTAAATTTAAAAATTGTAACGAACTGTAAATCGCTGTACATATGTCACAGTTTCCCCCGCCTGAATCAAGCAGCATACGCGACGGTCCCCGCCACTTACGGACGGCATATAGGGAAGGACCGCAGCACTGAAACGGCAGTACGCCCGGGGCGGCGAGCCGGGTCACATCGTTGCATCGCACTGGACGGCACCTAGACGATGACATGGCAGACAAGTCCAGCGGCTGGGCGCTCCCATGATTAGTCCTCGGAGAAGTGTAGAACTCGGCGTCAGGTGCCCCTGACCGAGTTCTACCTGGGGCGACCATTGGACTTCGTCCACGACGACACGACGGACGCGCCAGTGGCTCCCCACGTCGAGTACCAATGGATGGGCGCTCCCATGATTGGGCCTCGGCGAAGCGTAGAACTCGGCGTCAGGTGCCCCTGACCGAGTTCTACCTGGGGCGGTCATTGGACTTCGTCCACGCCGACACGACGAACGGGCCAGTAATCCAGACGCACGTCTAGACTCGACCGTCGCGACAGACCGACCGACCAACCGACATACCTGAAACCTCTGCCCTACGGATACCGACGTGGCCGAGGTCTAGAGGGCGAGGCGTTACCCAGATACCGCTAGGAGCGTCTCTCCCTAAGCCGGACACTGACCAGGACCACGACCGACTTACGAACGTACGTCCACGACGGAAGGTCAACGCACCCTGGACAGGAAACCGAACTCGACGATCTCAATCATATACGCACAACGATTAACTTGGCTATATGTATGTACTGAATTTCAGAAACGACGTTGTTAACTAATATGCGTCGGCCAGATGACCGCTCTATGACCTAGCGACCGCCAGGCCTGTGCCCACACTGGCGCACACCATCCACGCATTCATATACAACTACACATACACACACCATATAGTATTTTATTTTTAAATGAATAAATGTTTATTAATTTTGTTTAAATTTGAACCACTTCGACTCATTTCGTCACCTACTCCCCCACTCCTACCAAACCCTGGCTGACTGAAGCGTCTGGTTACTAAGGGGCAAGTAGGGATGTTACAAAATTTTAACCCTATTTTTTGAAATTGAACCGAAAAATATAGATTTGATCAGAAACTTTATATGACAAAATTTATAGACCTTATTGAAATGAACGATTTTGCATTCTTACGTTTTTTTCGTATTTCACATATTACGGTTAAAAGATTGAATTTCCCGATTTTCAATAGTATTCTTAAAAGTTAGAAAGAAAAATATATATCCAATAAAAGAATGTTGTAAATCAAATTTGTAGATCTTTCTGTAGTGAACAATTTTGTATACCAAAGTTTTTTTCGTATCTGGTATAATTTATCTGGAAAATGGAATTTAGATATTGACTTTTTCAAGTTTTAACAAACTGTAGCTTTTCTAATATCGGTTTATTTGAAAAATGCTATGAGGATGGTTAATAGAGATTTATGAGCACTATCAAAACCCAATATTGTAATTTTTGATTTCTTCAAAACAAATTTCAAAAACACAAAAAATACTTTTATTTTCACAATTTTGTTACAAATGGCTGATGAACAAACTTGTCCTTTCTTCTTGTGCCCTCAAAAAGTATTCCGAATTTCAATCCATTCCAATGAATCCATTGAAAGTTATCGTGTCAACAGACACCGGGCAGACAGACAGACAGACACTTTCGTCAAAACTGTTTTTTCTGACTCAGGAGGTCCCAAAACATAAAGATTTGATGGAAATTCCAAAAGTGATTTTTCACATCAAACCAATACCTTCTCATATGCTGAAAATGTAAAAAGTTGAGAATAGAACAATAAAACGATTTACAGACTTCTCACGAAGATTAAAAAAAGCTTATAATCTCTATCAGTATCGTATTGCTTCCAATATAATTCTGTAAGCATTATGAAATTTTATTACAATATTGTTCGATTAACCATTAAATATGCAAAATAAATTACCAAATGAGCAAGACAATAAAAGAAGCATCTTTTCGCCTTTGTCGCTTTTCCACGCTTCTCGTATGCATGCATCCTTGTTCAATCTGTACTCAGATTTTTGCTCGTACCTGATAATTCAACGCGCTCTTACGGCGCAGCCACAACAGTAAATATATTGCTGTCAAAGCTTTAGTTTTTATGAATTAACGCCATATTTTTTGAAAAACATTCTCAAAGCTTTTTCAAAAACAAACAAAAAATCGCTTTGTAATAAACAATAAATAACAAATTCTTCATTTCTTATTCATTGCGCGTTGATTGCTAATAA